>CM053792.1:596879908-597144908 GCA_028749045.1 Cupressus sempervirens
AAATATTCTTGCCTTCTTGGGATGGAATTTAACTTTGTATTGTGTGCATAAAGTGTGTCATACTTCTATAAACCATTTTTTTTGAGAGGAACAATGGAAGAGGGAGTCCCAAGAGTCAGCTTATAGCTGTCCATCTATGATGTGCAAAGGTGCAAGAAAGTGAGATGGTGGCTCTCAAATGAACCAAAGCTATGCAACCATTGCAATTAGGAAAATATTTCAATGTAATGCCCTACAATAACAACTATTAGCCTCATAAGTTCACTTGAAAGAAACATGTAATCCACAAATAAACCTCTATAAAATAGCTACAAACTTATAAAAACCTAGCAAATAGTAAGTACAACTGAGAAACTACCAAAATTGCTCAAACAACAAGAAAATTCAAGTCAGGCAATAATTTTTGATAGAAGTATGTCATGCAATATTTCTTAATATATGCGTAGGAAAATTTCCTTCTAGGTGATATCTATGTATAAGCCAAGTGACAAAAAATGCTATAGTAGGGCGACAGAGTTTAGTGCTATCGTGCAACAATATTTCCAAAAATGTATAACCCTGTAGTTATAAAAATTGTCATACAAAATGGAAAAATGTTACCCAAATATTGCAGCTATAAAAAAAGAAAATTTACATATAGCAAGTGAAAAAGGCAATGAAAACAACAAAAAAAAGGACAAAATCAAGTGTTTGGCCCCACAGTGGGTGAAAAAAATGTGTGCATAAAATGTGTCACACTACTATAAACCATTGTTCCTTAGAGAGCCCATGGAAGAGGGAGTCCCAAGAGTCGGCTTATAGCTCTCTATCTATGACATCCAAAGGTGCAATAAAGTTAGATGGTGGCTCTCAACTAAACCAAAACTATGCAACCCTTGTAAGGTGCACCATAGAATGAGAGATTCAAAGAGTAGAGGTAAGAGTGCCAATATCCAAGAATCTAAGAATGAATGCAATGCAAATGAAAGCTATTCTAAATGAAATGTAAGATGACAAAGAGAGATAAGCTAAATTATAAAGGAAGTTAAGCTAAAAATTATGCTAGTAAACCATGCAATGAGAGGTTCTCTTACAGACAAGATGCAAGAATGAAAATATCCACAAAGAATGCCTCAAGAATGGAATGCAACTGTAGACTAAAATAGTATGAATTTGCAAAATGCAACTATGTTAACATGAATGAGAGTGTTAAAACTCAACTTTTAAGCTATATGATTTAAGCTATTGCAAAGAAACTAGATTAACATGCAATTATGCTAAAATGTTATATGATCTCAACCTAATATGTGATAGATGAGAGAATGAGACAAGATATGAGAAGTTCTCCACAAAGCTCCAAAGAAACCTATTAGAAAACTTACAACATAACAATATTCAAAAGATGGAACCTTTGAGGGGGAAAACTCTCTCTCTCTCTCTCTCTCTCTCTCTCTCTCTCTCACACACACACACACACACACACACACACACACACACACACACACACACACACACACACACACACACACACACACACACACACACACACAAAGTTGTACGCACAATAGAGATCAAAGTTAGGAAGATCAACACTGGAGTTAAAAAATGGGAGGGATCCATGTGGACACACAAGTCAACCAATAAAATAAAAATTGACTTCCCATATAAGAAAAAAGTTACAAAGCCTTTTCTTTTAATTTATAAAAAAGAAAAAGGGCTTTATGTGTGCACTTTAAAAGGGTTAGATGAATGGGGTCTTTTATTTAATTAAAAGGGGACATGTTCTTTTAATCAAATAATGAACTTAGGATAGTATGGTCAACTATAGGTTATAATCAAATTAATTGATTATTAGCAATTTGGTCTAGGTAAATGATTAAATGAATTAGCCAAAATGATGAGAAGGGAGCTAATAGTCTAGATGACCATTTTTAGGTGATTACATTTGCCCCTATTTGACTAATCTGTGATCAATTTGGGAATACATTACGTCAAAGAAAATAGAAGCCAAGTAGGCAGTAATAGATATAGATATCTAATTGCAAAGAATGAAATGCAGAAAGATATAGAAAATCCTACATGTACAGCCTCATAGTTGTAGTACAAAACATTAGGAAAAATATGATGTCATAATTCAAGAAGAATATTAACACCTAGAAAAGAAGATAGATTGAGAGAAAATGAAAAGATCAAACATATGCTCCTGAGAAATAGATAGCTGTAGCAAGTGATGATAGAGTATTTCTACCCCTTCAGGATTGAAATCAAAATGAGGTAAGGTGGATATAGAAATGAGCTAGATATGATAAAATCAAGATAGAGAAATGTCCAATGTGACAAATAGATGATTAGAACCAAAGAGTGACCATAAAGTAGTGATAGAATGCCCTAGTTTGGCCAGAGCTGACCATGAAGGATAAAGCATGAAAATTAGGTCAAATAGAGTAGAAAGGTGATTTTAGACATGAAGAGGTGAATTCAAGTAGATATGAACCATAGAATTGATGAAGACATGAAGAAATGAAGATGCCCTAGCAAAGATTTGAAGATTAAATTGTAAAAGGTTGGCTAACTACTCAGAAGAAGGTAGAATTTTAAAATGAAATTTTGACTATCAAGATGAACTTGCATTTCAATTTTGATCGAAAAAATGGATCCAGGACATAAAAATTAATTAGGGGTGCAATTTTTGTAGAATTCCAAGGAGTCTGACAATTAGGTCAAAATGAGGTTAGATGTTATAAAAGGGGTCCAAGTGTCATTTTCAAATTCATTTTGAATTTCATGAATTTGGAGAGCTTAGGGTGCTTTGGAGAGAGAAAATGGCCTTATCAATCATTCTGACCGATTGACACTATTTTGAGTGTAGTTGGTTGCACAATCGGCCATATTGGTATAGGGCACCAGTAAGTTCACATATTTTTACTACATTTTTTATCTTTTTGACCTTTTTTCACATGTTTGGAAAGTAAAATATGAAATATCATGTGATATTTGAAAAATTACTGCATGGGTACTTTATAAAATATCGCATGATACTTTGCATTAAAAAAAGTATCACTCGAGTAGTCTAAATTATGTTGTATAGGGCATACCCATTTGTCGCACGACAAAAATGTATCACACTAGTATATAAAAGAGTATCACATAATAGGTAATCAACAATTTGTATCACCTGCATATAGAAGGAAATATTGTATAGCTTGTTTTTGAAGTATTTTGTCATTGAATTTTGCATGTTGATCATATTTTTGATGTGTTACTAATGTTTTCATGTCTTGTGTTATAGAAAGTGTTTCTTGTGCTACTCATCAAGGCCCCCAGAGTGGTGGGATTATGGATTGTATAGTATCTAATAGATGATGAGATTGCCACTATATCTACTATGGGCTTTGAGATGGGTTATATGGATGCCCCATATACGGGCAAATCATGGGTTGCTGACTGTGCTTTTGCTGAGAGGTGGTACAATGAGCATAACACATTTCATCTATCAACTAGAGAGGCCTTGATCACTTTAGAGGATATGTATCGCATCCTCTAAGTACCTTGCTATGGTGATCTAGTGAGTTGTGTGTTTGATTTCTCTATCATGTTTGCAAGTTCTAAGATTGATGTGAGGTAAAGTGATGCAAGGTTTGGTTATATGTCATACGTGTACTATGATCAGACCCCTATAGAGGGGTGGGCAATGATGTAGCTACTATTTTGTGATGTCAAAATTTTGGATCATCATTTGAGTTGGGAGCAACTCATTAATGAGTATGGGAGTGATTACCCCCTACCATGTTTATTATTCTCTCTAGTTTCTTAGGCCTTAGTGAGTAATAGGGGCTAGAAGGGCTTCCCATTGGTATGGGGTAGATTGGTGGCAAACTTGATTGCATTGCCTTGCAAGATGGCATGGTGGCCAACTATTCTTGCAAATATGTATCATGAGCTACATGAGATAATGTACCATGAGAATCACTCCTAGCCATGTGGAGTAGCATTAGCACAAATTTTGGCATGGGAGCACATTGTTGTGATCCAATCGTGGGTGTAGCCATGGGAGTGGAGCTAGCCTTACATTTTTGGATATACAAGATTTGTCCCACAAACTCATAGTGGGGACATCAGCTATTATCGATAGATTTTTGATGAGCTGATAGCTTTCACATGGTGACCTCATTGAGAGTGTCATAGATGGTCAAATGCTTGGGGGCTAAACTATATGCACTATAGCAGACCATCAGTTGGTAGACACCCATATATCATGGAGAGATTTGTGATCAGTCAAGTATGGCATCAATTTATAGAGTGCTAGGTGGTCACAGTGTAGACTACCACTTATGCTAATTTCCACTCAGATGAGGCATGGGGATGGCTACCTATGCTAGATTATCAGTCAACCATTTGAGAGATAGTAGTCTTAGTGCATAATCCCAAGGATTATAGCCTAGATATAGTTTATGTAGGGGTAGATCTGGTCTATTTATATAAGATGTAGAGACATCCTTTTCCTCATTTTATAGAGCTAGATGCACTACCCATAGCTGGGGGACATGGAGGTGGTAGAGGTAGGAGATGAATGGAGGTTAGGGAGGGTTCCTAATCTAGGAGGAGGTAAACATGGGTTTAGGCCAATAGGGAGGTAGAGGATGAAGAGGAGGAGGAGGAGGTGTCACTAAGGTGGTGGTGAGCAATGCAAGTAGAGGCATAGGGATAGCCTTCTACTAGGGGAGATGATGAGAGTAATGCAAGGATCCACACTTTAGAGGTAGAGCTATAGGAAACTTGGGTTACCATTGTGGTGTGAGATCAACAACTAGTGGATGCATGACTAGAGGTGGATAGATGGGAGTGAACCTTGAATGATGATCTAGTAGAGGCCTGACAAGAGATGGAGTGGTAGATGGCTAGAGAAACATATTATCATGAGGTATATGTTATTGTAGTCCCTATGGACTAACAAGCCCCTATGTACTAAAAGAGAGCTAGGAGATTAGAGGGTGTGGTGTAGACATGAGATAGGAGATAGGTTTCGCCACTAGGACCACCATCAGTTGCAAAGGGTTCCAGTCATTCATAGGTCAATTTTGATAGTTTTGACAGATTTGATTGTACTTCATATATTTTTTGAGATGGATATCTAGATTTTGGATCCCACCTTTGTATATGTACTAGGACACATTGATATATATATGAGATACTTTATTTGATTGATAGATTTGTGTACTTGTATCATTTTCATTGATGTTTCAACATTTTGAGTTTTTATGTGATGTTTTAGTTTTAGTTTCTTGCTTATGTATGCATTGTTTTGATACTTATGTATGTATGGTCATGTATCTCTCTCATGTAAGATGTTTAGCTCTCATGTGTATCATATAGAATTATGGTTTTGAAACATGTGACACTTGGATAGATCGAATGTGATTTTTAGAAGAACCCCTTCTGATGATAGGATATCAAATAGGTATGAAGCAAAAGATCAAGAAGGTGAAAAGACATGATAAAGAAGAAAGCTAAGAAATATAGAAAGAAGTTAGCCGACATTTCCAAAAAAGATGAATAGAGAGCTCTCCCCATATGTAGGAATGCAAGACTATGCTAGAGAATGAACCTATAATGCAAGCTAATATGCCAAGTGGTTTACCAACAAGAAACATATAACATTTAGATTCATATTTTATCATTGAACATTTATTTAGGGACATCATGAGATCATACAACCATCACTAGTATAATTATAAAGATATGAATATAATCAATATCATATAAGAATGTTGAAATCCAATCTAAGCATCAAAGACATGTAAGTCAAGATGACTACATGATTAGATTCCCTAAGTTTTATTTAGCGAGATTACACTTGTACTAGGGCATAAGCACTAGGATAACCCCCGAGTGTAGTCTTGTGAAAATAATCAAGGATGATACATTTTTAAATCAAAGATTCAAATAGGACAAGAATGAATTCCTTAAGCACTATAGACACACAAAGTATACCCACAAGCAAAAAACAAGAAAACATGCCCCATGCCCTGAATCTTCTGGTCCATGACATCCTCAAAAGACTATTGGGGAGGGAGCACATAGAAAAGAAATCATCATAGATAACACACAAAGAAAATAAATATTAGCATAGGTTAGTCATCTAAGTGTTTAAGTGTGTGTGTGTGTGTGTGTAAGTCACTTGGTCATTTCTTCAAGACTTGATTCTAATAGTGAGAAAAATTGTGACATCAGCAACTATAGGTAAACTATCTAAAATGTGTTAAGAAATACTTGATTTCATGTTTGGGGGGTAGTGTTGAGAAATACTATTTTGTACTATTTTGTGAGTTTGTGAAAGAAACCCTAATGCACAAGGACACCTCAATAGGCTAAGCAGTTATGCCCTTGAGATGAGGACAAGAAATAATCCCAAGCTAGGAAATGTGTTGCAAAGTGGTGAGTGAAATTGATAGATATAGGTGCAAGGGTCTCAAGTAGCACATGTTTCCAAGTTTTCACCACTTGACAAATTCTTTCAAGATTTTTTATATTTTTTTTGGATTTTTGGATTTTTTGATTTTTTCGATGATACATCAAATTTCCTATTGCTCATAGGTTTTCACTAAGGTGATCATTTTTTTGGGACATTTTTTGATTTTTAGAATTTTTGAAGATCATAAATATGTACAAGATAGCTAAGCTACAAGCCTCTAAGCATAGAACTTCTTCAAATGTAGGACATTAATAGGCTATGAAAGTTCTTCCCCTTTGGGAGTAGATAGTTGATAAGCACCAGACCCAAATATTGTTGTGATATTGTATAGGCCTAACTAGTTAGGTTCAAACTTTCCCTTCTACTCTCTATGCTCCTAACTTTTTGGATTCTCTCTAAGTACAAGTTCACGTACTTGAAACTCGTGAGGGTGACTAAGTAGACATGCACTTTTGATAAGCCCTCATGTGATAAAAATTAGCCTTATGACAGTCATCAATAGTCTCTAATTCTTGTACTCACATAGCTCTATGATATTCATCAGTTATCAACCCATGTAAGAATATGTGTAAGGAGGGTATCTCAACTTCTAATGGGAGGACCGCCTCAGAGCCATAGAATAGAGAAAAGGGTGTTGCCCTTGTAGGAGTACAAATGGTATTTCTATAGGCCCAAAGTGATGGATTGATTTTTAGGTGTCAATCTTTACCAAACTTATGAACCGTTTGGTGTAAGATTTTCAGCAGTATTTTGTTGAAAGCCTCAGCTTGGCCATTCCCTTGAGGATGGTAGATAGAGGACCAATGTTGTTTGATTCAAAAAAAATTACATAGCTATTTGAGGTCCTTGTTCTTGAATTTATCTCCATTATTAGTAATAGTGGAGGAAGGAATACCATAATGATAAATGATGTGGTTTGATATAAATAGGGCCAAATGTTTGCCTATAGTAGTAGATAGTGACATAGATTTCACCCATTTGGTAAAATACTTAGTGGCTATGATGATAAATTTGTGACCACTAGATGAACTTTGATGAATTTTTCCTACCAAGTCAAAGGCTCATTGTTGAAATGGCCAATATGTCACAAAGGTAATCAACTCACATCCATTCAATGATTTTCCATACAAGAGCTATTTTGATCCCATTTGTTAATGCCTTATATTCTATACTATTGTTTGTGCAAGGGAATAAGATTTTGTAGGATTTTGGGATTGTGTATCCATGGGGGGAACAAACAAGACACTTGCTCTAGCTCCATTCTGTGTATAAGAACTATCAAAGAACATTATCCAATTTCTCTTAGTGTTGTACATAATTGAGGCATTTGGAAACTCAATTTGGAAGGGTGTTGTATCCTCTAGTGGAAAATTAGCCAATTGGTTAGCTATGGTCTGCCCCTTAATGGATTTATGTTTGACATACTGAATGTCAAATTTTGAAAGAATCATCATATATTTAGCTAGATGACTAGTAAGTGTAGCTTTGCTTAAAAAATATTTCAAAGGATCAATTTTAGCAATTAGGTGAACTGTATGTGCAAACATGTAATTATAAAGTTTTTGAGAAGCAAAGACCACTGCAATACATGCTTTCTTGATAGTGGCGTAGTTCATTTCATAAGCAACCAAAGTTTGATTGATGTAATATATAGCCTATTCTTTACACGTTTCATCACTTTGGGCCAATAATGCTCCTAAAGAAGAAGTTGTAGCTAAGATACATAAGATTAAATGTTTTCCCAAAATGGATAACATGAAAATTGGAGGTTTATCCAAGTACCCTTTGATTTGTTCTAGACTTTGTTGACATTCATCATTCCAGATATGAGTAGAGCCTTTATGAAAATTCTTGTTAAAAGATTGAGCTTTATTAGCTAACTAAGAAATAAATCTTCTTATGGATTGTAGACATCCATGGAAACTTCTAAGTTGACTAATATTTCTTGGAGGAGGTATCTCCATGATAGCTTGGACTTTTTCAAGATCAACCTCAATACCCTTTTCTGATATAATGCATCCTAGCAATTTTCCAAAAGTGACACCAAACGCACACTTTTTTGGGTTTAGCCTAAGTTGAAATTGTTCCATATGGTCCAATATCAAACTAAGGTCTTCAAGATGTGTGTCTCATTTTCTTGATTTTTCCAATCTTTTATCAACATAGTCTTCCATATTTTTATGCATCATATCATGGAAGTTGGTGGTCATTTCTCTTTGATAGGTAGCAACAACATTTTTGAGCCAAAAGGCATGAGATTCTAGTAGAAAGTACCCCACGCACATGTAAAGGCTATCTTTTCTTGATCAGCTAGAGCTATCTTAATTTGGTTATACCTAGAAAAGCCATCCATGAGAGAGTACATTTTGTAGCCCATAGTCATGTCCACTATCATATATAGTTTGGTAGAAAAAACTCATCCTTGGGGCATGCTTTGTTAGGGTCTCCAAAATTAGTACAAACTTAGATTGATTTATCATGTTTAGATTCAAGTACGATTTTGGAAATCCATTTTGCATAGTCAATAGCTCTGATAAAATTTGCACTCAAGAGTTTTTCTAACTCTACTTTGACTAATAAGGCTATATGTTGATACATATTTCTCAATTTTTGTTTAATAAATTTCATACCAAGAGAGATAGATAAATAATGCATTATAAGATTTGTATCAAGCCCTAGCATATTTGAGTACATCCATGTGAGATTGATCTTCTTGTCTTGAAAGAATTTGCAAAAATGCTACTTTTTCCTTAGTTGACAATGATTGATCCACATGGATAATTTTAGGAGATTCCTCTGTCCCTAAGTTGATAGGCTATATTGGTTCGATGAGAACTAAAGATCTGTCCTGAAAGTAGCTTGGTAGACTACCAAGTACCTCATATGTAGGTGCCTTAGGGAGGTTTTCACTATTAGATACATCTTTTTTTTTACTATTTTGAGGTTTAGATACTACTACACTATGGTTTTTTCCATCTAACCACTTGTTTTTATTTTAATTTTATAACTGAGGTACTTGATATCTTATTCTATCATATAAACCGTGGGTTCACCAGTGGAAGAAGTGATAGGTTCAATGGCATTTAGGTAACAAGTGATCTCATAGTCATTTTGAAAAGATGGTATTTTAGGTCTTTGATTTTGAATGAACCAATCTATGAGATCAAGATGAATCAATGAGGGTGAGGTGGAAGCTTCAAGGTTGTTAATGTGAAAAAAATTGATCTATGGTGACATGCAAAGTTTAGCCTATAGTGAACATTGCAAAGGAGTCTAGATCAAGAATAGACCTAGAGGGACCAACATGATCCACTAAAGCATGTTGTGAGCCAAACTCATTTGACCCTATACTAGACTCTTTGACTACATTTATTTAGGTTTCATAGGTATGAATTACATCTACTCCTATCTCACAAGATGCATTTGATATGCTTTCCCATTAGTACTCGTGAGAGTCTATACTTTGATCTCTAGCAATTAGATGAGCAATATTTTGTCTAATCTAGCTTCTATTCATGTCTTCATGGTCAGATTCATTTTGTTCCAGCTATCCAGAAGTGGAAGCTTCATCATTGTGATTAGTAGTTAGTGTTTCTTCTCCCCAAAGGAGAGAGGTTATAGGCATAAAGTCCTCATCTTGCAAAGTTGCAGCAATAAAGGAAGGATCATCATCCTCTGATTTGCTAGACATGGGTGCACTTCGATCAAATGTTGGCATGTAATCTTCTAACCCAAAACCTTGGCCAATAGTATCTTGAGTATCATGACCTTGAGAATGACTTAAAGGTTCAACTAGAGCTTTCTTATTACCAGTTAAGTACCCATGGCCTTGATAGCCCATGATTGCAAGAAATTTATATCCTTTTCCATAACATATAGGAGAAATAGAAGTAGTGACTATGACTTCCTCCTCATCTTCCTCTTCCCTATAGATCCAATCTTTAATTTCTTGTTCTTCTTTCTCTACTTCTAGCAAGACTAACGACTACACAAAAGTACCAAAAAGAGTCATGGTAGAAGTAGAAGGTTTTTTTTTTGGTAGAAGGTTTCCCATAAGATTGAGGGGGAAATAAGTAAAGAAACAATAGATTCTAGAGTGCATTCACCCACACTGAGGCTCATTATTTTCAATTTTTATTCACACTTTACAAAAGGATGGTGTTGGCTCATGAGAAGAGAGATTATGTGGAACTAGTGTTTTGGTAGTAGATAATGTATTGATAGACATGGAGTTGTCATCAAAGACAACTATCTCAATACCATTGAAAGGGAACTTGATGCACTTATGGTACATAAAAGGTACTACTTGCATGTCATGAATCGATGGTCATCCCAAAAATAAATTTTATGCAAGTGGTATGTCTAGGACTTGGAAAATGACATCTTTCTTGACTGGACCAACTCTGATTGGAAGTACAATTAGATCTTTGGAAGGTATATCGACATCATCATAGGATTTTATCATGATCTTGTTCCTAGGGTCAATGGAAAATTCAAACATGCCCAACTATTGTATCACATTGAATGAGATGATTTTTAACCCTACATCATTGTCTATCAAGACTCAACAAACCTGAGTACGAAAGATTTGGACATCAACATGAAGAGAAAGATTATGGGGATGACTGAGAGTTTGGTCATCTTCTTACAAAATGGTGAGGTAGTGAGGTGAAGAGATATGGTTCACCATAGATTGGAATCATTTTGCATCAATATATGTGGGAACATTGGTAGAACATAAGGCTTTTTTGAGGGTATCCTTGTGCAAAGGGGATAATTATAATAACCCAAAAATTAAAATTTGACCTAGGGTGTTCTGTAGTTGGCCAAAAATGTCAAAGTTAGAGATCTTAGAAGTAGTTGGTTGTTTAGAAGATGAAGCATTCTTAGGATCATGAGAAACTTTGAGGACAACCTTAGATTATCCCCTAGTGATGGTGTTAAGTGGTTTACTCTATGAAGAGGAAGATTTGGCCACTCGGAGTACCACCTTTAGTCTAATGTCATTATGGTTTTGAGGAGAATTTTTTTTATCTTTTGGATAACTTTAGGTCTTACATCTTTAGGTCAGTTTTCATCATTAGAACTTTCCATGCATAAATACTCAGTGGGCTCCAACATGCCTATAAGGTTTTCTACATCAGGATAGGCATAGCTTATTTTGGCATCATGATTCTTTTTAGTAGCTTTGGAGTTTTCTACAACTTTACTAGCCTCAATGAAATCTTGAATTACATCTTTGAGCTTGAAATAGTTTTCAGTGTTGTGACCCTTTCTTTGATGATAATTGGAAATGTGATCCTCTCTCCATAGAGGAGGTCTAATGGATGGATCATAGGGATGGGAATTATTTGGTAGAGTAACCAGCTTGTTTACAATTAAGGTTTTAAGACCACTTTGTAAGACTCAACCAGTGGTGTATAAACACATCTTTTTTTGGTAAACTTAGGGCTCTTGTCAGATGTTAGTGGTTTTGAACCTTCTTATTTTTTTGTAGCATAGATAGCATTAGAAAGGTTAAACGGAGGTTCCTTGGTCTTAGGAGTGCCCACTACTCCATGATTGACAACATATTTGTTTTTATTCCAAGGTTTTCCTTTTTCTTTTCCATTTCCATTGTTATTTTTGTCTTTGTTCACAATAGTATCACCTCTTTTGATAGCAACATGCTCAATGTGATATGCACTTTCAACCATTGCATTAAAGGATGTGAACAATTGTTTTCTTAGGTTAAAGTATAGGTCAGGTACAAGAATGTTGACAAAAATGTCAATTTTCTTAGCTTTAGGAACTTATTGAGGGTACCAAGAGTATAAGGATCTCCATCATTGAATGTATGTTGCAAAATGTTTTCCCAATTTTTATTTGATATTGCATAAGTCTAGCACAGTTATGGGATGTTGAATGTTGTAGGAGTATTGTTGGATAAAGTATTGGGGGAGTTAGTTTTGTGAACCATTCCATAGCTTGCCTTCTTAAACTTATAGGAAACAAATGCATAAGGTAGGAGTCTTCATGCATAAAATCCATACTAATAGCATATAAATGTCTCACATGATTGTGAGGATCACCATTTCCATTGTATTTTTCATACTTAGGAACCTCTATATCCTTAGGAAATGGGGGCATCTATAAGCTCCTATCAAATGGAAGAGCACATATTGATTCAATAAATGAAGTTTTGGGTGGCTCTTTGGAAGTTTGCAATCATCCCAATTATTTCCTTAGTTATTGCATTTCTTCTCTCAATATTTCAACCTCAACAAGATCTCATTTTTGGATTATTTGTTTCACATTGAAATCTTGGGGGAGCTTCCATCCTTTTTTCATGATACATTGGAAGTATTGATCCCCATTTTACTCTAAAGCTTTTAGCATTAGTTTTTGAGTGAACTCATCAACTAGTGATTCTTCATCACTTTAATGATGTGATTTTCTATGTGGTGAAGGGTAATCCCTTGCATTGGCTCTAGGAGTCCTTAGAGGTGAGTGATTGCCATGATTTCCACCAATAGACTATAAGAATGTGTTTAAAAGGATTACAATAATAATCTCTTCTAGTTTCCTCATTGTGTGTATGGTGGTTAGCTTCAACTTGTTGATCCACTCTTTCCCTAGCATGGATTATTTCAAAAATTCTTTCATTTTCATGTGCTTGATTTCTAAATGGAATTTGATCTCATAAGGATGCATGTTGGTCAAAGTTTTTTCATCCATGGGTGTGTCAAAGGGTGTTTTGAATGGATTCTCAAAGCTGCAAAGAAGATTATGTCAAACATTGGTCATCTACACTTGACTAGAATCAAGGTCTTCTATGCAAGATTTTCTATGAGGACGTCTAGGTGGAGTCTCTAACTATGTGAAAAAAAAAGGGTAATGACTACCATTACCAACTTGGAACCTAGTTATGATCGGCATGTAAGGATGTGTCTTTGCTTATTATGATGAGAGAAGTGTTTTATATTTGAAGCCCTTACAATAAAAAATAATCACTTATCAAGATAGAATAGATGGCTTCTCAAAGGTGCTCAAGAACTTATAGAACTCAGCAACTCAAGCTAAGCAAGCGAGCAAGAACCTCAATAGTGAATAGTTAGCATAAAATGGTAGCTGGATTTTTGACAAGTGATCATCAATGATGTTTCGAGACTTACCTCTGACAAACTAAACCCATATTTTCAACTTTGGATAGTGCCTAACATATAGATGTGTGACCAAGACTAGGAAGGACTTGAGTAGCAAGACCCTGGATTAGAAAAGGTAGAATATAGACCCTATTTTGGCAACAAAAAGTCTAGAGCAATATTATTTTAGAACCCAAGCGATAGTAGGAAAACACAATATATCCTACGATACAATTCTCAATACTCAAGGAACATTTTTCTCTTTGGCAACAATTTGCACAAGGTTGGATGAAAAACTTTACTATAGTAGGATGATAGATTTGATAACAATAAGGTGACACATTTTCTAGAAATAAATGTCACACAATATTTGTCCAAAGAATCCATGATAAAGTACTAGTTTTGTGTGCGAAAATAATTTTTTTTTATTGCAAAAGTTTATGTTTTAGTTCAAAAATTAGGTAATTTTTAGATGAGTTGGTGTGAGATTTTAGTTCATGTTGATTAACAAGAAGGTTTTATAATAGTAAGGATTTTTAACATGTCTCAAACAATTGAACAAGGGTAAAAACAACCTTGCCAATACACATTTGTGATATTAGGAAAACCTTCCTAACAATTTTACCAAGATGCTTGATTTACAAGAACATTAACACTAGTCAACACATTCAAAAATAGTAGCCAAGAAATCTACCTTAGAGTTATAGTTCATTACTCAACAACTTAGCCCAGCCTTGATGCTCCTTCACCTCACACCAAGTGGTTACTATTCACATTAAGTTATTATTACCATTAGTGAAAAAATTTATCTATAATAGTATAGCTACCAAGCTTAGCACTCAATTTCCTACACTCACCGAGCTTCACAATTTACACCAAGCATCTCAATATCTACCGAGTAGTCAGACTGTGTCATGGGAATCCAGTGTAAATCGAGCATTGGAAGTTGCAATTTTTATCGAGTGATGAAAGTGTAGTATCTACCAAGTGAAATCAAGGTAAACAAAGGATTCAGTTCTTACCAGGTAACACTATATCTATCGAGTAACACTACATCTACCGAGTCACCAGTGGTTACCTAGTTTAGAACTATGTCGAGTGATTAGTATGGACCAAGCCTTCACTTCTACCATGTGCATGACAATGCTGAGTAATGCAGTGGATGCCAAGTATCAGAAGGTCACCAAGTTAGTTCAGAGAACCCAAGTTATTCACTATTGGGCCGACTCAGTAATGTTTTCTTCACTTGTGTTTTAGCCGACCTTGCAATTATAATTATTGAAATGATATATATGTAATGTATTATATCATTTACAATGTATGCATGAGAGTATCAAGGAATGGACATATAATGCTTTGATAAGAATAAATTTGAAATAGTAGTAGAGAAAAATATTCAAGGTCTACAAGGAGTAGTAAAGATTCATTAGACACAAGAGGTGATCTATACTTCAAGGATCTAATCAGCAATCAAGTTTGTAAGTAGATCCACTATTTCATCCTAATAGGTGAATCAGTTTTGTAAATCCTTTAACAACGTAGACTTAACAGTCTTTGCATAAATCTCCTAATAGAGTGCATCCTTTAGTGTATGTTTGTAAATCCTCTAACAAGGTGGACCTAGTAGTCCTTTGTGCTCCTAATAGGGTAGATCACCAAAAGTGGTCCATGTAAGACTTAACATGCCAATTTTATACTACAGTATTGAATTTTTGTGGGTATCATCCCCACCCCAGTTTTACTTTCTATTTGGAAGGTTTCTGGGTTACCAAATCACTGTGTACATGTGTTATGGATGTTTGATCTCTCATATATGCAGTAGATTAAATGAATGAATGGTGAATAGTATATATGATTAAGGTGTTGAATTGTTTTGAAGTTTTGAAGTTACTGATTCACCCCTCCCCTCTCAGTAACCTGTCATATCTTGAATATTTCCAACAATTGGTATCAGAGCTTTGTGGTTCTTAGGATAAAGTTTGACAGCTTGAGAAAAGATCTAAAGTACAAATGGAGATATTTAGACTTGACAAGGAAATTGAAAATGAAAAGCTAGATCTAGAAATGGCCATGGTTCAACTTAAAGAAGCAAAGGAGCATCTTTCCCAATACCTAAAAAGAAGGAAGGAACTTGAAAAACAAATGAATGACCATCACTATGTTGAAGAAAATATTGAAGACCTTTTACCATCAAGCAGTTCAGGTGAAGCTAATGAGGCAATCAAGGAACTCCTAGCAAAGAATGGCTCTCTGTAGCAAGAAGTAAGAAAGCTTAAAAGAGAATAAGAAATTCAATCAATTAGGCTATGTGAAGTTTTGGAACAGAGAAACAAGGAAAATGAAAACTTGGAGGCAAGAAATAATCAATCCAATTAGCATGAAGATCTTATAGATCAACTATCTAATGGAAATGAAGAAATTATGAATCTAAGATCTAAAAATTAAAGCCTAAGGAATGATTTAATCAATGAAAGTTTACAAAGTGACTTAAGATCTGAAAGACAAATCAATAGAAGTTTGGAAAATGACTTAATCACTAAAAATAAAATCGTTGAAAGAATGATGATGTCTCAAGAATATATGAATCAATTAAACCAACAAAATGAGTAGAATCTTCATAGACAAAAAGGTAAAGTTGGTCTTGGTTATAAGGAAGAAGGTGAAACCGCCAAACAAGGTGCTCAAAGGAATCAAAAACCTACTTGCCATCACTATGGTAAGTTAGGTCATACATCAAAAAAATGTTGGAGCAATGGAAAAGCAAAATTCAATGAAAAGTGGTACAACTGCAGTTAGCATGGTCATAAAGCTAATGAATGCAAGAAGAAACCAAAATTTGAAGGCAATTGTCACAAATGCAAGAAGCATGGTCACAAGGCATTCCAATGCAGATCAATTCATTCAATCCAACTGAACAACTTGTTAAGGAAATCTTTGGATGGGATTACAATACCTAGTGTAGATGTCATTATTGTGGAGAATATGGACATATTGGTATAAACTGTGCAAGACATCACCTAAGGAAGAAGGACACTACTGTAAGGTGCTATACATGCACAGAACTCGGTCATATAGCCAAGAATTGCATGAATTTAGGAAGAATTGAAGATGAAAAGAAAGCTAAAGCTGATAACATTTGGAAGCAGATGAGACAATGGTGGATTTCTAAATCTACCAAGCAGAATAGTTCAAATGATGGCAATGTCACTCAAGAAGTGGGTGACTCCACCATTTCCAATTAGATTCATAAAGGGGGATCTCGAACTATATCATCAAGCTATATCTAGAGTAGTTCCAAATGAAAAATAAAAGTAAGAAAAAGATCCAATTAGTATTTCAAATACAAAGGGTCACAAGAAATTGGGTCATACCAAGCAAAGTCAGTCTTAGACTCAACCGAGCTAGGTCGGGAGTAACTAAAGTTTTGTTCAATCACCAAGTTGCAAGGTTCTATCAAGCAAGTGAATGATGGCCTATCAAGCACTATGTCATCTCAGCTACTTTTGTACCAAGCATTAATGACAAAAAAATTTGTCAAAAAGGTAGAATTTCATTTCATTCTTCATCGCAATTACAGAGCTAAGAGATATCCAAGTGCACTCAAGCAAATTCTAAGCGATTTCAAGTGGAGAATTTGTTCAAAAAATTTCTTACACCTATTGAGAAGTGATGGCATCTGGGAGCAGCATCAGTAGCAAGGCAAAGAAGGGTTTGGAGATGTTATTAAAGGGTGCAAAATTGAAAGGGCCTAAGTTGCAAATTGTTCTGGCCATTGCAGAATCTCTTGACCTTAATGGATCTCAATCCCAAATTCCACCAAAGGTACTCCTCATAAATGATATTCATACACATTTTAAATTTTCTATTCAAGAGATTAGAAACCTAGAAATAGACAATGCCCTAGGAGAAATGAGTGTTGATGGCTCTTTAAAACTCGAGCATAAGCATCTAGGGACCAAAGGATTAACCCATATCTCGCATATGCCAAGAACTTTCTAAATTAAGTGGATCAGGTACATACTTAGTCGTGTTCACAATGGGAAACTATGGTTAGAGAAGAAAATGTTAATCACCAAGAAGATGATTCATAAGATTACTGGTCTCCCCATACTCAATAAAGCCAAATCTACTAAAACCCTAGGTTGAGAGGAGTTACAAAAGAAAACCCTAGCTGAATGGGATGGTAGAGGTTTGAAGGTTAGCACTATTATTGATGTTGAATTAAGGTTTTGCATTCACGTCATTGCTCACAAGATTTATAGATCTAGTTGTTTGAATAGTGTGCCCTATGAGGCCGTGGATTTGACATTCAAGATTATGAAGAAAAATCTAGAATTTGACCTATCAGAATTATTGTTGAAACAATTGAACAAGAATATGGACAACATAAGGACCTCAAAGAATAATCCTTGCAAATTTGGCTCCCTGTTAACTTGTTTATTTTTCTATGCTCAAAAATTCTTTCCATCAAATGGCTCAATTGTATGGAGAAAAGACACCCGAATTCTATATCAGATTAATGAGTTTATTGCTAACATGGGTGAAAACTTTGAGAAGGTTATGGATAATTATTTTGAAGATTTCAAGGAAAGAATGAATAATAGGTTCCAAATTTCACCAAAATTGGTTGAAGATTACAAAGATGATGTATGCTTCATGGTTGATTGTGATTAGGTTTACATTCAAGCAGTCAGATATTGAGTTACATGGGTGAAACCTCTTCCTTACAAGGTAAATATTGATGAGGCTAGGGACATTATTGAAGCACTGGTGAATGAGCCTGTAGATCCTAAGCTTCTTGCCTTTGGCACTTATAATGAAGCCAAGGCTAGAATTGAGCTTGAAATCAAGCTACCCTAGGCTATAAGCAAAGGAAAGAGGAAGATAGCCAAATTAAAAACTGCATCTCGCCCTCTAATGCTCACAAAAGGTAAAGGAGAGGATGAAGAAGAAGAAGGAAAAGAAGAAGGTGAATAAAGAGAAGAAAATGAATTTGAAAAATAAGAGGAACCACCAAAGAAGAAAGGGAAGGTGTTTATCACCAAACCTAAGAAGTAGCCAACTGTAGTATTCTCTAGAAGAACCAAACAAGGCAAGCAAGAAATTGTACTTGTCAAGCCTCCACCCACATATGAGGAAAGGCTAAAATAGTTAAGGATTGGAGCATGCATCAACAATTTCAAAGCTCTCAAATATGAAACTTGAACTCCCGTAGAGCAAAAGGAGATTGAAGACTTGGTAATGGAAAAGTTAGGAACTTGGAAATTCTCTCCTGATCAATTTGCATCTCAAATTCTAGCAATACTTCTTAACAAAATAAAATTCAAATGGGAGAACACGGTACCAACTATCAAAGATATATTTGAGCAAAAACTGAAGGAATTGGTATCTAGTCTGATAGATGCAAAAGTCAAAAAGGCATTGAAAGATCATGAAGGAAGAATGAATAAGAGATTCAATACTTGTCTTATATTATTAAAATACATTGAATCAGTTGTCAAAAATGCTACAGATATTTGGAATAATGCATATCATCTCAGAAAGCCATCAGATGATCTTGTTGAAATTAAGGATGATGATAGCAATGACAATGATGATTTTGATAACACTCCATCTATCATGGTTACACCAGGAGAGCTACATGCACTAGTGGAAGAAAAAGAGGAAGAAGACAAGGAGGAAGAAGTACTTGAGGAAGAAAAAGATGAAGAAGATCCCATAAGAATTGCAACAACAATTATTGCATCCCTTCCTCACTCTCCACCAAAGACTAATAAATCTAGTATGGAGACAGCTTCTACAAGTGAGAGTATGAGCAATCCCTAAGATCTTAAGATTTCTTCCTCTTGTGCCTCTGATTCTCCCTTTATCATTCTCCCGTAGTGAGAGTTTGAGCTAACTAAACCTCTTCTCTTAAGCCAATCTGGGTCTTCTTTCTCATCTCGGATTCTTGTACATTTGAAGAAGTTGTCGAGCCTCGCTTTCTCTCCGCGCCACTAACCCAGGCCAAAGTTAACAAATATCTCCTCCTTCACCCACCCTCATTAAATGCCATTCACTTGCCTATCCCTAAGCTAATCCTAAACCATCCTAATCCATCCTCTAATCATTTGCACAAGCCTAAGCAAGCTTAAAACCTTCCTAATCAAGCCCAAGTCGAAATTCCTCTCATCTCCTTCAAAATATCCCAACCATAAAACTTGGCCAATTTCCTTAAGACCACTAACCTCTTCCAAAATCTTCTAATCCTTCTTTTATTTTGATTAAAGGCTAATCCTATCATTTCCTACCCCTAATCCCAACTCAAAATATTTAATTAAGATTAAATATTAATCCTCATGTTTATTAAAAAAGTTTTAATAAATATCTCCTCAATCCAAACCCTTGAAATAAATAAAATTTTATTTATTTCCTAAAAATCTAATTTATCCTCATCCTAAGAAGTTCTAGATTCTTCTAGAAAGTCTTCATCCTCATCCTAGGAAGTTCTAGACTATTCTAGAAAGTCTTTATCCTCATCCAAAGTCTAGACTCTTCTAGAAGATGTCTTTAAACCTAATCCTAATCCCCTCCTAACCTTGTCATATGCTCTAAATATGGGTTAAAACTTACTAACCCAAGCCAAAGTTAACAAATATCTCCTCCTTCACCCACGCTCATTTAATGCCATCCACTTGCCTATCCCTAAGCTAATCCTAAACCATCCTAATCCATCCTCTAATCATTTTCACAAGCCTAAGCAAGCTTAAAACCTTCCTAATCAAGCCCAAGTCGAAATTCCTCTCATCTCCTTCAAAATATCCCAACCATAAAACTTTATGAAGCCCACTAGGCCATAAATGACTCTTCCAAGCCCTTTTATTGCTCTTACAAGCCATTATGAGGGTCTTTATGAAGATTTTATCCCTTGAGCCTCCTTTGTTGACTCATCCTTCCCCTTTCCTCCATCCTCTCACCCTGTGACATGTGTCACTCTCTGATTGGTTGTAAGGAAGCACAATCCATGTGCTCTCCTCTCATGCAATCTGAGCCCTCCATGAGCTTTTTCCCATCCTTGCATCTTAGCCTCAATCCCTCAAGCCTCTTGCCTATAAATTGGATCCTTCCCCTTTGCAAAACAACACAATCCATGAAGTAAAGTCATAATGCCATTTTAAGAATCCATTTTACATCAAAACCACACACTCATACCCAAATTCCAACTCCATTTGAAGCCCTTTTTGAAGCATAAAGCTTGAGCATACATCCTATCTATTTAGACAAAGCTACTCAACAAGAGAGCTTCTTATTGAGAGAGTCCATTAATGACTCATATTCTCAATTGAGAGCTCATCTTAGTCTATCTTGAAGTTTATGAATTTTGTTGAGTTTATAGAAGCTTTATTTAAATTTGGTTTCTATTAGCATACTAACATTGCTCATATACAATTATGATCATGTAGAGTAGATATCACGAGAATATGGATGCAATGCATATGGAAATGAATTGACATCTCATGTAGTGTTGCATGTTTTTTCTTGACAATGACACGTATTCCATTGAGGAGCACGAATTGATGAACCAAATGCTTGTGCAGTCATGAAGAAACCTGACATGTTTGAAGATGCCCCCAATCCTTCCTCACACAGGGGAGAAATAGAATCACAACTGAATTGTGTGCTTATGCAAGTGAAGCATGTAATGGAAGACTTATGTTAAATGCAATCCTAGGTCTAGTTACCAAGCCTAAAAATTTATCATCACTAGATATAGAACAAAGCTCGTATGTTATACAATTCCCACTAACATTGCAATCATGGAAATATGAATAGAACATATGTTATAGGTTTGTCGAGATTAAATGTAAGCATTTGAGGCACAAGAAGCCAGAATTACCAAAACATTTGTCCCTTTTAATGTAGCAAGTGAACATAAGCTTCAAAGCATAAATGCTAGGATGACCAGAATGTTGCTTGCATGATAGGCACACCAAACACACTAGATATCCATCTTATGCTTAGTATTAAGTAACTATTCTATTCACAATGACCCTTGTGTTCATAACCTAAGATAGAAGTGTACTAGGAATACTCCCAGTGACTCGTACGTTCACTTAAGAGGACGAGTATTATTATTTATTGTAGCATAAAGAGTTCACTCCAACAAATAAGGAGAAGAACCAATGTTATTGGTATATTCATATAAAAGGAGTCGAGGTACACACAAACATCCAATACGAGATGGAGGCTCTTATAGTGGACACCCCTTTCATAGAAATATAGAAACTTATTGGAACTAAACCATAGACAAAAAGAAAATAAAAGATCATGCCCCTACTCATTACTTCTCTAGTCAAAGATGACATCATCGAGTTGCTCAAGGAGATATGATAAATCAAAACTAAGAAAACAAACAAAATTCTTAGCATATCCAAACAAGTATATAATTCTTGAGTTCAATGTTTTTGGGATTGATGTCAAGTGTTAGTGTCCAGAACATGTTTGAAAGAAATCTCTTCAATAGGGTGACAACAGTAGGAAGACATAGTAAGAAAGACTGGTGATTGAGGTCAAAGGGGAATCTTCATGATGAAGAACCTAAGAAGAACTGAGCAACAGTAGATAGACATAGTCAAGATGATTGGTGACTGACGCAAGAGAGATCTTCCTTAAAGGAATCTAGAGACGAGCCCCCAAAAATAGTAGGCAGACACAATTGAAACAACTGGTCACTATTGCGAAAGAGATTCTATGAGGAGAATCTTTGAAAATGAGGGACACTAGCAACAGTAGGCAGATGTAGTGAGGACCACTGGTGACTATCGCGAAGGAGATTCTATGAGGAGAACCTCAGAAAGAGTGACACTAGCGATAGCATGCAGACGTAGTGAGAACCATTGGTGATTGTCACGAAGGAGATTCTATGAGGAGAATCTCAAAAAGAGTGACACTGAAGGGGAATGCCCTTGATCTGTAACAAGACTCAATCCATGGATACATGAGCAAAAAGTAGGAAAAGCAGGAAAGTGAAATCATGAAAGTGGCTGTACAGAATAGCCAGCAGATGCACTGCAAGATGGAGCATTGGGAACAAGAGGTGCCTATTTACCAGGTTTTCACCTTCTTAGCAAAAATTTCTCTTTTTTTGCTACCATGATGCCTGTTTCTAGGTTTTCACCAATGGCACTTTTTTTTTTCAATTTTTTTGTATTTTTTGAAAATTTTCACTTTTTTTTGGTGTTACCAAGGTGCCTATTGCTAGGTTTTCACTAGGGTAACATTTTTTTTTAGGACTTTTTCTGATTTTTAGATTTTTTTTAGGACATATAAATATGTACAAAGAGCTTGCTGATATTAGATCAACTGTAAAACTGCTTCAGGTGGAGAGTGTTGACAGGTTCTTTAAGCACTTCTCCCTCAGTTGTGGAAAGTTGATCGGTGACAGATCCATATACTACAGTAATGATTTAGGGATATGGGCGAGTTTGGTTCAAACTTTCCTTTTTGTACTTTCTATTGTTATTTCTTAAGGTTCTTTATTAGGATGAGATCACCTAGCTAGAAGTCAAGTGGCTTGACCCTTTGATTGTAGCTTCTTGCCATTTGTTGTTGATATGCTCGCAGATGATCACATGCCACTTGTTGACATTCATCCAGTAACACAAGCTCTTGAAGCTGAGCTATCCTCTAGTCATCGCTAGTGATAATGCCCTTCATAGAGATTCTCAAGGTAGGAATCTCGACCTCTATTAGAAGCACAACATCTATCCCATACACCAATGCAAAGGGAGTTGTGCCCATTGGAGTTCTAATGCTTGTCCTATACGCCCAAAGAGCTAGATTGATCTAGAGATGCCAGTCTCTCCCCAACTTGCTGACTATGCGATGAAGAATTTTGAGGATCGCCTTATTAGATGCCTCAGCTTGGCCATTACCCTAGGGGTAATAAATGGAAGACCAATGTTGTGTGATTTTGAATTTTTTGCACAATTCCTTGAGGTCTTTATTCTTGAATTTTCCTCCATTGTCAGTAATGATTGAGGATGGTACACCATATCTGTAGATGATGTAGTTTATGATGAAAAGTGCTACAATTTTTCCATCAACAACTATGAGAGGGACTGCCTCTACCCACTTCATGAAATAATCTATAGCCATGATAATGAACTTATGTCCATTAAAGGAAGTTGGGTGGATCTATCCCACCAAGTCGAAGGCCCATTGTTGAAATGGCCATGTTATAGTAGAAGGAATCAACTCTCTAGCTGGAGTATGGATGAGATTCCCATGTAGTTGACACTGCTTGTAGGACCTCACATACTTAATAGCTTCTTGCTCCATTTTGGGCCAGTAGTAACCAGCACAAAGGAGTTTGTGAGCTAGTGTCAAGCCATTGGAATGATCTTTGCAAATGCCCTCATGAACATCAATTAGTGCGCATTTGGACTCTTTGGGTTCTAAACACCTAAGGAGTGTTTTGTCGAGACCTCTCCTATACAGATCGTCAGCAATAATGACATAATGCAAAGCATTACGAATTAGGTAACATTTCTCATTTCGGGTTAGACCTTGTGAAATGGTTTGATTGTGAAGATAGGAATAAATGTGATGGTAGCAAGATGATTCTTTTCCATAATAGAATAGATCATCTTACATTTAGGGGTGTCATAGGCTGGATAGTGTAATGCTTCCACCAAGAATTCATGTCAGAGATCATTTTTAGGCATTTGTAGTAGGGAGGCTAGAGTGGCCATCGCATCAGTCACTTTATTATCTGCTCGTGGAACTTGCTGGAAGGTGATGTGTGCAAAATAATTCTTTAAGTCATCAACCATGTGCTTGTAAGGAATTAGTTTCTCATCCTTTTTTTGGTACACATCATTAACCTAGTTGATGACAAGCTGAGAGTCACCAAAGATGTCTAATTGATCCACTCTCCATTCAGCTACAATTTTCATGCCATTGATCAAAGCCTCATATTCAGCAATGTTGTTTGTACAAGGAAACATAATCTTGTATGCTTTAGGTAGTGAGTATCTTTGTGGTGTAATAAAGAGTAATCTAACACTAGATCCATGTTGTGTGAAGGACCCATCAAAGAACATAACCCATGTGTGGTGCATGAGTGTCAGAATTGACTCATCTAAGGAATCAATGTTCATTGGTAGAAGACTCTGTATGGGTGCATTAGCTAGTTGATCTATGATTGCTTGTCCCTTGATAGCCTTGCATTCAGGTATTGGATGTCAAAATCACTGAGTATCATAACCCATTTAGCCAATCTTCTTGTGAGAGCTGCCTTGCTGAGCAAGTAATTTAGTGGGTCTATTTTAGCTACGAGTCTCGTAGTGTGGGCAAGCATGTAGTGTCTCAACTTCTGGGAAGCAAATACAACTACCAAGCAAGCTTTCTCAATAATGCTATAGTTTTTCTCATAAGAGACCAGTGTTTGGCTCAAGTAGTAAATAGCCCTTTCTTTGTTGTCATTGTCTTCCTGAGCCAAAAGCATTCCCAAAGATGTTTCAGTGGCTAAAATGTATAAAAGAAAAGGCTTCCCATCAATGGGAGGCATCAAGATTGGTGGATTGATAAGATATTGTTTGATACATGTTAAGCTTTGCTCACAATCCTAGCTCCAATTAAATTTTACACCCTTATGTAAGGTCTTTGTGAGGGGTTGTGATCTATTTGCTAATTGTGAAATAAATTAGCGAATAGATTGGAGCCTTCCTTGTAGTCATCTCATTTGACTGATGTTCTGAGGTCATGGCATCTCCATTATTAATTTTACTTTCTTTCGATCTACCTCAATTCCTTTTGTAGAAACAATGTATCCCAAAAACTTCCCTGATGTGACACCAAATGCACATTTCTTAGGTTTGAGTCAAAGACTAAATTTTTCCATATGATCTAGGATGGGCCCCAAAACTTGCAGATGAGTATTGCATTTAGCACTTTTGACCAAGGTATCATCAACATAGTCCTCCACGGTTCTATGCATCATATCATGGAAAATTGTAGTAACAGCTCGTTGATATGTAGCACCAGTGTTCTTCAAGCCAAATGGCATCACATTCCAACAAAAGGTTCCCCATGCACATGTGAAATCCATTTTCTCCTAGTCTTCTGGAGCAATTTTTATCTAATTGTATCCAAAAAAACCATCCATAAGTGAGTACATCTCATAGCCAGCCATCATGTCCATGATCATATCAATATTAGGGAGCGAAAAGTCATCTTTAGGACATGCCAAGTTAAGATCACAAAAGTTTGTACAAACCCTGATAGATTTATCATGCTTGGAAACTAGAACAATATTGGATATCCATTCAACATAATCAATTGCACAGATGAAACTAGCCTTTAGAATTTTCTCCAATTCTACTTTGACAAGCAATGCAATGTGAGGGTGCATTTTCCAAAGCTCCTGTTTAACTGGTTTGATGCCTAGTGCTATGGACAAATGATGCTTGATAAGATTCAGATCCAATCATAGCATGTCAAAGTTTGTCCAAGCAAAATTTATTTTCTTTTCTTTGAAAAAGGCAATGAATTGTTCCTTCTCTTCAGGTGACAGTGACTATGCCAAATGTATCATATGAGGATGTTGTTTTGTGCCCAGGTTAATTGGCTACATTGGATCTATCAACACTGATGATCTCTCCTAAAAGTGACTGTGAAGTACATCAAATATCTCATCTGCAGGTGCCTCAGAGAGGTTTTCACCCTTGGATACATTTTTTGTTTTTATTTTTTTGGGTTCTGATACTGCCACAACATGGTTTTCACCATCGGGCCTTTTGCATTTTTTCTTTTTAATTGTATGACTAAGATTTTTGATGTTATCCTTAGTCATGTTGACACTCTACTCATTGGTGGAAGATGTTACAAGTTTGATAGTGTTTAGGTAACAGGTGAGAGCATAGTCATTCTAGAATGTGGGGACTTCACTAGATGTATTGGGGTTCCAGTCTATAAGCTCGGGATGTGTGAGTGAGAGAGTAGTGGTTGGTTCAATTGCATTCATAGTATAGTCATTAAGTGCTTGGATTAGAAATTTGAAACCTATGGTGACCTCGTCCATAGGTGTGTTCAAATGCCTCAGAGTAGGAATGTCAGGAATTGATGACTCTAGGACACTGGTTGGATCCAACCCATGTGACCTAACTCTAGATGTTTCACCCACTTTGATTTGGTTTTCATAGACATGCACTTGGTCAATGTCTTTATCAATAGTCACTTCTGAAAGAGATTCAAACTCATATTCCTTAGAATTAGTGCTACATGGTGAGAGATTATAGAAATCCCCTATAGTGATAGGGACATAGTCACCTTCCTCCTCTGGGTTCTTACACAAATACTCAACACGCCATGACTAACTAGATTCTCCCTTTTCTAAATGATATTTGAGTTGTTCAGTATTGTCCTCAAAAGAATCACTAGTATCATCCATAGTGCTAACACATGGTACAAATTCAATTGGCTCAGCAAATAATTTAGCGAGATCATAAGGAATAGGATGAGGGTAGGAATCCTCATCATCAAATTCTTCCTCTTGAGTATTTGACTCAGCTTGTGACTCATTTTCAGATGAACTCTTAAGTGTTGGTATGAATTTATTTGGTCCCAAATGAAAAGGAACCTTCTTAAATCCTAGGCCAATTGTATCATGGTTGCTTTGAGCTCTTGTTTTGATAGGATCAATTAGGCCATTGTTATTGCACCAGATAGGGCCAGTTCTCTTGTAACCAAAGCTTCATAAGCCTAAGACTAGGCCCATATTTCTTAGGAGTGATTTCATGAGCTTACTCTGTTAGGTCTGCTAGAGCCTCTTCTATGTAAAGCCATGTAACAATGGCTCTGTTTTCACTTTCATCTTCTAAGGGAACTATAGCCTTGACAAAAGAACCATTATACTTGGTCTAGAGTGTCAGGACAATTGACTTCTTTACCTCTGAGGGTCTCCCATAATGTCAAGGAGACTCTGGGAGAGATGTTAATGACAGCACCGATTCAATGTGGTACTCTCCCATGCCAGTTTCTTTCAATTTCAATGACCGCTCAATTTGTTTTAGCTTATTTTCATGATAATCAGTGGACTTATGGTTAACAAGGATGAAAGTTTCAGCAGCTTTGAGCATATCGCAGGTGTAGCTAGTAGTGGTGAGAATAGTAATTTCAGAGCCATGAAATGGGAACTTGATGCATTGTTGGTATGTGGATGGCACAACACGCATCTCATGTATCCATGGCCATCCTAATAGAATGTTGTAGGCCAAGGGAATGTCAAGCACCTGACAGGTGACATCCCTTTCGACAGGACTGACATGAATTGGTAAAACCACAAGACCTAGAGACTTTCGTTCCATTTCGTCATACGCTTTGATAGTGATCTTTCAAGAGGATCAATAGAGTCCTTAGAATAATTCAATTGTCTAAGAAGAGTAGTAGAGACAATATTTAGGCCAGTGTTGTTATCAATGAGTACCTGACAAACATGTATCTGATGGATCATAACCTTGATGTGTAAAGGTTGATTGTGTGGGTGACTCAGGGAGTTATCATCCTCCTCAGAGAAGGTCATAAGATAAGGCGAGGTCAGGTGACCTACCATGGATTGAAATCACTCAAGATCAAGATCTTAAGGAACATTTTCCTCAGTGAGGGCTTTGTCTAGAATTTTCCTATGAGTAGGCGAGATTTTAAGCAGCTCAAAGATGGAAATCTGAGCATTAGTTTGTTTTAATTAATCAAGAACACTATAATCAGTTGTTGTCAAGTTTGTTGTGGGTTTTGCACCTTTGCTAAATGATCCAACAAGGGCTTTGTCTTTGTGTTGTTCAAGATCTAAAGTAGGACGTGCAAGGCCTTTGAGCACCAACTTGGTGAGAGAATGAGTGACAAAAATTAGCACAATGTTGCGAAGGCATATTATCCATTGCATTGGAAGTAGGGCCTCTCAAGAAAAATGGTGTCTTGGGTTTGTTGTCATCTTGCTTCCCCTTAATGGTAATAATGTCATAGTATTCAGAATCCATAGGTTCAACCATGTGGATGACATTGTCATCATTGGAATATGTATAGTTGACCTTGTTGTAGGGTTGTGGTTTCGAAGTCTCTCCTTTTTCATAAGCTGGGGAAGGTTCTTTGAATGCCTTGTGATCCAAGTTTTTATTGTCCATCTACCACAAGATCACCAGCATCAATCATATCTTGGATTTTATGGTTCAAGTTTATAAAGTTTCTAGTTTTGTGTCCCTTTTTTGGTGATACTCACAGAATGAGGTCTCATTCCACCATGGCGGACGTGGTTGTGGATCATAGGAACAAGGGTTATTCATTGGTGAAATAAGCTTATGTTGTAGTAATGTTTTGTAAACCACATCCAAAGGTTCTCCCAAGGGTGTATACTCTCGCTTGGGGCATGTTGTCCATGAGTTTCTTGGTTTGTTTCTTAATGTTTTGTTGTTAGGGGGAGGTTTCTCAGCATTTTCCGCTGCTTTGAGGTCATCTATGGGATTAAATGCTGCTTTAGCAGGTTTGGGTGTGACATTATCAATGACTCCATCCTGAACAATTTCTCATTTTTTGTTGACATGTTTGGTTTTATCCTTGTTGGAATTGGAACCTTGTTTTATGTCTTTTTGAAAAGTGAGTTCACCTTTCTTGACCATAAATTTCTCGATATGGATAGCCTGTGTGATCATGTCTTCAAAGGTACATGGACCTTGAAGTTGGACTTTGTATTCAAAATCAGGTAGGAGGTTATCAGTGAAAATGTCAAGTTTCTCTATTTCTAGAATTTTGTGGGAATACTTAGTGTACAGTTGTCTCCACCATTGGAGGAATGTGAGAAAAGGTTCTCTAGCTTTCTATTTAAGGTTGCATAGATCTTGAATATTGACAGGGTGTTGTATGTTATGAGAATATTTCTAAACAAATAGATTGGCAATTTTGTCAAGCGTCTTGATACCAGGATGTAAATGTGAGAACCACTCCAAAGCCTGAACACCTAGGCTTCTAGGGAATAAATGCATGAGGTATGTTTGATCATGTATAAACTCCATCGAAAAAGCACCAAATTCTCGCAAGTGATCTTGGGGATCAGTAGTACCAAAGTACTTGTCATATTTGGGTAGCTCTATGCCTCATGGGAAAGGCGGCATGTTTATGCTTTTGTCAAATGGAAATGGACAAAGACCGTCCAATGTGTATGTCTTTGTGGGTTTCTCTTTCTCATGCATCATTTGAGCTAATTGGTCTTGCATAGTTTTCAATTTTTTTTGGAGTTTGGAAGTCTCAGTTTCTTCTTTAGGCATGATAATGGTTTCCACATTGAAATGAGAGGGTAACTTTGCTCCCTCTTGGGAAAGTTTGAGAAAGTACTTTTCTTTCTCTTCATTGAGTAGGATTCCCATGACCTTTTGAAATTTTTTGTCTCTTCAACATTTTTCTATGTGTTCAGGGAGTATTTCCACCTCTTCCTATTCCTCATCGGTGTCATGGTATTTCTCTTTCTCTTTGTCATTCCTAGGTGGTTCTTGATGTCAACTATAACTACCATGTTCAGGTTCACAATTAGTCATTATAGGAACATGTTTAGTCTCAGTATGTTGTGTTTCAAAAGGTCCTCTGAAAAAGGAATCAGACATCATGTTTGGTAATGCAAGACCTCTACCCGTCTCACTATCCTCTTGGTACAAAGGATTCCTAATTTGTTGCAAATTTATGGAAAATGTTTTCTGAATTTGAGGTGAACTGGCAGGTGACAGAGATCATGAAGATGCTTCACTAGCTGAACTAGATACAGATTGTGTAACAAAAGGTAAGTGACCTCTACCATGATTATGATGCCTAGCATGACCACGTCTAAGTCTAAGAGGATAAAAAATGTTGCCACTTTTGTTCGCAATACTCATAGACAAGGACAAGAAGCTAGAACTTGGACAAGGACTACACTAAGACTGAGTCTCAAAAGGACAAGATAATAGTAAGAATGTTGTCCACCAAGGCACAAATGGTCTGATTTAAAGGCTAGAATAGCTAGAGATTATGACCAATGTGACACAAGGTATGACAAGTATTAAGAGATAAAGACTAAACGTAACTTAAGAGACAAGACTAGACAAAGTACAAGACACAAGTCTTTAGCTAAGAAAAGTGTCGTTGTTTCAGGACTGTTCGCAAACAGAGAGTGATAAATAGATGTAGAAAAATGTAGCATGCAGGCTACAGATAGCTAGTACAAACCAAAAGTGGTAATGCTGACACAAAGTCTTACATGAGAAACCTTTACAGGGCGTGCGAGGAAGTATACTGGACCGTTTGAGATTATACTTTGTGCCACATGAAAGTTAGTGATAGTGTTTTAATTTTGTGCAAGGAAGCTTCATTGACCATGCGAGGACAAATGGTTTCACATGAGGACAAAAAGATTTCATGTGAGGACAAAAATGATTTCACATGAGACTGAAATGTTTTTGCGCAAGAAGCATACTAGTTTTACAACAATGTTTGATTTCGAAGAGATTTTGACAATTTCAGACCTTTCAGACATATTGGACAAATTTAGCAGACAAATTTGATTGGATGGACAGTAAGGTTGATCTAGTAAGATGTTTGGACAATGTTTTGAGTTTGCAATTTAGGCAATGTGTTCAAAGAAGAAAGTGGGAAGTAAGCAGTAGTCAAAAAAAGTCATGTCGAGGACAAAGCAACTTGACAGGACAGGGGAGTCTTGGCTTTTGTTTGTTGTAAAATGGTTTGGACTTTATTGATGGCTTGCTAACAAACACACTTTATCCCTAGAAAGAAAAATTGGTAGAGAAGGAAAAACCTTTATCCCACATCTTATGCACATGTGTGTACCTCACACAGCCATGTCACCCCCTAGAGGGCACCTGTGTTTTTGGTATATTCAAAGGACTCAATAGTATATGTTGAATGAGCACCCTTGTGGCAGGAGACAAGCACATATACCACCTTCAAACGTCCAGTAGCATGCCTATGGTGAGTTCTATAGGAGAGATTTTACAAAGATTATGCCTCCTTTCGGAGGTGAATCGAGTGGCTTCTAACTAAGAGGTTTTTAATTGGCTTCTATTTTTATTAATTCTCGGTGGCTCCACAAGAGAAGTTGAGACCAGCAGCCCACACCAACATCTGAAAGTGTACACTAGTTGCTTAGCAAGCTAGGGGCCTACGTCGAATAGTGCATAGAAAGAGCTTCTCCTTAATATGTGATATCAAGAATCAAGGGGAAGAAATTAATCTAGCTTTGGAGTCTTTTTCTCTACAAAGCATCTTGATTATAGTGAGTTGGAATCTCCAGCGAAAGGAGTGTGCTCACTTAGGTCATTCCCAAAGGTTGGATCACTCCGATAGGCCCTCTAAAGTATTGACACAGACTGGTGGTCTGGATTTAAGGATCAAAGTTTCTAATTTTCTTCAAGGGGAAAGAGCATAATCCTCTACCTTATTTCCTCACCCAAACATGCAAAATAGGGTAATTACCCACTTGGCTTAATCAATCCAAACTCATTCTTCCTTAAAGATTCTAATTCCCTTAAAGGAAATCATCATCTTATCATAGAAGAGAATAAGCGTTGGAGAACCACCAAGCTACTTGCCTTCTTCAGAATGCCATCTTTTGGAAGCGTCTAGGTTTCTGATTCACCCTTGGTCATGACCTCCAAGTGGTGAAGAGCATAGTCCCTTATTCTTCTATCTTGCATCCTAGTAAGTTCACAAGCCCCTAATTAGACTAGTTTGAAAAACAAGAAAAGCAGACACACTATTTTGTGGGTTTTAAATTTGATCTTTGACAAGCATATCTTCGAAAATCGTCCTGCAAGAAAACTCTTAATCCATGTTTAAGTGGGTTTTAAAAGGAATCTTTGGAAAATATCCTACAAATGATAGTTAGGTTACAGCAAAAAAATAGAGAATAGATTAAGACAAGCACGCTAGTGAAATTAGATAATTTGAAGATCAAAAAATGCTCAAAAATTAAAGTTGATGTTACAAGATCTCACATGAGATCTTTGACAGAGCCATGCGAAATTGTTTTTTGGCCCGCATGAAGAAAGTAGGTGCCGCATGAAGTTTAATGCGCTCGATCACTTTCTCGCATGACACGCAGAGAATCTTCATGTGAAAATGAATAGTCTCACACGAAGATTCAGAACCTATACGGAATCATATGGACAGAAAACACAAAAATGATTTTAAAAATGTAGAGGAGGCTTGAGAAATTGATTTTCTTAGCCCCACAATGGGCACCTAAAATGTACTTGTGAATTGTAGGCCTCTGAACCTCACAAACACTTCAACATGGTCATTACCTGTGGAGTCATCCTGAAATGAACATTGAATTGTTCATCCAGAACCCTCAACAATGTGACCTATTGCCTCCTATCTAAAGGGATTTTGCTAGTAAATATCCTCAGAATCAAGGCACAGGCAACCAAACCCTCTAAGAATGAAGGATTTGATGAGTACAGCTAGTCTAGATGAATGTGCACATTTACTCTAAATGTATAATGCAAACTAACTTAAGAACTTGTAAAAGAAACTATATTACATGCATACATTTTAAATGCTCAATGAAATTATGCTAAATAATGAAAATATGTGAGAATGTATTGAGCTAAGTGAGTACAAAATGCGACAATAATTCGATAGCATGAAAATTCAACCTCTATAATGAGGAAATGAGGGTCTCTTCAATAGACTTTCCTGGAATCCATCAACAGTTGAGATCGATTTCAATCAATGGTCAAAATTGAAGATGAAGTTCAGTTAAGATGGAAGATTCCTAAATTAGAGGGATTTAACTGGCTCAGAACTGAGTGTAAGAGCCAGTCAACTCAGATAGACTTTAGTGTGAGAGCAAGTGATCTGGGTCACTTCTAATTTGATTGGTAGTGAAATAGGAATTTCCATTCTTGAACCGAAGAGAAAATTAGGAGAGATGTTTAATTTAATAAAATGAGATATGCTCTCATAATTACCTTTTTCTATTTAATTAAATAACTCCATTTAATTAATTAGAGATACTTTTCTAATTTAATTATATAACTCCATTTAATTAATTTAGGAAAAACTTCTAATTTAATTAAATAAATTTGTTTAATTAATTTAGAAGTGTTTGCAAATCCTTTAACCAGGTCACCATTGACACAGTGTAAAGCCTTTAATAGGGCATACCATTAGAAGTGGTCAAAAATTATTGCTGTAGTGATTTTGTGGGTATCATCCCTACCCTAGTTTTACTTTCTTATTCTTGGAGGGTTTCTGGGTTACCAAAATCTCAAGTGTTATGTGGTGATGCATGTTTGTTTCTCATGATTGTTTAATGTTTATATGCATGCATGTTAATTTCAGTTATATGTTATTAAGGATTTAAAATAGGCTAAAGGCTAGTAATTCTGATTCACACCCCCCCACCCCCCCGCTCTCAGAAGCATTCTTCCCATTTGAATATTCCAACAATTGGTATTAGAGCCAAGTTCTCTCAAAAAGAAGCCTAACAACTTGGAGGAAAAGATCTAAAGATGGAAGTTTTCAAACTTGGAAAGATCATTGAGAACCAGGTGATATATGTGCATCTCGCTCTACACAAGGTAGAGGAAGCTAGAGTGGAACTGAGAAAATCCTTGAAAAGAAGAAAGGAGATAGCCATAGTTGAAAATGATATAAACTATAGGGAGATTGATACCACACAAGTGTTTTCCAATGGAGACACTAAAGTGTTTGATGCAGCAATAGCAGAACTGATGGAGAAAAATAGAGTTCAAGCAGAAGAGATAAGATCTCTCAAGATGGAACATGAATCACAGGCCATAATGTTATGTGAAATCACTAAACAAAAGAACAGAGCAGTTAAGGATAGAGTCATGATGGAATATGACTTGAAGAAAAATGTATTGAATTAACAAGGATCTCAAACATGTAGATGGATACACTTGCCCAAATAATGAACCTTCATCATGAGCTCAATATGAAAGATATTGAGATCTCTACTTTAAAGATGCAGAATGAACAACTATAGAATGAATTGAATAGAGAAAAAGAAATGGCAAAGAATCTCAACAAGTCAAGTGAAGCTATCAAGTATTTTGAGCAGTTACTGAAATCCCTAAGGTCCAGCAATGACACTCAAGGATTAGGATATACTAGCACTAAAGAAGGATAGTCATCCAAGACTACAGAAGAAAGAAGCAACAAAGGTAAGAACACCAAACCTACCTATCATTTCTATGGTAAGAAAGGACATACCTCTAATATATGCAGAAGCAAGAATGCCCATCAACATGATAAGCCTAAGAGTGCAAGTTATTGTCATAAGTGTAAGAAGCAAGGACATCAAGCACATGAATGCAGAACTAGGACTATCAAGACACCAAGATTTGTAGGTCACTGCTACAACTGCAAGAAGTATGAACACAAAGCCTTTGAATACAGATCAAAGCCTATGTGGACACCAAATTAGCATGCAAGAAGGAACAACTATGTAAACAATTACAATTGGGACTACAATACAAGGCAAAGCTGTCATTATTGTCAGGAATATGGACATATCCCTAAAAATTGTACAATGACACACTTCAGAGGAATTATAGCAGGTGGCTAAGTCAAACTACTTATTTCAGCTACTTGAAAACTAGTCATATCAGCAAAAACTATCCTACAAGGTCAAAAGCACCAAAAATTGAAGCCAACAAAGGAAAAGAAAAGATTGATGTCAAAAAAATACGAGGGCAAATGAATAAGACTTGGAAGAAGAAAGATGAGTGCAGCACATCAAGTGAAGGGATCACTTCACCCAATGGGTCAAGTGATCACACTTCATCAAACTAAACATGAATGGATGCATGGGACTGATATAAAAAGTTATATCATACACCATTCCCAAGACAAAGAAGTACTGAAAAGAAGAAATCAGCATAAGAAAAGATGCCAAGTCATAATATGAAGATTCCTACAAAACCGTCAATTTGTCCTTAGAGGTTAAGTAAAACTCTAGTAGGTGCTGAGTTCCTAATGGCAACCGAGTTGATGACTGATGCCAAGTTGAGTAACTCTAATGGAAGCTGAGTGAAGTGAAAATGTAGTGCAAGCTGAGTAATGTTAAAAATCCTTTAGAAGCCGAGTGGGCAGTTGAGTATTTAATGCGATGGAAATAGGGTATATTATCATGATTTTAATCATTTTTCTTCATTGTGAATGAGAAGCAAAGACGAGAAAGAGAGTGGACCCAATTCATAGCAGAGAATCTAGTATTCCAAGAAGATTCCAACCTCTTACAAGACATTTTCATTGATCTTGAGGTATTTTTATTTGTGCCAAGCTACATAGTTTCATATTTCTTTGTAAAGGAAACCCTAGTTTGCACAAATGGCTTTGAGTTCTAAGAAAACCCATGACAAAGATTCATTTGAGGTCTAGCTAGTATCTAATGAGGTTAAGCAACTTGATTTCTGTCCCATCCCTAAAGTTGCATATAAGAACGATCATGCCAGAGCTCTTTCCCATAGATCCCCAAAAGTTGTAATGGTTCAGGATGTAAGGAGATGCTATAACTATAAGATAGGAGCCATAGGAGATATGGAAATAAGGGAAGCCTATGAGAAGTTTTATGTCAATGGAGGTTTGAAGGATGAATATAAAATTGTTGAGAGGAAGGGTTTAACATGAGCTTTGGGTTTTCCCACCGTATTTAAGACAGAATGGATTAGACTTGTGTTAAGTAGAATTCATGATGGTAGTCTTTGGTTAGAAGATGTTCCCATAAAGATCACGAAAAGAATCATTCATAAGGTAATTGGATATCCTACCCTAGATTGGTACAAGACCTTGAGAAGTGAATCCAAGGAGGTTATTGAGAAAAACATAGGTGCCAAGTGGAATAAAGGAGGAATGACAATTGACACCATTCAAGATCCTCTCGTTGAATTTTTTGTTAGAGTTATTGCCCATAAATTCTATCAATCCAGTAGACTCAACAATGTGCCCTATATTGCAGTAGATGTAGGCTAAAAATTAGTGAAAAAGGATCATACTTATGATCTTGCAGAGCTACAACTACAACAGATTAATGAAAAGTTAGCAGCTATAAGAAGGACAAAGGGTGCCCAGTGCAAATTTGGTGCAAATTTGGTTTGTATATTCTTCTATGTTCAGAATGAATTTCCTTCTTTTGGAAAAATTGCATGGAGAAATGATAGAATTTTCATAGCCCAAATCAATGAATATATAGAACAAATGGGAGACAATTTTGACACAATGATGACAAGTTATTTTGAAGATATTAAGAAATCAATGAAGCAAAGACTCAAGATTCTAGTTTCTTTAGCGGAGAAACATGTAAATGATTTTTGTTTTCTTATAGATATTGACCATACATATGTACAAGCCATCATACCAAGAGTGAGATGGTTGAGACCTTTTGGTTATGAGATCAACATAGATGAAACATTTGCAGCAATAACTGCATTATTGGTAGAAGAGATAGACAAGAGTGTTCCACACTTTGGCACTTATAATGTGGTAAGGTCAAAGGTGGATATGGAGTTAAAGACTTCCTCCATGCTCAAGAAAAAGGATAAATTGGTTTAAAAGCCAAAGGAAAAACTTGCTAAATGCACAACAAAAGGGGATGAAGAAGATGAAGAAGCAAAAGGAGATGAAGAAGAGAAAGAGAAAGGACCACCTACATTAACCCAAGGCATGGATGAAGATGTTGAAGAAGAGGAAAGTGTAGAGATGGATGCACCCAAGGCTGAGCCCAAGAAAAGGAAAGAAAAGAATCCACCAGTTGCACAACCTAAGGCACAAAAAACTGTAACAAAAGCAATCCAAGTAAAGCCAACTACAAGGGAAAATACAAGGGGAACAACCAAAGAAGAAAAGGAACAAGAAAAGAAGAAGGAAATTGAGCAAGGTGGGCCTACAAAGTACAAGAAAAGAAAGTCTATTGCACCACAGGAGTCAGAGGAAGAAGAAACATAATTTGATAAAGAACAATTTAGAATGGTAAGACGCTCCACTTCATCCAAATTAGAAAGCATTTGTAATGATATTAGAGATAATGCAAATTTTTCTTGTCTTAAGATGATAAAGTTCAATAAGTTGTCTATAGAATAACAAAACATAGTTGAGGAGTCCTCTACGCTATGATGGCAAAGTTCAAGACTACTCCACTTGAACTTGATGACTCAATACCCAAGGAGCTGAGCACATTAATTGAGAATAAGTGGCATTACTGCCTCAGAGTGGAAAAGGAAATAAGAGAGTCAACTTTGGCTCATATAATGCCAGACCTTAAAAAAGGTCAAATCAATAAGGCAAGTAAGCAATATGCAAGCAAATTTGTACCTAAATATCGAGCCTTTAGTATCTTGCAGAATCAAATTAAAGATGTTGTCAAAAAGTCAACACAAATATGGAAGGTAATCTATAGATTGAATATAAGAAAGGAGGGAGAAGAGGACCCTTTTGAAGGGAGAAATGAAGAATAAGATATTAATGAAAGTGAAAAAGAGGAAGATGTGGAGAAAGATGCCCAAGAAGGTGAACAGGCAACAACTAAGGAGCAACAACAAGAATAGAGTGTCCAAGACACCCAATTGCCACCACCTAGTCCTCCACATATTGCAACTACACCTGCAAAATTTGTAACAATAAAGGATGTTCCTGACACCTCTTGTCAGAACATCAATCCACTCACTATAGAGGATCTCAAGAAGATTCTTCACCAAACAACATTGCAATCACAGTTGTGCAGTAGCCCTGTTTTGGTGAGTGTAGATGAATTGCAGAAGGCAATAGCTGAAATTACCAAGGAAAAGGTGAATCCACAAGAACCACCTTCACAACTTCCTATAGCTACTAGTACTCAACCTAAAGAGCATGAAGTCAAAGATACAACTGCTAAGGTTGACACTTCAGTAAGTACAACTACAGGGGAGATAGAAAAAGAGAAAACTAGACAAAGAGATACCTCTATATCTATAGCACAAACACAAGGTGCATTGTCTAAGATACCTCTCATTGATCAAGGTAGAAAAGACTAGGACAAGGAAGGGGAGAGCCCTAAGGAGAAGGAGCAGCAAGAAATTCAAACATTGGCCAACTTGCCTAGAACAGGGACTCCCACTGAAACTTCATAGGAGCATGGCTCTATAGTACCATTGTAGATATCTATATTAGGCTCGAGTTCTACCAAGGTTTCAAGGGTACTTCACTATGGAGACCCTACTCTTGATGAAGAGATAGTCATTCCCAGGTATGACTTTGACACCATGACTATTGCTCAAATGACAGAAGTGCAAGAGGCACTTGAAATGAAGAAGAAGCAAGAGGTACTTAGGTATGAGTAAAAATAGAGGCAAGCATTAGTAGAAAGTAAGGATATATTTCTAGATGTTTCAATTTATAGGTACCTGATGAAACAAAGCCCATAATGGAGCAACTAGCCAATATAGTGGACCAGGTACAAAATGAAGACCAAGAGACCAATGCAAAACTAATGGAATGGTCTGAAAAGAAATTTCAAGGGAAAGTAAACAAGAAAATTTCAAATGAAATAGCACTATCACAAGTTGAACTGGCCAAGAATATTGAAAAGGTCAAACAGGTACTTGAGAATATATTCTCATTGTACAAAAAGTTGTGTGACTTCTCATATTTCACACAAGAGACCAGCTAGAGGATAATGAGCTTGGAGACGAATTTGAATATTTCAAGCATGTAGCTACCTAAGGATCCAGCTCAAAGTGAGAAGCATTTTTCTCAAATTCTTCATACTCAGAAGGAATTGGCTGAATTGACAACAGAAGAGAGCACGCTCAAAGTCAAATTGCTACAGATTCAATCTTCCATCACCACACACTTGGAAATCCTCCATAAGGAAAAAGCCTATGCAAAAAATGTTCTAAAGAAAGACCCTAATTTGTCTACTTTAGATGGTCTTGTTCATCTTGTTGTAGAGACTACCATCCAGTACAAATCTCTTGAAATTACTTTGTGTAATTGGGATGCTTCTCTCAGGATGATTATGGAGGTAAATAGTACATTTTTGATGAAATATGGTCTTAACCCTTAGAACCCTTTGACATAAGTGTCAAAAAGGGGGAGATAAAGAGAATGGGGGAGATGCGATAAAGGGGGAGATACAATGTTATATCAGCATTCAGCATAAGACATATTTAGCACAACAATTTTCTTTACCAAGACAAAACAAATAATGGCACAATCAACTCAGGGGGAGTTACAATAATTTTGCGGTATATATTGTTTCTTACAAAATTTTGATCAAGTTTTTTTAACCTCTATATATATACTGAGTAGATTAGTGAATTTACTCATAAGGTCAAATAAATGATGCTTAGTTAAGTTTTTTTGACACTTATTTCAAAGGGGGAGATTGTTAGTCTCAGAATGGTTTTGACATTTGAGTGACAACACACTTAACCACTTTCTACATTGAAGTCAAATGGCCTTTAGGTGCCAAGTGATCTTCAAGTGTCGAGCAGCCTTCAAGTGCCAAGTGAAGATCAAGTGTCGAGTAACTTTAGGTGCCAAGCATGATACAGGAGCCGAATGATATTTAAGTGCTAAGTCACAGACGATGCCGAGAAAAATAGAAACACAACAGGAGCTGAGTAAGATAGTTCTGTTACATGTGTCGAGCATCAAAAATTAGTAAGTGCGGAGTAAAATAGAATGCACATATGAGTTTGTAACTTCACTAATTTAGATGTAAACCATTTTTATGGCTGACATTGAAGGATCTAGAAGGATCAAATAGATAAGATCGAATCTTTTATTTTTTCTATGCAAACTACATGTAGCCAATTAAAAAAAATGAAGAAGGCATCCAACCAATATTAAAAGTGCAAGGAATGAGTGGGAAACAGAGATTCAATATGTATCGTAGATGCACACCTAACCCTAAGTCTTCAAATGTCTTTATAAGGAAGACAAAATCTCATTGTATTATGAATGGATGAAGAAGTGTATGGGGAAACCATAGTGGAGTTTAGAGTAAAAAGACTTAGAGGAAGAGAGAAATAGTTAGACATTCAATTGATCAGAACAAAGCAAGGGATATGAAAAAATATTAGATCTCAGAGGATCAAGGTCAGAGAAAGTAGATCAAATGCCTGTATTCAGCAATCAAGGATTGTAAGCTATCAAGTTTATTATACCTAATACTCTATAACCATTGTATTAGAAATGAAACCCTATGTTGATAGGTTATCTTAATAGCTATTTTGTAGATCCTTTGAAACGGTGACTAAATCCTTTAACAGGGTAACATTTCATGTGAAGTGTTTGTAAATCCTTTAACCAGGTCACTATTGACACAGTGTAAAGCCTTTAACAGGGCAGACCATCAGAAGTGGTCAAACATTATTGTTGTAGTGATTTTGTTGGTATCATCCCCACCCCAGTTTTACCTTCTTATTCTTAGAGGGTTTCTGGGTTACCAAAATCTTAAGTGTTATGTGGTGATGCATGTTTGTTTCTCATGATTGTTTAAGGTTTATATGCATGCATGTTAATTTTAGTTATATGTTATGAAGGATTTAAAATAGGCTAAAGGCTAGTACTTTTGATTCACCCCCACCCCCACCCCCGCCTCTTAGAAGCATCAACATCCCAGTCCACAGCAGAGGCTGAATATGTTGCAACAACAATAAAATGCTCAAATATTGTGTGGTTCAAATAATTATTGGAAGGTATGAAGCAAGAAATCAAAGAACCTTTTGTTATGTTTTGTGACAACACAAGTGCAATTAACATATCCAAGAATCCAGTGATGCATTCAAAAACCAAGCATATTGCTATAAAGTATCACTTTGTTAGAGAATTGGTACAAGAAAAGGAAATCAAATTGGAATATGTCCATACAAAGGAACAAATTGCTGAAATATCCATAAAGCCTTTATCTAAGGATGCAATATTGTATCTAGGATGTAAGTTAGGGGTCTTTCCCTTATCTAAAGCTCACTAAAATACAGTTTTAGTGATGCATCAATAGGAACAGAATTGAAGATCTAGCAGTTGATGTAGAAAAGTAATGAAGACATTGCATATGAATTATTACATCAAATACAATGCTATTCATTTGATTTGTGTTGTCTTTGGCATCTGTTTTCAAAGAGGGAGAGTATACTATCATATCTTTCTAAAATTTACAAGAAAATGAGATTTTGTGTAAGAGAGAGAGATTATTATGAAAGAGGGAGATTACTATATTTGAGGAAGTGGGTGGAATATTCTATTAATAAAGACCTATTTTCAAATTTCATTCTGCTATGACATATTGTGTTGCCATCAATGCCAAAGAGGGAGATTTTTGCATACAATTGTTCAATTGTGTCTTGTCTTTGATGTTACACAAATGTCATATTAGTCATCAAATAAAGCCTATCGAGCTCAGTTGGTTAGCAAGGAAAAAGATAGAGTCTGCCAAGCTTAGAAAGTTAGAAAATGAGGTTTACAGTGTCTACCAAGCATTCTCAGGCTTTACTTTGTGTATATAGTCACTATCAAGCTTTCAAGGTTAGCAAAGGAAATTTAGTTGCTACCGAGTAAACTCGATCATCAAGAGAAAATAGTGTAGGAAATAGTTCTAACTGAACTTTCATGGATAGTGAAGGAAATTTAGTTCTTACCAGCTTAGCTCAACAACTAAAGGATTTTCCAAATTTTGTAATGTTAACCGAGTTAAGATAGTTAACTCAAGAAATTATTTCTAGAAGCAGTATTTACCGAGTAGGGTCAACCAGTGAAGGATTTCATTGTTCTGTGAAATAAAGCTTATTTGTTTAAAGTAATTTTTGTAGCAGACTGATGTATGGTTTATTGGTAAATGTAACTTATGAATGAGCCGACTTGATAGTCTGAATGGTATATATAAGAAGTCAAGTTGCAAATTCTAAGTGTAAGTGATGGATTTGATGTAATGTGAATAAGAAGGAAGATTGATTATTGTGAAAGAAAATTTTGAAGGATGATTAGAGATCATTGAGGAGTAGAAAAGCTATATTTGATAAAAAAGGATCTAATAGTGTAGAACAGAGATCTATAATCAGCAAATTTAGTTGCATCTTATTCAGATCAATTTATTGTTTCTTTCTAACCATTGTAATAGTGATTTCAAAATCTCTTAACAGAGTTGGTTTAACAACCATTTTTGTAAATCCTCTAATAAGGTGACAGTTTAGATGAATTGTTTTAAAGACCTCTAGTAAGGCCACTCCTAATAGGGTGATTAAATCCTCTAATAGGGTCACACCTAACAGGGCTCACTTTAGAAGAGTGAAAATTCATAGCTACTTACTTGGTGGTTTTTCCCATATTGGGTTTCCACATAAAGTGTAGTGACTCTCATGTTCATTTTATTTACTTTTGCATGCATGAATGCTTGAAGATCAGTAACAAGTTAATTTATTAAATTACAAAAAAAAAATTGTGTTTACCGAGTATCATCAGTAACTAGTTATTTATGAAATCTAAGGGATCTATGGATTTTTTTTGTAGTAACTGATTCAAACCCCCCCCCCCCCCCCTTAGTTACTCCATCTATAATCCCAAAAATTGGTATTAGAGCTATTGGTGCTTTCAGGAAAAGATTTCAAGGATCTGAGCTAAAGATCAGGATGTCTTACAAGAGGGAAATTCCAAGACTTAACAGGGACAACTTCTCAACATGACAAGGATTGATGAGACTTCATCTGGCTTTTATTGGTGATTCAAGACTAAGGTACCTTGACGAAAAATATGCAGAACCTGATGGTACATTATCTATCAATGATATTGTTGAAAAGAAGACTCAAAAAAACATGATGATAGATATAGCATCTGCTCTAAGTTATGAAGAATTTGATGACATCAAGGATTGCAAAACTGCTTTTGATATGTGGAACAAGCTAAAAGAGATCTATGGAGGAGATGATAATGTGAGAAGAGCCAAAGCAGAAAGTTTCATAGGACAATTTGATCAAATGACGATGAGAGAGGATGAAAACATTGCAAAATATGTTGAAAGAGTTAAAGCATGTGTTAGTGCAATCAAAGCATCTGGAGGAGATATCGAGGAGACAGTTATAAGTAAAGTTCTTAGAACTCTACTTCATATTTATGCAATCAGAGTCTCTACAATTCAAGAAGGAAGATGTGAAACAAATCATAAGATAAATCTAGAGGCCATAGTTTTAAAACACCAATAAAATGGTGACTTTGCTAGGGACAAGTGTCAGTATTACAATTGTCAGATCTTTTGAAATTACTTGTAGTTTTAGTGGAATTTTCTAGTGACAAGCCTTGAGAATTTCAAAAGAAAAAGAATAGTACCCCACACTATAGGTATACACTGACATGTACAGTCCTTGTAAAGGTGTCTTATCTACTAAGATAGAGATATAGTTCCAAAACAAATTTTGACTAGTTGTATTCTATTTTCCAATTTCCATTTTGACAGTCTCATGATACTTTACTTAGTCAACAAGATTATTGCATTATTTTTCCCCTAGGTGGGTGGTGACTCAGAAAGGTTTTAACCAATGACAAGTTTAAGAATGTTTATACATCATGGGAAGTGTGAAAAGCACATGGGCAAATGTAAAGAAGAACCTGGCTATTAAGTTACAAATTGATCTTCCTCCTAGAGGGAAGAAAAACTAGGCTATAATAGGAGCCCAGATGCAGAAGGGAAATTATTCCTAGGAGCAAATGGAAAGAAAAAATAACACCTACCTTTTTGCTGCTGAAAATGAACATTTCTACAAGGGTCTTAGATCTCATCCTGATTTATCTGATGATGATTTCTAAAACACTCCTAAAATGATATGTCAACGAAAAGCTGTCCAACCACAAGCACTTAGTCTTGAGGGTAGGACTAGTAACAATCTTTTCCAACATAGCACAAATCCCTTCATGTTAGATTACTCTCCTGAGAGGAAAAGACCAAAACATTTAGAGCCTGACAGTTTCAATGATGAGAAGACCTCTAGTTCTAAGTTAACTATTCCTGACCCTAATGAGAATGAAATGTTGAGAATTTAGCTTTCTGAGCAAGAAGCCATTGATAGGAAATTTCAAAAGGAAAGGGAGGAAAAGATCATGAAGGCTTTTGAAGAAAAGCAAGAATTACTTAGGAGAATTGCTGCTTTGAAAAAGAAGAATGAGATAGCAGCCAGTGCTTGGCAGCCTAAAAATGTGGAAAAAGTTGAACAGCTTAAATTACAAGAGACAAAGTTGCTAAAGGATCAAGATCTAAACCAAGAGGGTCTTGTGATACAACAAATCAAAAGTTATAAGACCTTGAATTTTAAACTTGATGTAGAATGTGTTGTTGGTGTCCAAGATAAGGGAAAACAAAAGGAAGCTGGTATTAGGATAAATGAACCAAAAAAGCCCATCTAGATCCATGATTCTTTGTCACCTTCTGATGTTGAGTTAGAAAAAAGGAGGAAAGAGAAGGATGCTTTGGCTAAGAAATTGGAAATGTAGAGAATGAGGCAGCCATAGCTGAGATGAACAACAAGATTAAGTTTCTAGAAAATGCTAAAAAATGAGCTGCATTTTATTCTTTAGATAATGATAGAACGAATAGTGCAAATTAGAATATGACTAAATTTTCTACTTCTTTCTTGTCTTCTTCATCACAAAAAATGGATCCCAACAAATTTACTACAGATCCTAGTAATAGTAATGCTTTTAACAACAATGAGAGAAATGTTGTCAATGCTTCTAAGGTTGAATTACAAAGAAGACCTATTCATTTAGAAGGCTATAGGCAGATACGCTTTGAAGGTATTCCTAGTTTCCCTAACCTTATCCCATAGGAAATGAGGAAAAGATTTCCGAAGTTTGCTAGAAATAATGCTATGACTTGTGAGGATCACTTGAAAAAAATTCTTGACATGATGAGTGATTATGAGGTTGAGGCTGAAGATGTTATCATGACGTTATTTGTTCAGTCATTATCTAAAGATGCTAGAGAATGGTTCAAGATGCTTCCTGAATCATCCATTTTAGATTGGGAAGACATTGAATATTGTTTTAACGAACAATATGGTGATAAACAAAACCCAAGTTATATTCTAAGTGAGTTCAATAATATTAAGAAGTTGCATAATGAATTTGTTACTGATTTCAACACTAAGTTCTAGAAGAGGATGTATAAGCTAATGCAATCCATGAAAGTTGATGAAAAGGTATGCATGATCACTTATTTGAACACCTTTGATGGTACAATGGCATATCAACTTAGGTATAAGGAGCCTAGGACTTTAATAGATTCTTTTAGAAAATCTATAAATATAGAAAACAATTTGAGGATTTTATGGAGATTGGAGAACAAAAGAAATGACCCTAGGTTATTTGGGAGTAAGGGAAATAGAAAAGAAGAGCACAAATCTACATGAGGAAAAAGGCAGGAGCTTAGTGAGATGAGTCAAGTCTTGAATGCTATAAAAGGTTTGAATCCCCAAGGAGAAAATGATAGGAATCCCATTGAAAATAATGTCCCTTACCAATCCAATTTTGGTAGACAAAATAGATTGCAAAATTTCCCTTATAATATTACTTGTAAAGATGGTCACCCAATGTTCCTCCTCCTAAAAATACTAGTAACAATGTTACCCCTGATCCTTTATCCAAAAATTCCATAAATGTGGTAGATGACCCAAAACCCACTACTTAACCCACATGGTGTTTTATTTGTCAGTTACCTCATGCTCCTGAGTATTATGCAATAGCTTTGTCATTTTTTGGAAATCAAACTAAGGTAGAAGAAAATCAAGAACATGAAGAAAGTAGTGATGATGTAGGATGTAATATGTTTGAGTCACATTATGACCATTATGACAGTGATCATCCTGATAGATATGTAGTGGAACAATTATAGTTTCAAAATTATATGCACCAACAGGTATTTTATGATGAAGAGAGTGATGCTAAGGAAAATGTATGTAACATGGCATCTACTAAAGAGGAGGTGATACTAAGGAAGCCTTCCAGAGAAGAGGTTGATCAGATTACTGCTAGCATGGTAGCTCAAGTACAAACTAGACATATGGCTTAGAATGTTGATAATGGTAAGGTGGTTAGCATATTTATCAAGAAAGTTGACCCTAAGTTAAAGGAAATTGTAAATCCTAAAGAAATCCTTGCTATAAAGATCAAAATTTTAGGTAAAAAGTGGGAACCAAAGAAAGGAGGAAATCCTAATGAGTTAAAATTCTCAAATAATTTTCCCAAGAAATTTGATGACAAGGTGTCAAAAGTGATCACTATAAATGAAAAGAATCATCAAGGTATTTCTGATAAACATCATGAGAAGAAGGATATGACTATTGATAATTCCTCAGATTCTTCTATAGATATGCTTAATGTTCTATCACATATCACTATTAAAGTTCCCTTGTCTGAATTATTGAGGATCCCTGAACACCAAAATAAAGCCATAGCATGGTTGGGAAATACTGATGTAAGGACAAAACAAGATTGCAATAAAATTCATGATCCCAAGCAAAGAAGTAAAGAAAAGGTAAAAGAAAAAGAAGCTGAAATAGTTGTGCCTCAAATCCCTCAGATGTTTTTGGATTGCATTGTTAATGAATGCTTGGGAAGTGTTGAGCTATTTTTCTGGTGCCTCAAATACTATTATGCCTTTTGAAATAATGAAGAAACTAGGCTTGAAAGTTGATACTAGTCAGGGAAGATGTTGTGCCATGGATAAAAGAGAAGTGATAATTATAGGTACTATTAATACCTTACCATATAGACTAATAGCTTGCCTAGACAAAGAACTTACTATGAGTGTGTTGGTTGTTGATATTCCACCTCAGTATGGTATGTTATTATCTAGAAAGTGGAGTGCTGCCATGGGAGGAAGTTTGCAATGTGATCTATCATTTGCTACTTTTAACATTGATGGGAATTTGGTAAAAATAAATTGAGAACCAAAGAGCATATATATGATAGAAGAAGATATTGAGGATGATATGACAAACTTTGTGGATATAGATGTCAATGCATTTAGAGAAGAGGTTTTGACTTTTAAGAAGGAAAAGCATAAATCTCAAATGAAAGTAGAAGCTGATACAAAAATAGATAAGGGAGATTTATGGACCATGTTCTTTGATGGTACTTGCTGCAAAGATGAAGCAGGTGCAGGTATTTTGTTGATATCTCTAGTAGGGTTAATATACAAATTCTCTTTTACTTTAAGTTTCCCTTGTACCAGCAATATAGTAGAATATGAGGCTTTATTGTTAGGCCTTAGACTAGCTCATAAGCATGGGATAAAATATTTATATGTTATAGGATATTTTGACTTAGTTGTATCCCAAGTAAGAAATTCTTATGTGTCAAAAAAAAGAAGATCAAAATAATACTAAAATGTTGTATGGGATATGATTGAATTTTTTGATGCATTTGGAATACTTTGGAAAGATAGGACTAACAACAAAATGGTAGACTTGTTAGAAAATATAGCAATAAAGCTTGATGATGCTATGTTTGTTGGCATATCCAAAGTTGAGACTCAAACTAGACACTATGTTCTTGATAATGTCCAAAATTGGCAAGCATTTGAAGATTATAAGGATATTCTAAGATTTTTGAACTGTGAAAATATGTTGTCAAGACAAGAAATTTATTGTGTAGCTTATGTAGAAAATATAAATGGAAAGGATATTGTTTTTTATCAAGAAAATGTGCAGTTAAAGACAAATAAAATCCCAAAGGGTCTAACTATTTTAGAAACTATTTTTGACAACCAGGATAGGTCACAAATGAATACCAGTGAATATAATGCCAAAGATCTAGAGGAGGTAAACTTGCAAACTCAAGAAATACCTAAAAAAGTGTGCATTGGTAAGAAATTGCCTCCTAAAATTAGGAAAGATCTGATAGATCTACTAAGGAAGTATAGATATGTGTTTGCATGGTCATATGATGATTTAAAAGCCTATAGGGAAGATCTTTTTCAGCATGAGATCCCTTTGAAACTAGATGCTAAGCCATTTAGACAAAAACAAAGGCTAATAAATCCTACCTTGGCTCCCAAAATGCAAGAGGAATTGATCAAGTTAAGAGATGCTGGAATAATAAAACCTATTAGATATTCCTCTTGGGTATCCAATTTAGTTCATGTTAGGAAGAAAAATAGAGACATAAGGTTATGTGTTGATTTTAGGAATCTCAATATATCCTCGTTAAAAGATAATTATGGATTGCCAAATATGGAAGCCATGTTGCAAAGGGTTACTGGTTCTAAATTAATGTCTATGATGGATGGACTTTCAAACTATAATCAAGTGGTTGTTAAAGAATCAAAATAGTTCAAGACTACCTTTACTACTCCATGGGGTACTTATGTTTATGTCAAGATGCCTTTTGGGCTTACTAATGTTGGGGCTAGTCTTCAAAGGGCTATGGATCTGGCTTTTTCTGATATTATTGATAAGTTTCTAGTTGTGTATCAAGATGATCTCACCGGTTATTCCAAGGATGAGAATTATCATTGCATACATCTAGAAAAACTATTTATTAGAGCCCTTGTGTATGGTATTTCTTTGAATCCAAGGAAGTATAGCTTTGGTGTCACTAAAGGAAAGTTGTTAGGACATCTAGTTGGTAAGCATGGAGTAAGGATTCATCCTAAAAGGGTAGAAGCAATAGACAAGATTTAGAAACCCAAAAGTGTTAAAGGCATTCAACCATTTTTTGGACAGATCAACTTTCTTAGGAGATTTGTGACTAATTTTGCAGAGATTAGTAGGTCTATATCAAGGATGCTAAAGAAAGGATTTGAGATTAAATGGGATAGTGAACCTAGCATTGCATTCCAAAAGATCAAGTAGGCTATTAAAGATGCCCCTATTCTCAAAGAACCTAATTATGATAAACCAATGAATATATTTTCCTTTGCCTCATTTCACACTATTGTTGTAGTATTGCTATAGAAAAATGAGGAAGGATATGAACAACCCTTTTCATTTTTTAGTAAATCCCTACAGGTAGCAAAACTCAAGTATGATATAAATGAAAAATAGGCATATGCATTGGTGAAAGGAGTCAAGGATTTTAGGGGTTACTTAATGGGAGCTACTGTTATTGCTTTTGTTCCTACTATTGTAGTGAAGGATATTTTTTCACAACATGAGGTATCTGGCAGGAGATGTAGATGGATTAATAGGACACACAAGTTTAATATTGATATTCAGATTACCAAAGTGGTTAGGGGTCAAGGTTTGGCCAAATTGATGACAGAAGCCAATTTAGAGGAAAACCAAATTAACTAGCTTGATGATAGTTGCAGGGATAATCTTTGTGATATGGATAGCTCTAATTGGTACAGAGATTTGATTTATTATTTGCAAAACATGAAATCTCCATCAGAATTGACAGATAACCAGAAAAGGTCTTTGAAGTTATAGGCCATAAGGTATGTCATAGTGCAAGGACAATTATCGTGGAGAAGTATGGAGGGGGTACTTTTAAAATGTGTAGATGAGATTGAGTCTAAAAGGATTTTGAAAGAAATGCATGAAGGTTTATGTGGTGGTCATTATATGGCTAAGACCACTGCTCATAAAATTCTTAGGGATGGTTTTTTGTGGCCAAAACTTTTCAAAGATGCCTATGAGTTTGTAAAGGTTTGTGATGCTTGTCAAAGGTTTAGTGGAAAGTTAAAATTTTCTAGGAAGTGTAGGCACAATTTCAAAATTGGGGAATTGATTTTATAGGTGAGATCACAAACAGATCCAGTGGTGGACATTCATGGATCTTGGTAGCTACTAATTATTTCACCAAGTGGGTTGAGGTAGTCCCTACTAAGAATGCAAGAAGTAAGGTAGTCATTAATTTCATTTTAAACAACATTGTGACTAGATTTGGATGCCCATAGAAAATTATGACTGATAATGCTATGTGTTTAAGATCTGAAGAGTATAAGAATTTTTGTAACAAGTATGTAATTATAGGTTACACATCTTCACCTTATCATCATTAGGGGAATGGTTAGTAAGAGTCAAGTAATAAGAGCATATTGAAAATCATCAAGAGAATTCTTAGAGAAAACAAGAAGGCTTAGGATTCAAAGTTTCCATTAGCTTTGTGGGTTGATAGGGTAACTATGAAAAAGGCCATTGGATGTGCTCCATTTGATTTGGTTTATGGTATATAGGCTAGACTTCCCAAAAACAACTTAAAGGAGATGTATAAGTTTGTTCAACTCTATGAAGATGATATTGTTCATGAGATGCAACTCAAAATGGATGACATCTTGCAATTAGAAGAAACAAGGAGAGAATCTTCTATTCCAAATGCCAAGTTATAGTTATAGATGAAACACTTATATGAAAAAAGAACTACTAAGAGAACGTTTGAAATAGGTGACATAATATTAATGTGGAATGCTAGATTGGAAGATAAAGGAAAGCATGGTAAATTTGACCCAATCTGGCTGGGCCCATATTGCATCTATGATACAAATGGAGAGGACTCATATTTCCTGAAGGATCTAACCAGAGATATTCATGAATTGCCAATTCATGGACAATTCTTGAAGAGGTACTTTTCTTAAAGTATCTATTTTTCCATGAATAGTAGCTTTATGGTTTTCTATGTTCTTGTACATTGTGTATATTTTGTAAATCCCTATAAATTTTCTCTATACAGTCTAGTTCCTTGTTCCTATGTTCTGTCTTCTACTTTTTGAAGAAGTTGTCATTGTTGTATCAGGTATGTGGTCTGCTCTACCATAGATTCTAAATTCTTACATAGACTCTGGCAGTCTATCATCCTTAGATAGAGCCACTGTTGGTCTGATTTTTTGCATAATAGCTTTTCTTAAAATTATGTTATAAAAAATCAAATGTGAGTCCTTTTATTTGATCCTAGGGTTTCAAGTTTTGGTCTTGTATTTTTTATACCTTTTAAAATTTGTGTGAAACCCTAGGTCTTGCCCTTTAAAATTTATCCTAGCGCAAAATCCTTTAAAAAGGATCGAATATTCTTTTCTCGCCTACTTTGAAGTCATTGTTGAGTCCTTTTTGAAATATCTTGTCACACCATTGGATCTTATTTGGATCCACAGATGTCACATGCTCATTATAAAAAGTTACGAGGTTGTTTACTATAGTGATATAGTAACCAAAAAACTTTGTTTTGGTACTAAAAAATGAGGTCCAGTGTCAGAGAAGTGTATCAATTTGAAAATTTTATGGTCATGTGCTTTGTTCCAGGATTGTCAGTATCAGCAAGGATGCACATGGAGCAATTGGTAAATGGTGTCACCAGAATTTGAGTTTTTTTTGGTGAGTTTCTATGTCACGATCGAAAAGTTAATGACTTTCACCAGTAGCGACATAGTGAGTGCTTAGAATTTGAAGAAAGTGGCAACCTTTTAAAAATTTGATGGTTACCATAGAATTCTTGTGCAATATCATAAATGTGCATGACCATTGTTTCTGATAATAGTATTGATTGGTGAAAATTCAATTAATGTGTTATATTTTTCTATCACCAGAAATCAATTCTCACCTAAGGTCTCTATGTCATGATCCAGAAATCATTTTGTTTCGCTGTTAGTGACATATCGAGTGCTGAGATATTACAAAAGAAAGAATTCTTTTAAGATGGGTGATGATTTTAAGGATCCCAAGGAAGATATCTTGCAAACTATGCCTTTATTTTTGTGATAGTTGTCTCATTTATGGTTATTCTATTTTAATTTTTCCTTGTGCTGATTTTTGATGGATCACCAGATATTGCTATGTCGCTACCAGAAAGTTAATGACTTTCACTAGTAGTGAGGTAGCGACTAGTCAAAAAGTTATAATGTAACAACAGTTTCAAAAGGTGGGCACCAAATGAGTTTTTCATCAGAAATGAGTTGTGCAGATTAAAAGACATGGTGGCATCCTACTAAGAAATTATATGCCAGAAACTCTTAATCTACTGGAGGTCGCTATATCGCTACCAGAAAGTTAATGAATTTCACAGGCAATGAGGTAGTGACCAGCTTGAAAAATAACAAACATGACAAAGTCAAGGAGGTGTGATGTCACTAGGGATTAAAATAATAAATATATGCCAACATGTTAAGCTAGATCAGTGTCATCAATAACCTAGATCCACACCCCATGCATACAACATATAAGGGATTTTGATCATTAGATCAAGATGGGATAAATGATTCTCACTATCTCACTATGGAAAGATGTGTACTTTTCATGTATAGCAAGGTAGCGAATAAGGGACCCACAACATCTTCAAAGATTCATGTAGTCTCCATGCCCTCAAATCAACTTCAAATCTATGGTCATCACTATCTTGCTATGAAGTGTTGCATGAAGTTTATGTATAGCGAGGTAAAAAATGAGGGACCCACCATATTTCTCTTAAGATTTGTATCAAATGCCTTCCACATGATCAAAGCATAACCAATGTTTATCACTATCTCACTATAGCAAGATGCTCAAAAGTTAGGTATAGTGAGGTAGCGACTTGATGACACATGTCCCCAGTCATCAGTGGGCCCAGACTAAAATGACAACATCGAAGGAAAGGTAATGATGGAAGCATTTAATTGGCTTGACTACCAAAATGTTAAGAAGAAAGGTGAGTCAGCCCAATTTTCATCCCTAGATCATAGGATTTTTCAAAGATTAATGGTACAAATTTAAAAGGAAATGTGATGCCACTTTTCTTTTCTATTCTATGCATTTATGAGGAATGAAATCTTTGCATGTGAGAAAAATAGAGTATAATATAGGAGATTTCATCATTTCCAATCTCACACAAAAAAAGATTTCACATTTTCTAAGCACAAGAGCCTACTGATGATATTGTGTTAAGCCTAGCAAAGATGTGAAGCAATCCCCATCTATTCGTAAGCTATTACAGAGGTTTAGAGAAGAAAAAGTTTGGAAAATCAAGTAAGTACTCATATTATAGCTTCTATAGCATTCCATATGCTATGAATTATAGTCAAGATGCTTCCTAAGAAAGCATTTTCTTTGAAAGTAATTTATATGGATAGAAATGTTCATGAAAATTTGCTAGAATTACTCCTAGAGTCCACCACTAAAATTGCACAAGTTAAGAAGTTAATTTCCTTAAACCCTAGGCTTAAGATTTTTGATGGCTTGTATGATAAAGGGAACTACGTTAGGGATGCAACAACTTTGCAAACTGGTCTTGTTTTGTTCAAAAAATGGTTTTCAAAGAGAAAATAGTTTACCCCGCATGCTACTATCTGGAATTTTGATTTGGGAAAACTAGTAGTTCCAAGTGTTTTCATGAATTATGATTTTCTTAAATCCATTGAAAAGAATTATGACCAAGATATTAGGATGGTGAGAAGAACTAATGGTGTGCCTCTGATCTCAATTAGTCCTAAGGAAATTAGAGAGGTTTTTCACCTAGAGCCATTGACAGATTATCATGTGCCAATTAATCTTCCAGAACTAGAAAATGAATACAAATTAAAGGAGGATGTGATTAGGGGAGGTGCACTGAGGGCACATATTGACACAATAGGAAATTTTCCAGTAATCACTGTAGCAACTAGGGAACCTTTTAAAAAGAGTCTTTTCACTTCCTAGGCTATAGAGATATACAGGACCCTATGTCATGTTTTTGGTGAAGATGAATAGTATTTCATGCTCATTGGCCTTATGTATATGATGGTTCAAATTGTTTCTTTTGGTGTAGATGTTATTTTTGACTTTGCTTCCTTTTTGGATGAAGAAATTCATACTGGTTTGGTTGTAATTGCAAAAGGGAAAGTAGAGAAAACTTTTGGTCATTATTCTCTGTTGATTCATATGTTCCTATTTAAGGGAGTAACATACTTTGGTAAAGAGATGGAGTTGAACATAGATGAGCATGGGGAAGCACTGCTAGTCTAGTTGATAGATATTTTTCCTCCAAGTTGAGATGCCTCATATTGAGTGACAATCCCAGAATCCCCAAGGCACTAATGAATCTCATTAGGCCTATGGATAAACCCCATGATATGAAAGTTTCACATAACTGGGGAGATATTATTCCTTACTCTATTTCTACTATTTTTAAAGTTTATCATTTTAAGGGGAGCCCTCATGTATTTCCTTACAAAGTACCTTTAAAGGTAGGAATGGCTGATGTTTTGTGGCAATTAGGAGGAGTGGAGGAGAGGTTTATGTTGAAGAGGTCACTTGGATCAATTTTTCCTACTTGTACTATGGAAAAATAGTTAGTGATTACCAAAGGGGGTTGGCTCTTTTTGCATAAAATTTTGGATCAGTACAAAATGGCTATTCCCCATCCCCATTTTTGTGATTTTGAGGGATTTTTAATCAGACCTTCAGACATAGGATTAAATTGGGATAGGTGAAACATGACTCATACTATACAGAGGGAATTATAAGGAATGATTTCTCATTGTAGGAATAGGAAACTAAAAAGGAAAAGTGGAGGGTCTATTCCCAGGTTTTAGAATTAATTCATTTTTTTGATCAGAGGTATAGTCCTCTAGATAATGCTAATACAGATGTTGATAAAATAAATAAACACATGAATACCTTCCTTGAAATAATGGAAGCTATGAATGAGAAGAAATATTTTTTTATTGATTCATACCCAGATAAGGCTAGGAAGGTCATAAGGAGGTTGTCTTTCACTCCCCATGTAGGAGCTAGTCAAATAGTTGTTCAAAAGAGACTAGGTTATATTGTAATTCAAAATAAAAGGGCTCTTTTAGATAAGGGTAAGCAAATAATGGGATCCATCAATGTAGTCCAAGAGGAGAGACCTAATGAACCTTATCCCAAGAGGAAAAAGGTAATGAAGGAAAAGAGGCATCAAGTTGAGCAATATTCACCCACTCAATCCCCTTTGAGGATTGGAGAGGAACAACTCACTAGTGAGAAAATTGAACAAATATGATCACAGGGAGGTATTTTTATTACCCAAGTAGAGTTAGATGAGGGTAACCCTCAAGAACCTACTCCACCAATTTTGGATTTAACAATAGCTGGTTATAGAGGCAAGATATTGGACCCTGTATTAGAACAAGCAAGTAGTCAATTTTTGGCTGATGACAGCTTTGTAAAGTCCAAGGCTTTCCATCAATTTGCATGGAGGGAAAATGTGAATAATTTTGAGGAAAGATGCAAAAAGTTAAAAACAGAGCATCCAAAAATGGATGAAGCTTCCATCTAGAATGAAATAAAAGAAGAAATGATAAAATAATTTTAGAATATAAGCCCTGAGGAGCGATGGCAAATGGTAAGGGAATCGAACATTTTATTGTTACCAAATTGGGACATTGTTGATGCCTTAGTTTTCAAATTCTATTTCAAATAAATTGAATTTGCAAGATCAAAGTAAAAAAGACTTCCAAGGGACTGCATTTAGTGAAGATCGGGTTACATTAGTCAGTTGGTCATTAAGAAGGGGATCTAGAGCCACATCATCACAACCAAATGAGTCTAGATTGATGGGAAGTATAATTGTAAGGAGAGTTGCTGACACATCACATGTGCAAGTAGCACTTTGGAATGTGGATTCATCCCAATTTCTTTTGGCTACTGCTAAGAAGGAAGAACAAACCATGTTTGAACTACAAATATGAAACAATTCTTGAGGCCTACAATAAGGAAGTAAAAAAGAGAATTGAGCTTGAGAACAAGCTAATGGGAAGGTCCACAAGGCTGAGAATAACATACCCTCATCCTCTACTGGAACCTTTCAAATCCACCCCCCTTGTAGAAATACCAGACACACACCCCAAAGGCTAGGATATTGTACAGTTGAAGATTTTGATGAAGAAAAAAGCAAGTTGTGGGCCTTACATGTGGAGCTAAATATAAAATATGAAGATAAATTAACAAAATCTCTCATCTACCTTATAGAAAAAATTGAGTGGCCATTATTTTATGATTAGTTAGCAAGGGTAGTAAACATTTGGGAAGAATTGAAGGTGAATGATGAGGCTTTAAAGAATATTATGAATAAGTGGGGGAAGAAAAGGAGAAGAAAAGAGGTGACATTTTTGTGCTATTTATTCATAAGGTCATCCCATGAACACATTGAAAGAATTTATGACATTGTCACTAATCTTCCAAATTTTGATAATAGGAGGGTTTGTTTACAAAGAATAATAGTGGGCTACTTGAGTAAGTACAAGAGCCAAAAATTTGATTTGTTTCCTTATGCTATAGATAGAAAGAATAAATTGAAAAGCAAAGATGAGTAGACCAAAAAATTAGATGATTTATTCTATTTAAGGATGAATAAAATCATAAATTAAAAAGGACATGCTTGTTGGGCCACTTCAACCGAAGAGTTGGTAAAGGTTCAGTTATTCTTTGATTCTTTGAAATAGAATTTTGTTACTCTTGATAATGAGGTTGAGTATGTGCTCAAAAAATAGAATGATATTTTGCAATTCAACTTGCCAAATGATACAATGTTTGACACATGGATGGCATATATTGCTTCTGATGATCAGTTTGAGGAAGTTGGAACAAATGAAGATGAGATACAAAATGATGAGGTGTAGATTATTGACACATTGGCACTAGATCTAAAAAATGAAGAATGTGAAGGTCACCGGTTAGCTCCAGTTGTAGGTACAGAAGCCTGGGATGTGGACGTGATAGAGAAACAATCAAGGATAAAATTAGTGTTATCCATCCAAGGTGAAAACATTGAAAATCCAAGGGTTAAAATTGATTTAGAAGCACCATAGGATGACTCATCATTGGCTAGTTTAATAGCTACATGTTCTAAAGATCCAAAATAGTGGTGGCAAACCAAGGAGCTGATATTTTGTAACAATGTGACATAAGTGGGCCTAAAAGTGAATATTTTGATGCTCTTGGCATTCTGTTGCACCTTATTTTGTCTTTCATTAACTACTTTTGTTTTTAGTTTGGAAGGACACCTATCAATCACATTTTCCCTTTGCTTGTTGCAACTCATGCCTATATAATTCGGATGTATTTTTTGGGAATGTCAAGAAATAGTACAGTCAATCCAGTCATATGTAGTTGTTCTTGAGTTTACTTATAGTAATTTACTTTCTTGATGACAAATAGAAATGATAGTATCAACATGAATTCATCAGTTCTTCATTGAGTCTCTATTGGTTCTTGTATTAGTCAACAAAAGGGTAATACAAAAAGGGTATTTACACTAGATTTATGTCACTATTTTTTGTCTCCATTTCATGAGCTTATTAATTTTGAGATCATTTATTTAAATAAGTTTCATTTGGTTGAATGTAGTTTGGATGGGTTGTATATTGGTTTATTATTGCTTTTAATTCAAGGGATTATGTAAATGCTTTAGAGGATTAGTAGAATTCATGAGTTTATGAAAAGGATATCTCATAAGAATGGAAATAGGTGATTACAGTTGATAAATTCAATTACAAGTTAATTGAAAAAGATCCCCTGCTAATAGTTAACTCTTTGCCTCTATGGATAAAACACTAGTTGTATAAATCAGAGGTGTTAGAGAATAATTTCAGCTACTACATGTGCAAACATTTCAAATTTCAAATCCTTCTTGTTCCATTTTTTTTAGAGTTATAATGTTGGTTAGCACTTGTTTATATTTTACTTCTAGATATTAGGTAGCTACTATTCCTAGAAGTAATTGTAAGCTTAAGGAGAATTAGGACCAAATCTACTTAGGAGGGATATATATGAATTAGAGAATATTAACAAATGGATAATTTGCACATGAGATAGGGATAGAGGATGAGAATCAAAATGAAACTAAATTAAGTCTCATGCAGCAATATCTTGGTGACTTATCCCCTAGGTACACCCGCCTTGGTTCTGTAGAGCCTAAAGAGTAGGAAACCATCCTTGGTTTTGTTGAAGTTGGGTCCAAAATGGTTTAATTATGTAATTATTAATGGTAATTGGCTAATAATAAGGTTATATGAGTGTTATTATTTTTGTATTGAACATTTTTTTGATTCGGTAGTTTTAAAACACCAACAGCATCAACAAAAAATCTAGTTGTCCACCCCATTTAGGTTACACTTATGCCTCCTTAAATTGTTAGTTATAATCTTTCCCACTTAAATGCCAATATTGATCTCAAGGTTTGGTTAGATTCATCAAATCCTTCCATCTTTTCATTTCCTCCTTTCTCTTCTAGAAACTTCTCAATAATTATCTTTGAATCCATGCTTAGAAACAATCAAACATTATTTTTTATGTATTAAATTATCTAGGTAATCCATCCTTATCTTGAACACATTTTACATAATCCAAGAATTCAATTAGGTTGGCTAGAAATCAAGATTTCCTCACAAACTTCCAAATGTTGTCACTTGGAAAACATTGTCTTTTGTCACTCGATCATCATTGAATTACTCAGTCAATATATATTGTTCTCCTTGACACACTTTTTGATACACAGTTGATACTGATGCTTAGTTAACACTATATTTTTCTTGTCTTGTACTGGTGCTTGGTGAATACTATCATCACTCAACATATGCTTCTAGTTCATTAATCTTGTTCTCTTTGCTTGGTCAAGCCTATGTATTTGGTCTTTCTTTGGTATTTCCTTTGATCATTCCTTCTAGGCTTCAATACAATTGTCCTCTACAGTTGGGTTATGAAAAGTCAATCATGTTATCTTGTCAAGGTCTAACTAATTAAGTGTCCATTGTAGGTTTTCATAACTCAACCTTTCCTCTAGGTCCATTTTTTATCTCTTCTTTCAAATCCTCTTCATCAATCATCTTGATATGACACTCTACTCAATTGGCAACTATCTTACCAATAAGGTTTGACATCAATGACAACATAACAATTGTTCTAATTATATTTCCAACAACAATTTTAGGGTTGGATAACTCTAGGTGATGGTTTGCAACTCTATATTGTGAATTGCTATTAGGAAGGTGCCCATGTGGGTTTTCATATTATATTTCAAAATTATGTAATTCCTCATTTGTGGTGATAAAAGGAAGCCCATATTGTGTTCTCATAAAAAAAATTCTATTTCTTTGTTTATGTTATGTGTTTGTGGTATGAAGCATAGAACCCTTCATTAGTTTTTTACATGAGAACATAATTTGTGAGAATCATTCTCACACTATAGTTTTCACCCTAATTAGATTTCCATAAGATATTTTTGGTTTTATAGTTGTGTGCATTTTTTTCATGTGTTTTATATTACATTAAAGTATATTTTACTTATTGTTCTTATAGGAAGTTTAAGAAATTAATATATTAAATTGTATTAATAAGTTTAATTGGGTTGGTGATTCTAATTCACCCCCTGACCCTCTGAATAATCAATCCTACACTTACAATTAGTATCAAATCTTTGGTTTCCTAATTTAGGAAGCTTAGAAAATTCAAGAAAAATATCTCAAGATGTATAGGAAGGATGCACCCAATTTCATAAAAAATAAAGATGATTTTGACACATGGAAAGGCGGGATGAAGTTTCACCTATCAAGACTTTAAAATACTATTGTTGGATACCTTACTATAAGATATGTACCACCAATAGGAAATCTTACTGCTGATAATAAAAGAGAAAATTTAGTTGATAACTTAGTCATGATAGAGATTACAAGAACTTTTAATGACATGAAGTATATTGACATGAAGGGTATGACCAATGATAAAGAAATGTGGTATAAATTTCTAAAAGTACATGGAGGTGATGAGCATATATTGAAGGAATAATTTGATAGTCTTATAGGAAAGTATGATGAGATGAAGATGGAGGATGCTGAAAGCATTACTTAGTATGGTACAAGGATTCAAGCTATTGTTTCTAATAACAAAGTTTTTGGAGGAAAAAATGAAGATGAAGAAGTAGCAAGTAGAGTTCTCATAAACCTTACACATATGTATGAAATTAGAATAATATTTTTTTAATAATGATTTAGAATAACTAAGAGGTGGGGGTGAATCAATTATCCTTACGTCCAGATGTACCAATTCAACTTTTAAACACTTAAAATAGATTAATCAATCTCAAATATCCACTTGGTCTCTATAGAACATCATTAGTAATTTAACATTTCATGCAATATTTTAACTACCTATCTCTATATGTCTCAAATACCATTAAATAAACTATTGAAAAATATAGCATGTAAAACAATAACATCCACACATGAAAATAACACTTTGACACCAACATTTAACATGGAAACCCAATTTGGGAAAGACTACCAAGTAACATGCTACCAATTTTTCACTCTTCGAAAGAGAGTTTGGTTAAGAGCCAACCTATTAAAGGCTATACAACACACTCTTAAAATTTACCCTATTAAAGTATTTAATCAGCCTATTAGGAGTGGCCTTGTTAGAGGACTTTAGAACATTTCATTATAATCTCACCTTGATTATAGGATTTACAAAATGATAATTAGGTCAATATTGATAAAATATTTTGGTCTAATACAATGGTTAGAATACAACTCACTTTCTAATTTAGATCTCCATTGGCTCATCTACTAGTTCAATGATTGACCTTCATTGACATCTCTATTAGTGATTTCCTTGGCACCTCCTTAAGTAATCACACTTCACAAAACTCTTCACACTTCACCTCTATTGTTTTCCTCTTGATATATTCTCCTTAAGATATCCAATCAACACTCGAACAGCCTTTAAACTCATTCATTATTCCTCCTTAAATAGGTATTTTGATCATTTTCTTCTTAAACGTCATCGTTGATCTTAGAGGTAGGTTAGATTTATCAAATCCTTCCATTATTTTGTTTTTGTTCTTCTTCTAGAAACTTTTGAACAAATCCCTACCGTTGATCATGTAAAAAAATATCATCATGCATTAAATATGACAACTCATCAATCCTTATCTTCCATGTTCTTTGGCTAATTCAAAATTCTAATTTTCTCAACATAAAAATTAAATTTTTAGCATACTATAACTTTTGTTGTCACTCAATAGTCATTATTCTCTTTAGCTCGGTCATCATTGTGTAGCTTGACACACACTATTCTTTTTCATTCAAAATCAACATACTTTCTTGGCCAATACTACACATAGTTACTTCTACACTTCTTTCATACATTTTCTCAGCAATAGCTATCACTCAACTTGAACTATTTTGCTTGGCTTTTACTTAAGTTCCTTAATCTTCTACTTCAACTTCTTCATTGACTGTGCAACACTAATACTTGGTCAAGGTTATCCTTATGTCTTATTTCAACTCTTAGCTTCATCAAAATGTCTTCTTTGCCTCATGTATTTATTGAAAAACATATTATCTTGTGAAGGAAAAACTTATCAAGTGCCATTGTAATTTCAAGATACTTAACACATCTCAACCCAACCTTTCACTAAGTCATCTTATGATCTCTTCTTTTCAAATCCTATTTATCAATAAAATGATATGGTACTCTACACTTTTAGTAAAATGTCTCTCCAATAGTTTTGACACTCTATCTTACCGATAGGTTTGACATCAATGTAAACATAATAGTGTATCTAATTGTATTTTCCAAAAATCTCCTTGTTTGGCATTGGTGGAAACACCTCACATACTTCACTTATTTTACTACTTACCATTCAATTAAAAACACTTCAATAGTGTATACTATTAGCTCCCTTTGTGTTTATGTTATCTCTTTCTTAGTTTCATTCTAATTCTCATCCAATCAATCTCAAGATGCTCCCTCTATCAATTTAGTACACACTTACATACTCTCTTCTTCTTTATAACCATCTTTGTATGGTAACTCTTTGTCATACTCTCCCTCTTTAGTTGATCAATGATATATGGTGTTAACTCAATCATCAATACTCTCCCTCTTTGACAATAATGCCATAGACTTTTACCCATAAAAATGCATATTCATGTCACTATTTTGACTAATAGAATAGTATCATCTCAAAATTAACTCCTTATAGATTCTTCTACTTATATTTCATTCCCTTTCTTCCCTTTTTCACAACTTTAGGAAACTCCTAAATTGTGACCTCATAACAATTTATGCAATGCGACATCTCTTCTAAATTTTCTTCAATTAGGCAAATAAACCTTAAATTTCCTCTTAGATACTCAAAAGAATCCTTATGTAGTTCCTTAGTGAATATTTCAGCCAACTATTCCTCTATGTTCACATATTCCAATCTCACTTCTTTCTCAATACTAGCTCTCTCAAGTAATGATACTTGATCTCAATATACTTAATCTTTTTACACATCACTTGGTTTTTTGATATGTTTGCAGCACTTGTATTATCAAAATAAATCCCAATAGGTTCATTATTATCATCCTTCATTCCTTTCAATAATTACTTGATCCATAAAATGTTTTAGCAATTCACTTCTCTAGCACCATATTCAAAAATTCAGATTTTACATCCATTTGGTACACTTTGAATCCTTTTCAAATAACATATACAAGAAAATTCATCACTTCTTCTACCCTTGCAACTATGGAAAATGTTTTTCCATGGTCAACCCCTTTGTCTTGTGCATATCCCTTACCAACTAGTCTTGCATTGTTCCTTGTAACTTCACCTTTCTCTTTCAGCTTGTTTCTAAACACCCACTTAGTTCCAATTATATTTTTATCTTTGGGTATGGGTACCAATGTCCATATTTTGTTATTCTTAATTTTCTTAATTTCCATTCATTACCTTGATCCAATATTCATTCTCTAAAGCATCTTTGACAAATTTAGGTTCAAATTCACATAATAAGCATTTATAATTCTTCAATCTTCTTCTTGTGACGACTCTTGAATCTTTATCTAAAACAATTTATTCTAGTACATGGTGTTTTCTCACATACTTTTCCAATATATGTTTAGGTCTTACTTCTTCTTACTAATGTTTATTTGTTGATGCATGTTCAACATCTCCTATTGTCTCTAGTTGTAACTCAACTTCCTTTGTCTACTGGTCACCAATCACACTCTATGACTCAACTCCTATAGCTTGATGTGTGGTAGACTAATGATGCTAGTAAAAAAAAATCTACAGAACCTCAACAATGCTGGGCTCTTGATGCTCGACAACCACCTTTTTCAATTTAGGTAAGGTTCTAGGTTTACCATCATAGATATAGAAAAACTTTGAATAATCCACATGTACTTTCTTACATTCTTCTTCATTTTTCTCTTCAAATCCATCAAATCTAACATTCATTGTTTCCATAATTTTGTTAGTATTAAAATTCAAACACTTATAATTATTTCTCTTAGTGGAATTGTTAGGAACAATAGTCCACCATGATAACTAAGAGTGGCGGGGGTGGGGGGTGAATTAGTTATCCAATAGTTAAACCACTTATCTTAATTAAGAAAACTCAACCATTCAACCAAAGTAAATAGCAACCATACAAAGATGCACATAGACAATTACACTAGATATGTCGACTAGGGAAACCCTTGATCAGAGGGAAAACCTTGGTGGGAATGATGCCCACAAGATGATGTACTAATATAAACATTCCTTGTTAGAGGATAGACTCTATTAGGAGTTTTGTTACAATATTTAGTACAATGAGTCCCTATCAGGAGACTTTGAATCCCTATTAGGAGATTCCAACCCTATTAGAAGTTGTGGTATAATGTATGCAAGAAGAGCCCACTACCCAAATATGCAATTTCTACTACAAGAAGAGACCACTACTCAAACAAGTAATTTATTGGTATCTTCTTCTTTCCTCTATACTTCCTCTATCTAGTCAATTGGACCAATCACTTTTAGACCTTCTCAAATCCAAATACTGAACCTCAACAATGAAGTTTCCTTCACTTCCACACTATTTTTCTCAACTTTGTATTTCATACTTTTTCTTGCTTTTTGAATAATAAAAAATCACATATCACCATATCCATACATATCATAATAAAGGAAAAATGTCCTTTTATATCAAGTCCATAAAATAATTCCTTAGTCGGCTATTAGTCTTTCTCAATTAATTATTATAGGACCACATTAAGAACATGTTACACTTAGCGATAACACAAATCTTCCGTGTTGAAACATGAATAACTTTTTATACCCACAATATTAAGATGAGAGAGCTTAGCCATGTCATCCTCAACATGTCTTCTCCATGTCCTCAACCGTGATCCTCATGATATCAACTCTCCTAAGAGATATAACCAGATTACTAGAACATGCCTTTGTAAACTCTAGCTTAGAATAGACGTCATCAAAACTTACAAAACTTCTTCTAGACTTATCCTTTATACTTATGATATTAACTTCATATATCAAATACTCCAAAGTATCTCTCATATCCTTGGGTGGTTATCATGCTCAACTAGTCATTTGTGCCAACTTAATATTTTCATTGTTCTTCTATCAGATACCACAAGAGACATCAAGCATGCTATGTTGACATCAATGACAAACTCAGTCATGAATGTAACATATCAACATCAAACCAATCTTCCAATCTTGCCAATCTTCTAATAATCTCCCCCTTTGGCATTGATGGCAACATAGATGAAAAACATCTAGTTCCAAGAATACCAATATAAGAAAATTATTCTTCAAACCCTCTTTATTAATCATACTCCCCCATAAAATTAGCATAATGTTTTTCATGCACAACTTCTCCCCCACAATGTTGTGTTTTTCATGGAAAACTCTCCCCTATTGACATCATTTTCAAAGGTTTCTGCAACCAACAACTCTGCATCAAACTCTGCATCAAACTCTGCAACAATTGGTACTTTCTGAGGGTCAAAAGACACTATTCAAAGCAACATCAAAAAGAGCCCTAAATGACTTTGTCCATCATAGATACTCCCCCATACAGAAAGCATTAGCATCTAGTCTAGAAAAATAATGATGTTATGTTAACCTGGACTGATGCACTCTTGCATCTTCTTACTCTGATGTAGGAAGGGGCATAACTCCAAGCATACCTTGCAAATACTCAAAAGTCTCTTGGGAAGAGGCTTAGTGAATATATCTACAATTTTTTCTTTAGTGCTTGCATACTCCAATCTAATTTCCTTTTCTACAAATTTTTCTCTCAACATATGATACTTAATGAAAATGTGCTTAGTCTTTGAATGCAATACTAGATTCTTAGACATATTTGTTGTGCTTGTATTGTCACAATGTATAACAACAGGTTCACTAATTTCTATCCTTATATCCTTCAACATTTGCTTCATTCAGATTACTTGATTGTAATTATTTTAAAAAACTTTGCTTCTGCTATACTTTGAAATGTACAATCCTACTTCTTGCTTAACCAAGAAACCAATCTTCCTCCAAGAAAGAAAGCTCCTCTACTAGTTCTCTTTTTGTCATCCATATTGCTTTCCCAATCTACATCACTATAAGCACTTATTATAAAAAAATTTGCTTCTGCTATACTTTGAGATGTACAATCCTACTTCTTGCTTAACCAAGAAACCAATCTTCCTCCAAGAAAGAAAGCTCCTCCACTAGTTCTCTTTCTGTCATCCATGTTGCCTACCCAATCTGCATCACTATAAGCACTTAGAGTTAAATAATTAGATCTATCATACCATAATCCAAATTCTAAAGTTCCTTTTAGATATTTGAATATCAATTTTATAGTTACATAATGTGCTTCTCTAGGATCAGCTTGGAATCTTGCAACAAATTCCAACTATATTTACTATATCTAGCCTTGTGTGAGTCAAATAATGCAAACCTCTAATCATAGATCTATACTTCTTCTAGTCAATAGTAGATGTCTCATCCTTTGTAGATAACTTGTGTCTAGTTATCATAGGTGTTCCTATAGGTTTACATGTTTCCAAACTAAACCTTTTTAGTAAATCCTTCAAGTACTTAGTTTGAGAAATAAAGATTCCTTCTTTATTCCATACTATCTACAATCTTAGGAAATATTTCATCTCTCCTATCATACTCATTTAATATTCTTTCTTCATTTTTTCAAAAAACTTATTACTCTCTTCATCATTTCCTCCAAATATGACATCATCAATAATTATTACCAAAATCATCAAACCATTATCAGTTTCTTTCTAATACAGATTACTATCTACCATACCTTTGCTATATCTGAGCTTTGTCAGATGCTTACCCAACCTTGCATACCAGGTTCTGGGTGCTTTCTTTGATCCATACAATGCTTTCCTCAATCTATGTACTATGCCCATTCAATCTATCAAAGGACATCCTTTAGGCTGCTCAATGTATACCTCTTCTTCAAGTTCTCCATTCAAAAATGCTGACTTAACATCCATCTAGTATACTTTGAATTTCTTCTATGATGCATAGGATAAGAATAATCTTATGGCTTCTATTCTAGCCACTGGAGTATAAGTTTCCTCATAATCTATTCCTTTTTTCTGTGAATATCATTTACATACCAATCTTGCTTTGTTTCTTACAACTTCTCCTTGCTCATTCATATTGTTCTCGAATACCCATTTGGTTCCTATCACATTCTTATTTTCTGGCCTGGGGACCAATTTCCATGTCTCATTCTTTACTTTTTGATCCAATTCCTCTTTCATATCTTGTTTCCAATAATCATCTTTACATTCTTCATCTGTATTCTTTAGTTCAACTTAAGATTTCAAGCATATTTCTTCATTAACTCTGCTTCTTGTCATCACACCTTTGTCTTTTCTTTTGATGATCTATTTGGATGGGTGATTCTTTATCATGTTGTTTCCTAAAGTTGGAGTTGCTATCTCAACTCTTGGCTCTACTGAATGTTTCAAGATTTGTTCCTACCTTTTTTCTCCTTCATTCTGCAAATCATTGTTAGTCTCAAGAAATACCTCATCATTCCTTTCCTTAGTAACATCATCATCTAAATTGTAATCAATTATTCTCTTTGAACTTCTCATCAATTCTTACATTAGCACATTCCATAATAGTCTTAGTTCTCTAATTATAACATCTATAAGCCTTTCTTTTCAATGAATAACCAAGAAACATACCTTTATCACTTCTAGTATCAAACTTACCAATGTCATCATCTCTCTTAATGTAACACTTACTTCTAAATATTCTGAAGTACTTAACCGTAGGTGAGTGACCAAACCATAGTTCATAAGGTGTCTAGTTTGTATCCTTCCTAACTTAAACTCTATTCATAGTGTACACTATTGTATTCACTACTTCTCTCCAAAATATCTTGGATACATCATTTTCTACTAACATAGCTCTAGCTACTTTTGTAATAGACTTGCTTCTTCTCTTTGCAATGCCATTCTATTCAGAGGTTCTTAGAGCTAATAGCTATCTTTTAATTCCATTTTCCTCACAAAACATGTTAAACTTAGTTAAACTAAATTCTCCTCCTCTATGTGATCTTAAATATTTGATCTTCATACCAGATTCATTCTCAACTCTATTCTTGAATATCTTAAACTTTTCAAATGCCTCAAATTTCTCTTTAAGAAATTCCATTGTACTAGTCCTCACAATACTATCAAAGTTTATATGATAAAATCTCTTATGCCATAACCATCATCTACCTTTGAAACCAAACATGTCATTGTAGTAGGATTCAATTGAAATACATTACCTCTAGATTTGGTTCCTATTCCAATTACTTTTCCATCTTTATCTCTGATCATGCATGTCTTTTCTATGAACTACATCTAATAACCTCTATCTACTAGTTGTCCAAAACTTAAAAGATTGTGTTTTAAACCATCAACAAAGTATACATCCTCAATATTAATTTTACCATCAAGAGTTATAGATCCAATACCTTTTATTTGGCATGCTTCATTGTTTCCCACTCTGACAATTACTCCATCCTAAGTTTTGAAATTACCAAACTCTTTCATATCACTAGTCATATGATGTGAACAACCATTGTCAATTATCCAATTAGATTTCTTCTTAATCTGTGATACCAAAGCTATATTTTTTGGAATTTCCTCTTTAATTGCCACAAATCCAATTTCATCATCACTAGCACTTAATGCTTGATCATTAGAATCATTATCTTCATTTGCATACAAACAATCTCTATAATTTCTAGGTTAATGACTTCTCTTATACTTTTTCTCCCTTTTGGGACACTTAGATGCATAATGACCATATTCATTGCAAGTCAAACACTTAAATATTCTCTTACCTCCCTTTTCTCTTCTTACCAAAAGGGCTACTGCTTCATTAATATTTCTTTCTTCTTTAGATCTGTTGCTACTAGCAAAATCTCCTCTAGCACTTGTGCTCCTTGATAGGTTAGGTCGAATGTGTAAGGCACTAAATGTTGTCTCCATTCTAGTTAATTCTCAAGAATTTCTAAGTTCATTCTCAACTACTTTAAGTCTTCCAAGCAATGTCTCCTTTGTGAAATCCTTGGTACATGATATCAACAAATGTATCATTTGAATTGTTGGCTTGAAAGTTGGTGTTACAGTTTTCAATATCTTCCATATAACCTCATCATCTTCTTTTTTTCCTCCTTAAGCTTTAATACCTACAATAAATTTTGATATCCTACCTATATATGTTCTTATAGATTCATCTTCCATCATCTTAGCATTTTGAGATGCACAAATTCAACTTTGTAGCCTCTACTTCTTAGAATGTGCATCACCTTCAAAACAATTTTCCAAAGCTTTCCAAATCAAATGTGAAGTAGGAAGTGATTTTACCTGATTGTACTCAATTTTAGGAAGTGCAATCAATAGTGCTTCTCTAGCTCTCATGTCACATATGAAAATATCTCTTTCTATCTTGATGCAAGTTTCCAAATCCTTTTCTTTGATGATTATCTTTGCTGATTTTGTCAAGATCCAATATCCCAGACCCATAAACAACAAATGTGTCTTCATCTTTTTGTTCTAGGTGTCATACTTTGTTCCATCAAACTTTAGACTATTTTTCTTGAACATATTTTCCATGGTCTCCCAAAGTAGTTAAACTTTTTCTTCAAGGACCTCATGCTCTGATACCAATTGTTAGAAACAATAGTGTTATCCAATAGTTAAACCACTTATCTTCATTAAAAAAAATTAACCATTCAACCAAAGTAAACAACAACTATACAAATATGAACATAAACAATTATACCTAATATGTTGACTAGTGAAACCCTGGGTCAAAGGTAAAACCCCTATGGGAATGATGCCCACAAGATGATGAACTAATATAAATATTCATTGTTAGAGGGCAAAACCTATTAGTAGTCTTCTTACACCATTTATTATAATGAGTCCTTTTTAGGAGACTTTGAATCCCTATTGGGAGATTCCAACCCTATTAGGAGTTGTGGTATAATGTATGCAAGAAGAGCCCTATGCCCAAACATGCAATTTCAACTACAAGAAGAGCTCATTGCTCAAACAAGTAATTTACTAGTATCTTCTTCTTTACTAGACTAGGTAAAAGCATAGATTTGTGTCACAATTTATGATACCAAAACCTATTTTGGTCAAATTTCATTTCTCTATTAAAACTCAATTTTTTTCAAAAACTAAAAATACCCTTTTATAGATCTCAGATTCAATATCATCATTATATAAATTTTTGAGTTTTTTTATTAGTTATAATATGTTATAATCTCAAAATATTATAAGTCAATATTTCAACATTTCAGAAGATGCTCCCTTAAAAAAGGAAAAATAATAGTAAATCATATCAAAAAAATTAAAAAATTATATTTATCTCAAGAGGAGAGAATCCTCTTAACAAATATACAATTTTTTTCAAGAAGGTATAGATTTGATAGGGAAGTTTTGACGGGAGGAAAAAATTGTTCGATTCTAATAAGGTTGAACTTGAGTACTTATAACAAAGAAAATATACATGAAAAATAATAATTTCATTTTTTGTTCACTAGCTATACATGTCATCTATAAGATATTTTCAAATCAAAACAAAAAAAGATGGTTTGCATATACTTGTTTGACGGGAACTACACCCTATATTTTTTTACAGTTAAAAAAGGGACTTCAAAATAAAATAAAATAAATAAATTCTTACTCAAAAAAATTATAAAATTATAGGCATAAAATTCATCCAATTCTACATATTTCATTAGTTTAGATCATCTTCATATTTTAAACACAAATTCTATTTTTTTTTTCATTAAGGTTGAACTGTCACATTCTAATATCTCATTTCTTTATAAAAGGTGACACAGGTTAACTAGACTAATCACTAGTATCAGACCTTGTAGACTACGTCATGAACCTCAGATCACTCAGTGGAACCTTGGCAATGAAGTTTCCTTCACTTCTGCACTATTTTGCTCAACTTCACATTTCATACTTTTTGCTACTTTCTGAATATTCGCAATTCACATATCACCATATCCATATATATCATGATAAAGGAAAATGCCCTTCCTTTATACTAAGCCCATAAAACAATTCCTAAGTCAACTATTAGTCCTTCTCAATCAACTAATTATAGGACCACATTATGAACATGTTACACTTAGTAATAACACAAATCTTCTATCTTGCAACTTGAATAACTTTCCATACATGCAATATTATGATGAGTGAGCTTAGCCATGTCATCGTCAATATGTCTTCTCCATGTCCTCAACCTTGATCCTCAAGATATCAACTTTGCTAAGAGATATAACTAGTTTACCAAAACATGCCTCTGTAAACTCTATCTCAAAAAAAACATCACCAAAACTTACATAACTTCTTCTAGACTTATCCTTTTTGCTTCCAACATTAACTGCATATACTAGATACTCCAAAGTATGTCTCATAGCCTCGGGTAGTTATCATGCTCAACTAGTCATCCATACCAACTTAATTTTTCTTTTGTTCTTCTGTCAGATACCATAGAAGACCTCAAACATGCTATGTTTACATCAATGACAAACTTAGTCATGAATGTAACATATCTTCATCAAACCAATCTTCTTATCTTGCCAATCGTCCAATAGGAATAACCTAGGAATATGCCTTCATCACTTTTTACATAAAGTTTACCTTTTATTGCATCTTTCAATATGTAACATTTTCTTCCAAAGAATTTAAACTAATCCATATTAGGTGCATATCTATACCAAAGTTTAAAAAGTGTTATGTTTCTTTCTTTCTTCACTTGAACTTAGTTAAAAATGTAGATTGTAGTGCTAATAGTGTCTGCCCAACATTTTTATGAAACATATTTCTCCATCATTAGTGTTCTTGCACAATCCATAATTGATCTATTCCTTCTCTCAGCTATACTATTCTATGGTGGTGTGCATGGTGCACTCATTTGCCTCTTGATTACTTTTTCATTGCAAAATATGTTGAACTCATTTAAAATAAATTGACTAGTTTTTTCTAATCTCAAATATTTTAGACTCTTACCTATTTCTTTCACAACTCTAGCAAGATACCATTTAAACATTTGAAATGCATCAAAATTTTCCTTAAGAAACATCACTGTCATCATTCTAAAAAATTCATCAACAAATAGAATAAAGTTTTTATCACCATACTAGCTCTAGATTCCAATAGGACCACATAAGTCAGTATGAACCAACTCCAAAATATGATCAAAAGAATAGGTCTTTCTCTTGAAACTAGATTTTTGTATTTTACCCATATGAAATTGTTTGTAGATCACTTTATTAGGTTTTCTTAGTCTTAGTAACCCTCTAAATATTTTCATTTTACTAATGTTGACCAACTTATCACATTTCACATGACATAGCCTCTTATTCCATAGACAAACATCTTCACATTGTGCAAATGGACAAGTATCTTTAGATAGTTCTAGATAGAACAAGTTACATCTTGTTTTCTCTCTACTTTCAACTAGTTAACTAGTAGCATAATAGATCTTTTCTTTATTTTTATGGAAATTAACCATGTAGCTTGAATATATCAATAATGCTACACTCAACAAGTTATATTTCAAACCATCAACCCAACATACATTGACATACTTAATCTTTTCTTTTAGTCTAATTCATGCTTTACCTTTCACATAACATGGTGCATCATTACCAAACTTAACACTACTTCCACTATAATATTCTACCTTATCAAACATACTCGTGTCACCAATCATATGATGTGAGAAACCACTATCAATTATCCATATATCATTCTTACTCACATGTGAGATCAATGTAGTTTTCTCATCATTATTAGAATCATCTTTCATTGTGACATAAACAACTTCTTCATAATGATCATTACAATTACTATTAGAAGTATCTTCTTCAACAATATAGAAATATTTCTTACCTTTGTCTTTGTAGTCTCTTTTGTCTCTTTTACCTCTATAATCTCTTCTTCCTTTATACTTGAAATCTTTTTTTCATCTTTTTTATATCTGGCAGGGAATCTAGCTATAATATGACCAACTTTTCTTCATGTAAAACTTATAATCAGATTTTTACCTTTGTATTTTTCCTTTTGTCTAGGATGTCTTCTTGCTCGTAATCCTTCAAGTTTATCAAGGTCATCATCAGATCCACTATCACTTTCTACATACTTCCTTTTCTTCTTTTTCTTAGACTCATTAAGGGTTAGTTGGGCTTTGAATGTATATTCAACATTAGCAAGGAAGTAATTATCAAAATTTGATAACTCAAATATAGTAAGTCTACACTTCAGAGTATCCAAGGTTACATGATTACCAAGCTTACATCTTAGTTATTAAATTGTAGATTATAATTTCAAGATACTTAACACATCTTAACTCAATCTTACACTAGGTCATCTCATGATCTTTTCTTTTAAAATCCTCTTCATCTATCAGATAATATGGCATCTACACTATTAGTAAAGTATCCCTTTAGTAGGTTTGATACTATGTCTTACCAATAGCTTTGACATTAATTACAATATATCAATTGCTCCAATTGTAGCTTCCAATAATGTACCACCAACAAAAAAATTTACTGTTGATCATAAAAGAGAAACATTGATTGATAATTTAATCATGATAGAGATTGCAAGTACTTTCAATGACACAAATTATATTGACATAAAAGGTATGACCAATAATAAGGACTTGTGGGATAAATTTTTCAAAGTACATGGAGGTGATGAGCATGAATTGAAGGAGAAATTTGATAGTTTTAAAGAAATGTATGATGAGATGAAGATGCGAGATAGTGAAAACATTTCTTAGTAAGGTGCAACATTTCAAGATATATTCCTAATATTAAAGGATCTGGAGGAAAATGTGAAGATGAAATTTTTTTAAGTTATAGAACCCTTACACATAGGTATGTAATTAGAGTTTCCTCTATTCAATAAATAAGGAAAATTGACCTTGATAAAGTTACATTAGATTCATTAGTTGGAAAGTTGACTGCCTTTGAATTAAGTAATTATTATAATAGTGTACATGTGGCTAAAATAGCTTATCAAGATACTCTAAATATTAGTTCATCTAGGAAAGAAAATATTGTATCTTATAGTTTAGATGATTATTGATTTATAAAGGAAAAGAGTTGGAAGAACTTGAATTTTAAATAGTTGAGACATTTCCTAAATGAAAAGGAAGATACAATGGAAAGACTCAAATTCCTTGTTGGAATATATAGTAGAAAGATAGGTCACTTTTCTTACAGATTCCCTAACAAAACTAAGAAGGATAATGAAGATGAGAAGAAAGAAAAATTTAAGAAATTCAAGAACTTTAAGGAGAAAAACAAAAAATCATGCTACATGGATGAGTATGATGAAGATAAATATAAAAATTCTAATGGAAATGATAATGATGTACAAATAATGTTTATTCTTGTAAATGAAGATCCTTTTGTAGATGCTTAAAAATGGTTTGTATATGTTGTTTACTCATATTTTCATACTAACATGTGTCATTTTCTCATTTTAGTAATTTTGATCTTTTGGCCAACTTTATCATCATTCAAACATATTTTGACATATTATTCATCATTCACACCCACTTTTAAATCAACTATAAATCATTTACAAAATTGGTTCTTATCTTATTTAAACTTTTTAGAACCAACTCTAAACCATTTCAAAATCCTTTCAAATAAACCCAAAAACATCCCAAATCAACCCAAAACCATCCCAAATCAACCCTAAATGGTCCAAAACATGTCTAACACCTCTAATCAATCATCATGTATCCCATCTAGGGCATTGTCATATCCCTCAATGCATTTTCAATCTATCAAACCTACCAAATCGAACCTTAGCACTGCCATGTCCCTCGATGCTAGGTTGATCTATCATCTTTATCATATAATCATCGACATTATTGATTCCCTTAGCAATTGAATATAGCTTTATCCAATCATTTTAATAACATTGACAATATTTTTTGATATTATTATGATCAATATTATCAATCAACTTTGATCTTGTGGCATTTATAATGTCCATTAATGTCACATGTCCTTAATCCATGTCATATTCCCTTAGTATGCTATCAATCCTAATCACTCAATCAATTTGATCATGTCTTTGATCTACCCACCATCATTCTAGTGGATCTGCATAATCATCACATATCATCAAAAGGTTAATCCTACATTTATTTCATCAAATTGGCTAATCATTTAATCATTTTTCCTATAGGATTAAATAACCCATAATCTATTCCTATTTCATTCAATCATTTCCATACCCCTTTACTAATCATTTTTACTAACTAATATTCTCAATTAATTAACATTTATTAATTAATTGGTCCATCGTTTTGAACTATGGGAATTCTCAATTTCCTAAGTCCTCTTTTCCCATTTCTAATTTCTAGTTTACTAATTTATATTTGTGTGAAATTGTGAATTTTTAATTCAAATATTTCACCCAATCCTAGCACATGGACATAATGCATCATATATCCTCTCTCTACACTTGGCTAATATGTGTCATACTTTCAATATATTATTCCTTATGCATGACTGTAATAAGCCACATTTGTCATAGATTCTTGTTTACAAGTGTCTTTAATGTATCATAAGCTTGTCATAGATTCTCTTCCACTTTAAGCTATGTTGACTTGCATGTGTCATAGAATCCTATATGTGGTAGATTGTGTCATATTTATCATAGATATTTTAAGGAATATTATGGCAAGTTACGCACTTGAATAGACAAATGTCCATTTCCTCATTCATGTCTAACCTCTTTCATTTGGGCTATAAATTGATCCATATTGCACTCATTTTCTCCTTAAGAACCCATTAAACCCAAACCATGCTTCCATTATTCTTAATAGAATTCATCTCATCAATTTATAATTAGTTTTTTTCTCTCAATTGTGTCTACACTATAGGAAATTGGACCTATGTCAACAATGGAGAAGAACGAAGGTGTGAATTCTGATTGAAATGGGGTTTCCTTTTCAACTATAATTTCCCTATGTTACCAACTAGGCCATTTTGAGCCCCAAGTTCACCAAGGGTGCACTTGGGAATTGTTACCCTTGTCTTTTTATGTCTAGGTTTTTTTATGCTTATTTAGAGACCAATCTAGCTATCTGACTTTCACTTTTCTAGAACCTAAGTAACCAACTGTGTCCATATGGGACCCAACTATGTATTGGGTACACTTGGTACTTTCTAGGCTTGAGAGGTTTCTAGCACTCCTTGGTGTAGTTGGTAATGTCATTATATAGTTGGTTCGTAGATAGATCAAGTTTGGGTCTCAATTTACATTTAGGGTTTCATTTTTATTTCAAAACTTAGAATAGAGGTTTTGTTATTACTAATGTTCTATTAGTAACATGTTGCATTGATTGGGAGAATATTAATCACTTGAAAACTACTAATTTGTTTGGTGAAGGAAGTTGACGAAGACTTGTGTGTTTGTCAATATTATGTGTGTGGTTTTATTTAGATTAGCAAAAACTTGGTTTTTTTCTTTAAAATGAGGTTTCTTTTTTTATATGTCTTTGCATTCTTGAAAACCCAAAGACTTTCATGGATGTATCCTCTCCCCTCATCACTCACATATCTTGGGTGTAAGAGAAATCTATGCAATTTCTATTAGAGAGACCTTCCTTAGAACCAAGAATCACCACTTGGTGGGTCCTAGGGGTCAACTTTGAAGTGGTAATGGGTCAATGCTAGGTACACTCCAACTACTATAACATATTTTATATGGTTAATTTCCTATTGGTAGTATTTCTAGGTGATAGATCTCCAATACCCTTTTGGTGCATCAAACCCCTATTCTTGGGGTTAAGAGACCTTCTTCATAAGTTTATTGTCCACTTCCTAAATGGAGTTCTCAAACTAAAAACCATGTCTTAGTGACCAAAATCCTTTCTATTCACTAACTTGGAGGGTTTCCCATGCCTATGAAGGAATCCTAAAATCCCATGGTCCTTAGTAGAGGAAATAATCCCTTGGGAAGTGGATCTTGGTAGCCCCAAGAGGAGAGTGTATTCTAATGGGAAGCCTCTAGTGCCAAGATCCTAGGTTGTCCACTCTAGACAAGCATGACTGAACTTTGGTTAATGCAGGAATTCAATGGATACATTCTTAAAGCCTAGGTTGTGATGTGTCTTTTAAGTTTAACAACAACTATTATTGTTTATTGTGTCTTGTGTGTGTGCATAATATGAGTCAAGATAATTGCAAATTTTTAGACTCTCACCAAACACATTTAAACCTTTGACACGTTCAAACATATGTTAGAGTGGGGTTTTCATTGCACCAAAAGAATGATTTGTCAATGCCCAATATGACCACTTAACTTATAGTACATAGAAGGTGGTTATGCCCTTGTCATGAATCCCAAGGGGAACACTAAACAAATTTCTAGCAATCTACCCCTCGGCATTACCCAAGGGTCTGAGGATTCAAACCTATGACCAAGCTTTGATACCACTTGTTAGAGTGGGGTTGACTTTTTACCAAAATACCAATCTATCAATGTCTAATACAACCACTCAACTTTTTATACATAGGAGGCAGTTAATCCCTTCTCATGAATCTTGAGAGAAGCACTGACCAAATTTTGAACAACATAAACATTTTCAATACATTGAAATTCTTTTGTCAAAACCTTGAGAATATTACAAACATGAAAAATTGTAGCATTAGGAGTCCTTGGCATGATTTAGAATTCATCTTTGCATAGCACGCTCTTGGATTTTCCATCTTCTAATCCTCACACTTTCATCTTTTATCTCTCATTTTTCATCTTTTTGTCCTCATAGAACATTCTTTAGGCATCATTTTGCATCTTCTAATCTTCATCTTGCATCCCCTAGTCTTCATCTTCCATACCCCAACTTGCATTCTTGCATGTCCTAGACCTTATTTTGCATACACTAGTCCTCATTTTTCATGTCTTCACCCTCATTTTTAGCGTTGCACAATTCCTATTCTAATCATAAAATAATTCTTAGTCAACTCACTTCCAACATAACAGCTTGAAATCCATTGAGCCTCAAATCCCCAAATTTTTATCCCTCTTTACCAATTGTGCCCCTAAATTACCAATTGTGCCCTTATGGGTGCCAACTACACCATATGCATAGTTGGTACCATTAGAGTTCACTTGGTGTTCTCTAAGCACACTTGGTTGATAAAATATGGCTTTTTGATCTCCAAATTGCACATTTAGACCCTAAACTTTCTACTAGATGCCTGTATAGGTCCTCATTTTAATCAAGTCCTAAATCTCATTTTTCACCTTAGGATCTTTTCATTTTTCATATCCACCTCACATAGCCCTCATTTTTATCCCCTTATAGACCTCATTTTGAACCAAGAAACCCCTTTAAACATAGTTAAAAATTAGAACAAATAATGAGTCTTAGAGTATCTCCTTATGTTGATGGATGAAGGATTTTGACCTTGGTCTTTTTGTCATCTTTTTTTTATCATTTTCTTGTGTCAAATTCTATCTATGTGGTGATAGATTTTATAGTTTCCCTTTTATCAACTTGATCTTTTTTTATATTTGTCTCTTCTAGTCAAGATCCAAAATCCATATTCATAAGGTTAACCTCTTAGATTGGGATTTTCCAAATATGTTTTCCTAAGTTCAAACCTTGCATACACTTTTCATAATATTAGCACACTCTTAGTCTCCCTAAATATCATTTTTTTTAAAACCTAGATACATATTCATTTCACCTTGTATTTTTAAAACCCCTAGCATTTCTTCCAAGTATCAAGATCCTCCTAAGTCCCACAAATATTTACAACAATCTATCTATCCAAATCATTTGTCAAACCCAACACTTTACATGATCTCACATCCATATCTTGCATGTCCTAAACATCATTATCAACCCTAGTGGAACCCCCTTGCATTATCCAATCTTAAGTTGCATACATGAACCCTCAATCTCATTCTCACAAATTCCAAGTATAAGGTCCAAAACAATCTACATTTTCCATACCTTAGGATTATCTTCATATCCCTTAATCAAAGAGTCCAAAATGTCACTTGAATTTTCACTTGTGCATCATCCTTGTAAGGTCACTTTTCACTTTCAAAACTTGCATAACATAAATAAATTCTAAAAATACCAAAAAATCATATCTTGCATAACCCCTTTCAAATTACCAAGTTTCAACCTATTTTACTAACTACATACCTTTTTTACCAAGTATACACCTCAAGGGTGCACTTGATAATTTTAGGGCACACTTGGTAGTTTTAGGGTGTACTTAGTAACTAGAGAATCCCTTTTAGGTTCCAAAGGCCCAAAATGCATCTTCATATCTTGCATTGCATTTCTAAATCCTAGAAAATACATAGATCATACATACCTTGCATTTTTGTCACCCAAACATCGGATTTACCAACTACACCCTTTTGCATTCTAAGTGAACACCTCAAGGGTTCACTTGGTATAGCTTGGAAATAGTTGGTACTATAGGTTCACACTTGGGAGACATAAAGTCTATTCCAAAATCCCCCATTGCATCTGCATACTTAGTTATCATGCCAACTCTCACAAGGACACAATCAACTAAAAGAACATAAGACCTATACCAACCTTTTTTTTCACAAATACAAACACAACCAAAACATCATCAAAGAAAAAATAAAACCAATAAACCTCAACAAACTTTTGACATGGATCAAACCAAAATTTCATAGCCATTACTAGTGGACCCGCTAAGTATGTATCCTCCAAATAGTGACCCTCAAGACAGAAGGCAAAAAACCTTCAATAACATGTTCAACATGAAATTCACTATTAAAATATCCCCTAGACATGGAATGATTCAATGGAGTCCTAAATAAAAAAATTTATTCATACATATACCACCTAAATGTGGACATGTACTTATGACACCTGAGGATGACCATACCCATTCATTTGAATTTAGAAAATCTAACACAAGTACCTTTAATCCTTCAAATATATGACAAGGTACCTTGCACTTAAGTGATTGATATTGGAAATATAAGAGGAGTAATAGAGATGGGAGGGGTGAATTAGTTACCACAAAAATAATTCTTAGATCCCTTAGATGTCAATACAAACAAAATCTATGAAAACTCAAATCTACAGGAACTTGGTAAGCACACAGAAAAATGTTGTAATTCGATAAACACTGAAATAGCTTGGAAAATGCTTAACATGAAAATATTTAAGATTTTTTGATTAATACTAATTTAACTTAGTTTCAAACACATAAAATAAATAGCATGAACACACTTGACACCAATATTTAATGTGCAAACCTAATTTGGGAAAAACTACCAATTGCAACTAGTTACTTATTTTCACTCTTCCAAAGTGAGCCCTGTTAGGAGAAAACCCTATTAAAGGTTACAATACATGTTAAGTGTGACCCTATTAGGAGTGGCCTTGTTAGAGGTCTTTAGAAAATTCAATAGAAACTCCACCTTGTTAGAGGATTTCCAAATAGCTATTAAGCTAACTCTATTAAAAGATTTATATCACTACAACAATGGTTAGAGAGTAACAATGAGATGACCTAATTTTTTATGCAACTAAATTGCTGATTAAAAATCTCAATTTTGGCTTTCATACTTGATCCTTCTTGATTGAATTTTTCTTTGCATCTCAACAAGGATATTTCACTTATCCTTCTAATTTTCTGCCTCTTGGCATCATCAAATCTTCAATTATGCTCCACTATGCTCTACATTCTAATCCTCAAGTTGGCTAGAATATAACTTAGAATAATTAATATTCATCACCTTAGCTAGAACTAACAGATAAATCAATTGAACTCAATATACCAAAATAAGAAAATCCTTCGTTAGCCAACCCTACTCGATATACACTAACTTTGAAATGATTTTCCTATGTTAACCAAGTAAAATTAGTCAACACTCACAAAGTTCTTTTGGTAACTAAGTGGGCATAGTTAACACTAGTTCCATCCAAAATTTCCTTCATTAGCTAAGTGAGCTTGGTTAACACTCAACTTCTGCCAACTTTCCTTTGATGCCTAAGTGAACTTGGTAGATACTATCTTTTGAACTAGGAAAACTCTAGAATGCTCAATAGACATATAAAAATGTCTTCAATGCCCAAGTGAGATTGGCATGCACTAACTGGCAATAATATGACATAATTAATCAACTGTTCTGACATTCTCCCTCCTTTTCATTAATGGCAACACAACATGTCATAATACAATGAAATTTTTAAAGTAAGAATAAAGTAAGGAACATATGCTTAGTTTTATTCTGACTCTCATCCATGAGAACTCCCTCTATCAGTGTGAACACCCTTTGCCTTTAGTTTCTCCCTCTATTAGAAAACTTCCATCTTTAACATCTTCTTTTGATAGAAAACTCTATCTTTGGTATCAAATCAAGTTCATTCTCACTTTTTGACATCTCTTTCTCTTTATATTAATAAAATTTCTATGAGATATGACAATAAACTTCTCCCTCTTTGACATCTCATGCCAAAGACAATATTTAGTGAATATAAATGTACCTTTTGTAGTGATTCATTTGCCATAGTCCTTTTTCAATACTGCACTAACTGATTGATCTTCAACATACTCTAGTTGATGCATTACTAAGCTTCATTTAGTGAGCTTCAAATAGGGGAATGACCCCTAGCTTACCTCTTAGATACAAAAATTCATCCTTAGGTAATGGCTTGGTGAATATGTCTAAAAAAATTTCTTTAGTATTTACATATTCCAAACTGACTTCTTTATATTGTACTAATTCTTTCAAAAAATGATATTTTATAGCAATGTGTTTTGTTTTAGTATACATCACTAGATTCTTTGGTATATTAAATGCACTGGTGTTATCACAGTATATAACCACTGGATCCTTGATCTCTACCTTCATACCTACCAATAGTTGTTTTAAACAAATAATATTAGAAAAACTAACTGGTGTTGCCACATATTCTACCTAATGAAGAAATGGTTAGAGTGTATCAAGATAAAACCTTTCAAAATAACTTTGAAAGCTCTTGGCAGCCCAAGAAATAGTGAAGTCTAACCCCAATTTGGAAGGATGTATGTCTAAAAATCAAGAAAAACCTACAATTGAAAACATACAACCTATGATCAACTTAGACTTAGATAAGGGGAAGCAACCTTTGCAATACTCAACTACAAAGGTAAAACCTAAGAGGCCTCATCAAGAATCAAGCATTGAGATTCTCCAAGGTACCTTTGAACACATTAATATCAAACACCTATTTGATGAACCTCCATCGATTAATGGCAACAAGACTTTTTTAAAGTACCCTAAAAGGAAATTAAGGATTGATCTTAATCAAATGGTGCAATAAATAGAAATTCCTAAGGGTACTTGCATCATAGGCCAAACATACCTCCTTTGGAAGAAAATCAACATAGTTCCCCCTTTGTCTTAACTCAACCAACTACTACAAAATCAACTACTATAAAGTCCCTTATGAGTACACCATGTGAAACATTAAAAATTATTGCAAGTACACCTATTGAACCAAAAATAAAGAGTCTCATTGACATATCACCAATACCATAAAGGAATGTTCCCCATTGCCAAATAAACATGATGTCCCAATGTGAATCATCAAACCCTCAAATGTAACAAATCAAAGATCCTAAATCAATTCTCACATCTAAGGGACATATTCAAAATTTAAAAAAAAAACAACAACATCAAGTGGTACAAGGACCCAACATTTCTAACACAAAACCTAATACAAACCCACTTAACATACATGCAACATACCAACATTTAAAGCAACAACAACAACATCAAGTGGTACAAGGATCCAAAATTCATAACACAACCTAGAATCTAAATCAACTTTACCTACATGCAATGTATCAACAACAAGCAATATTTGTGAAGCAATAATAGAAATTAATACAACAGTCAAAATATCAAAAAAATTGGAACAATAGATCGCATATCAACAACAACTATTGCAACAACATGTGCCACACTAGCTCAAAAAATAGAATCAACTAAATCATTCAAAAAGGGCATTACATTCAAAAAATAGAGGTACCTCAACAAAAACCACAACCAATGGCACAAAAATCACAACTAATGGTACAACAAGTATAAAGGGGCCTTTCCATCTTCAAGGTGCCAATGTATCTCTACTTCCTAGTGATCCATCTCCCGAGTCTTCAAACATAGATAAGTCTGAACCAAGTAGATATTGTTCTCGCCATAGAAAAAGTTCTACTTGAAGACACTAAAGAATAAAACAAAGAACCAATGCTCAGCACCCTAATGAGGAATTTATACACCAATTCAAACAATTGGCTAAATAAGTTGAGGCATTAGGAATCCAAAAGAAGTAACTTGTATATACAGAAATGGATTTTTGTCCTAATCCATTTGAAAAGAATTTGTATATGCCTCCATTTGCAAGACATTTTGAGGCACCAAGATTTGAGAAATACCAAGGGAAAGTCAATCAACTTAACCATATTAGAGAGTTTTGTGCCTCTTGTGCTAAACTTAGTCCTGAACCAACATACCTTATGAGATTATTTCCTCATTTTCTCAGTAGATCAATATTTGAATAGTACTCTAAATTACTTGAAAGCATAAAATCTTTGTTGGAACTAGCAGACAAATTTATATTCCAAATTCTATTTTAGCATAACAAACGAAGTGATGTCATTAGGTTAGTGTTCAAAAATTAACATGAGAACCATTCATGACATTATTGTTACATTGGAGAAACCTTGTTAGTCAATTCTCAATGAATATTATAGATGATCAACAAGTCAACCTATTCATTGAGAACCTAGTCCCTAATCTGATGTATGAACTTAAGATTAAGAGTCTTAGCACTATTACCAAATTAATAAAAAAGGGGGAAAGCATTGAAGATTCCCTCATTCATAAAGGCATCCTAAAGACAATAAAAAGCTGAAGTTCCTCTCTGAGAATAATAATGTCACAAATGATGGTATTGTTGAAGCCCAAACAATCAGCATGGCAAACCTCAAATGACCCTTAAAGGTGAAAATCCCACAAGCTTGCAAACCTCTAACCAAGTTCCACCTCAGCAATAGATAACTAATACCTCAAAATAGGAAAGACTTTGAAGATGTCCCAAGAATAAAGAAAGAAAACTTACACCCCTGGGGATACCACTTGAGACTGCACTTCAACAATTTCTCAACAATCACTTCTTACAATTACCTCTAGTTAAGGATGAACTCGCAACCAAACCATCTTGGCTAAATGATAATAAGTTCTATGACTATCATCATACCAAGGGAAACTAGACCACTTCATGTTTCCAAATTAAACATGGAATCCAAGATCTACTAAATGAAGGATTGATTATCATAGACCCTTCACTGTTGTCATCCAATTTCAATTATACCATTTTCAAAGATCCTTTAAAAAACCATGATAAAGGGATAGCCTCGAGTTTAAATTCAAACTCATAGGCTAATGTTAATTACACTCGCACTGGACATGAATACACCATCAATTTCTTTAACGAGTCTAATTCACTTGTATCTACATTTACCTTGAAGAGAAAAGATCCTAGTTATGTTGTCACCACACATCACACCAAGATCACCTTACCTAGATCCTAGTAGACCTACTACTCTAACAAAACCTCTAACCCCTTCATATTATGACCTTGTTGATTGGATTCACAAGACCCCTGCACAAATATCTATCCTAGATTTGCTATGTGCATTCCCCAACATCAAATATCCTTGCTCAAGCCTTAAAAGAGCTAATATTACTTAATAACATCAATATTTCCTAGTTCCACACCATGGTTGGGAACTTGTCCACATCACAACATGTCACCTTTTCACCTTGAGATGTCACTAGGGATAGATCTAATCATATTGATCCCCTCCATCTTGAGGTTTTCATCCATAATACTAAGGTTAGATGTATCTTGATATATCATGGAGCAAGACTAAACATATATACCCTAAAAAATTTCAAAGGTATTGGTTACTCTAAAGAGGATGTGGATCCTTCTTTTAGAATCACAATAAAAGCCTATGATGATCATGAGTGTTTCTCCAAGGGTGTTATCGTATTACCTCTTAGATTTGGTCCAACAATTGAGAGCACACAATTCCAAGTCTTAGATATCTAAATGAACTACAACATGATACCAGGATGTCCTTGGATTCATGCCATGCATGAAGCTCCTTCTTCATATTGCTAGTGTCTAAAGTTTTCCTATAACGATGTAGAGGTTACCATCCCTAGTGATCTAGACCCTTTCCAATTTTGTGCTAGCCTTATAGAAATCACTACATGCTGAGTCCCAAAAAAATGAAGCACAACCCAAAGTTTCATCTAAGTATGTGGACCATAATATGCCCCTCAATAAGGCAAATAAAATGTTGAAGATTGAAAACAAAGGTTGTGGTGAGTATTCCATGTTACAAGCCTTTCACATTGTGAGATTACCCCTTTCTCCCAAGTCATATGGATAACCAAAACTCATGCAGACCAGACAGTCCAAATCCACATTATAGAAGAAGCCCTCCATGAATTTTACTAGTGGAGGTGGCTTGCATGAAGAGCATGTATATGACAACACATCTACATGGATTTAAATAGTTAAGGAAGAATAATAACCTACTCCTATATCACCAAGAAAGTAAGACTCTGGGTTTACTATCATGCAGAAAAGAGCTATGATGGAAATAGTAGTCTTAGATCTCTAAACAAGGAATACTTGAACCTATCACTATAAAAGGATGAACTCCTAGTTTGGGGCCCACATTTAGGTTGTTGCAAATAGGTCCTCCTAGTACTAAGGTACCCTCATGCAAGATTTCAAATGATTAAAATGATGAAAAGGCATCTAAGGATAACCCAACCTAAAATTGAAAATCTTAATATTCCTTATGCACTTGACTATATCTTTGATCGGGACACAACCCAAGACAAAAATGAATAAAATAGCTAAAGGGGAATATTATTATCAAAAATTTTATGTTATTACATTAAGTACAACAAAAATAGACTCCACAACATACCCTATGGGCTTACAATGTTATAAAATTTTGGAGAAAACCCTTCTTAGGTACCTTCTCCCAAACTCCACCAAAAACTACCTTTAAAATGCCAAAAATGTCCTTAAGTAACCTGAATTAGGTTTAGTAGAAGGAATAAATTTTAGAATACCCATTTGGCATCCACTACCAAAACAGATTGTTCTAAAAAACTCATCAAAAGTTGGTGTAAAGTTAGAAGAATCTAGAAATAGTAATCCAACTTTCAGGAGGCATAACTTTTGATCAAAGACTCCGATTGATGAACCATTTCCATTTCTAGAAAGATCTCCAAGCACTATAACCCCCTAGATGAGCTTTTCTCATCTTCCATTTTTTTGGCCCATATGAGGTCATTTAGTGCCTCAAATATGACTTTGAAGTGCTCTTAGGAGGTATCCAAGCAACTTAAAACTACAATAACTTTTAAATCATAAAGCTTTTTGACTTGATTCTTTTTCTAGATTGCTTTGAATTACATGTATAATTATCCCTCTAACTTAAACCCTCTAACTCATTATAATTATGTCTTAATTACAAGATAACCTATTTTCTACATTGACTCATATCCCAAGGTGCTCAAAAACTCTAACCTAGAAAACCAATAGTGGAGCTATGAGAGTTGGAATCTTTATATGACCCAAATGGGTATCCAAAAATGAAAAAAATTAAAACAAAAACTAACACTAAGTATATTTTTGGGTGATATAGGATTGCCCTTACACCGCTGGATGAACTTGCATTAGACACCTAGGGTAGATTAAAAAGTAACCCTGTCACTTTATAGCTAGTAGAGGAAAACCCAAATGGGAAAAATTCATTACGAATATCCAAGTTGAGTCTTCTATTGATCATCCTTTCCACTTCAACAGTTATTCTTCATATTGCCTATTTCTAGTACTCTAGTGCACATGACTATCCAAAATCTCTTCAATCTCTTCCTTCATAGAAGTAGGAATTGGACATGGTTCTGGCATCAACTCCTCATCTGCACCATCATCATGATATTTTGTTAAGTTTGCAATATCTAAAATAGGAGAAATGTGAATGCCATTTGGCAACTCCACCTGATATGCACTCCCTAAATCATGTTTCTTAAAAATTTTGTAGGGGCCAAATTTCTTCATCTTCAGCTGGAAATCGTTCCTTCCACAAATATACCATAACGTGATCTCTAACTTGGAACTCCTTATGTATCCTCTTTTTATTTCCCTATCCATATATTGTAGGTTCATCTTGGTAATATTTGTTCGCACCTCCTCATGTAGCTTCTTGACATGTTCACCAAAGTCTTCTACCTCAACACTTGTCCTCTCCCATTGCTCCCTCTTCCTTAGCTTTGGTGTAGTCCTTGGACTAATCCCATACAAAATTTGGAATGGTGATCTACCAATAATCCTATTTATAGAATTACTATAAGAAATTTTTTCTTGTGGTAGAATTAAATCCCATCCTTGGGTCTATCTCCTACTAAACATGTTAGCAAATTGCCTAGACTTCTATTCACTACTTATGTTTTTCCATCAGTCTGCAAATGATGTGCAGAACTAAACTTTAATTATGTCTTCAACTTCTTCCAAAAATTCCTCCAAAAATACCCAACAAATTTAGTATCTCTATTAGAAACAATACTTTTTGCAAGACCATGTAGCCTCACTTCCTCTAAAAAAAATCTAGAATAAGCACTATATCATGAGTCTTGTGGCATGGAATGAAATGTGTCATCTTGGAGAACCTGTCAACCACCACAAATATTGATTCATTACCCCTTTGTGTCTTTGGAAATCCAAGAACAAAATCCATACTTATGTCCTCCCAAGGCTTCAATGGGATAGACAATGGCTGACAAAGTCTAGTATTTTGACTAAATCCTTTGGCTATTTGACATACTTGACAACTCTACACAAACTTATTTACATCCTAGGACAATTGAGGCCAAAAATAATGTTCTCTAATAATAGCAGTGGTCTAATATTGACCAAAGTATCCTTCAATCCCTTCGCTATGCTTCTTCTTGATCAATTTCTTGTTCATGGAACTCCTTGGAATACAGCATTGACTTCCCCTGAACAACATACCATCCCGAATCATGTAATCTAACCACCTAGTCCTATATAGAGCAAAGATTCTTTATAAGCCCTCCAAGCCTTTGCAAAGTTAGGATCCTCAGGGTATAGATTCTTGGGTTCATCAAACCCAACCACTTTAACTTGCATTACTATTAGTAGCAACTATTTCCTACTTAATGTATTTGCAACCCTATTAGACCTTCCACTTCTATGTTTTAATACAAATGTATAGCTTTGTATGAACTCTATCCATTTCAAATGTCTTTAATTCATTTTACCTTGGCTATTTAGGTATTGTAATGCTTGGTGATCAATATTCAAAACAAATTCTTTTGGGAAAAAATAATGCCTCCATTTCTTCAAGGCCTAAACTACTACATAGAACTCTTGATCATAAATTGAATACTTCTTCTTTGTATCATTCAATTTTTCACTAAAATAGGCAATATTCTTACCTTCTTGGCTCAACACAACCCAAATATCACTACCACTAGCATTACAATCCACCTAGAACACTCTTTTGAAATTAGGAAGTGCCAATATAGGTTTCTTTATCACCTTCTTCTTTAGCAATTCAAAACTCCTAATAGCTCTTGTAGTCCACTTGAACTCTTTTCTATCTCCCCTGATTGTTTTAGTTAGGGGTGCACATATACTACTAAAATTCCTAATGAATTTCTCATAAAAACTAGCCAAACCATGGAATGACCTCACCTCAGTGGTAGACCTTAGAGTAGGCCATTCCAAGATGACCTTCACCTTCTCTAGATCTATTTTGAGACCTTCAACTAATACAACAAATCCCAAATAGAATAACTCCCTTTTGACAAAGCTACACTTCTTGAAATTAATCAACAATTTCTCTTCCCTCAACATTTCAAGGACACTATGAATGTGCAATAAATTTTCATCCAAACACTTATTGAAAATCAAAATATCATCCAGCTAGACAATGTCAAATTTTCCCAAAATTTTCTTTAGTACCTCATTCATAAGTCACATGAAGATGCTTGGTGCATTGGTCAATCCAAAGGGCATGACTAACCACTCATATAGACCCTCCTTGGTCTTGAATGTAGTCTTCCACTCATCTCCCTCTTGTATCTATATTTGGTGATAACAACTCTTGAGATCTATCTTGGTGAAGTCCATAAGATCATTCATTCTTGGCAAAGGAATTCAGTACTTAATGGTTATTATATTTATAACTTGAGAGTATTTACACATTCTCCACTCTCCATCCTTATTTGGTGCTAGCACTGCAAGTACTATACATGGACTCAAGCTCTCTTGAATCAAACATTTCCTCAATATCTCTTGAACTTGTATGTTTAGCTTCTTAGTCTCATTAGGAGTCATCCTATGAGCAGCCTTGTTAGGAAAACTAGCTCCAAGGACTAAATCTATTTGATGAATAATTTTCCTTAATAATAGCAACCCTTTTGGAACATTATCAGAGATGACATTTTCATACTCACTTAATAGACCTAAAACTTCAAGTGGAATTTCACTACTACCTTCCTTATCTTTCCTAGGAGTTAAAGCATAACATATATGTTGATGTTTCATGCCATCCAAAAATTTTCTTCCATCAACAAGATGTACCCTAGAAAACTACATACCTTTTCACCCTCCTTTTCACCATCATGTATAGCATGCCTATCAAATTTTTATAGCCTTCCAAACAATAAATGGTAGACATCCATTGGAATGATGTCACTGAGAGCCTCGTCATGGTAACTCCCAATCTTGAACTTTACCAAATAGTTCTCACTAACCAGGACCTTATGATTAGCCTATACCCAAGCAATTTTATAAAGTTGGGGGTGTTTCTCCCTCTTGACATTTAGCTTTGAGACCATCTCCTCTGACACCAAGTTGTCAATGCTCCCACCATCAACAATCAAATCACAACATTTACCCTTGCACTTGCACTTGGTATGAAACAAACTCTTCCTTTGTCCAAGTTGAGTCTCACCACTCAATAAGACCCTTTTATTAACTAGAACCTCTCCTCTTTTTGCATCCTTTGAATGTGATGATTGTGCATCATCATCCACATGAGCAACCCTTGCTTGACCATCAACTCTCCTATCTATCCTCCCTTGTCATTAAGGGCATTCGAAGGCACAATGAAATTCTTCATTGCAATGAAAACAAGTACCACAGAAGCCTCCTCTTCCTAAACCCTATCCACATCCTCTACCTCTTCCTCTTTAATCTCTAAAGTTTTTATTATAGGAGCATTTGAAACCTACGTTCCTCTAATTTTGGCTAGTACGCACACCTTCATTTTTCTTCTGGTTCTCATTTTGGCCTTCAAAAGACCTACCACCACCCCTTCCTCCTTAACTCCGCCCTCTTTACCTTCCATCAAAATTTTTATTTAGTTTCTGCTCAACTTGCAAGGCAAACTAGTATGCCTCTTCAATTCTAGTCATTCTAACCAGACTTAACTCCTCCTGAATGCTAGGTCTTAACCCATGAAGGTAATGGGAAACCTTCTCCTTGTTTTCTTCTACATGCCCTACCCTAATCAGGACTCGATAAAACTCCTCTATGTATTCTTGGACTAATTTTCCTACTTGCTTTAACTCTTGCATCTTCTTGGAAAAATCAAACTCGTAATCAAGAAAAATAAACTATTTCTTTAGTTTTTCCAACATGCGATCCCATCTTGTGATTTTCTCCTTTCCTCTTCTATTTCTTTCGAATTGAATCTCTTGCCACTAAATTTTGGCATGACCTTTCATTTTGGCCTTCACAAACCTAACCCTATCAGGGTCCCCAATATCCTCATACTCAAAATATTCCTCCAGCTCAGTGATCTAGTCAATCAACTAATTTGGGTTTAGATTTCCAAAAAACATGTTGACATCAATTTTAGGTCTTTTTCCAAGCTTTCCAATGGCCCTATAAAGCCTCTTGTCTTCCTAGTTTAGGAATTATTTATCTCCTTCCCCTTACTACCCAATATTTCCTTCTTCTTCATTTTCTTCCTCATTTTCATCAGCTACAACAACATTCATCCCTCTATGGATCTCCTCCTATAATGCTTGGACTTGTCTCTAGAGGGCTCTAACCTCAAGAGTAACAACTCCAGATCTTCCACCATGCTCCATTTGTGGAGGCATCTTCCTTTATCAAAAATCACAACCACACAATCCTAGTGCAAACTACCTTATAGTCGATGCTCTGTCTACACACTTAGGAAAACAAGCTCTGATACCACTTGATGGGGACACAACCTAAGACAAAATGAATGCAATAAGAAAAGGGAAATATTATTATCAAAAATGATATGATATTACATTTAGTACAAAAAAAATAGACTCCATGACATTCCCTATGGGCTTACAATGTTATCATATTTTGGAGAAAACCCTTCTCATAGCACCTTCTCCAAAATTTGACCAAAACCTACCTTTACAATGCTAGAAATGTCCTTAAATAACCCAAATTAAGTTTATTGTTAGGAATACATTTTATAATATTCCATTTTGCATCCATCACCAAAACAAAAGGTTCTAGAAAACTCATCAGAAGTCGGTGTAAAATTAGAAGAATCCAAAAATAGTAGTCCAACTTTTGGGAGGCATAAATTTTGATCCGGGACTTTGATTGATGAACTATTTACATTTTTGGAAAGCTCTCCAAGTCCTCTATAGCCCTATAGAGGAGCTTTTCTTATCCCCCAATTTTTAGGCATGTACAAGGCTATTTAGTGCCTCAAATCTGACTTTAAAGTGCTCTTAGGAGGTCTCCAAGAAACTTAAAACTACAATAACTTTCAAACCATAAAGCCTTTTGACCTAATTCTTTTTCTAAAGCACTATAAATTACAAGTATAATCATTCCTTTTAACTTACACCCTCTAACTCATTATAATTATGTCTCAGTTACAAAATAACCTTTTTTTGCATTGACACATATCCCAAGGTGATCAAAAACTCTAACCTAGAAAACCAATAGTGGAACTATGAGAGTTGGAATCTTTATTTGACCCAAATGGCTATCTAGATATGAAAACACTTTAAACATAAACTATAACTAAGAATATTTTTGGGTGATACAAGATTGCCCTTACATTGTTGGATGATCATGCATCAATCCTTGTCGACCCTAATAGCTTACCTATGGAGAAAAAACATGTTACTATAACTCTACTTATCTTTCAAACTAGCTCTGCACCTTGGATTGAAACATTCTAGGACCCAAGTCCTCTAGATTTTGAACATGACCCTAATGATACTACTAAATATAATACGTAAATATATACCTTTAACCAAAGTCCATTCAACACTGATGATGACATCGCCTCAAGTTATCCTAAACTATTGGGCTAGGACTAGTGTTGACCACTGATCCTTGATCAACTTAATAATGATGATGCTCTTGTATAAGTCTTTGAACTCTATGAAGGTATTACAATTGATCACCATAAAGAAAAAATTTCTCCTAAATTGAACACATTGGCATATTTTTGGGAGTCGACTCCATATTCTAGTCACAAAACTAAGGACAAAAAAAAAATGGAGAAAAAATAATAGGAATAGGTCTATTGATGAAAATTGAAAGGTGACATTAGACCATAGAAAAGAAAATTGTAAGAATATTTCTTAGGGTAAAATTCACCCAAGACCTAGGAACTCAAGAACAAGCACAATAGTAGACCAAAGAGAGTATTATGAGAATGATGATATAATATTCATTCAATATTTGAAAGTACACTAGGATTTCCTGTATACAAAAGCCTCTGGAATGCTTCTAGAATGCATAGGAAACAACAACATGATAAGTCATACAACCAAGCACATGTCCACTAGATATGGACTATCCTCCATTAAGCATAGGAGTAAGTTTGATGATGAGAGGATAAGCCTACAAAGGTGTAGCACACAAAATTATGTTGTAGGCACCATGTGCTAAATTAGGAGAGTGAATAACTATGTTGTATTCATGACAACTCAGTTAATTATGCAAACTCTAGTTTTGTAGACACCATGTGTTGAATTAGAGTTGCTTACTCCAATGTTGTCAAGATGATAAATCATAAGAGTATGCAAACTCCTAAGTGTATTACCAAAAAAATTAATAAAATAATGCATAATAATAAAATAATGCATTAACCTAAGTAAACTTAAGTAAAGTGTAATAAGAAAATACTTATTTACACCGACACCCCCCCTTAAGTGCAACTTAGGGGAATGCACTTAAGCTTACAAAAACTAGTATGAAATGCATAATGGGTCCTAACTACTAGTCCATGTTAGGTACCCATGTACATAATGAAATTCAATCTCTCATAAAGCTGAGAAAGAGGGAAAACCTCATGAGAAAAACCCTCCTCCAAAAAGAGAGATGAAAAGACAAGCTGTATGGATGGATGGAGTAATCAAGACCCCGCCATGACAACATACATCAAGTATATAAAATAGAGAAATGTGAGAAGAACATTATCCCAAATGAGGAAAAGGTCCCTCCCATAAGAGAGAAGAAGAAGAGAGACAAGCTAGTCCCCCCCCCCACGAATGTAGAGTGTTGATTAGTGATAGCTGCTCCAATGTAGAAGCTGATCTAGTAGTGTTGAATAATTTTCCTCCCCTTTGGAAGAAACAATATCATAGGTACATAAGAGATGCTTCCCTTATGTGCAGAAAGAATCCCAATGATCAATGATGCCTCTAAAACCTACTCAACTATCCCTATGTTGATACTAACTATCACCCCTTCCAATGCTATTGAAAAGAACAATGTTTGATCTAGCAAGGATGTATATAGAACCTATCCCAAAAAATCTACTATCTCCTCAACCAATAAAGAGACCTCTTGCAACTATTGTATATAAGGATCCATAATCACATCAACCTGTGAGGACCAATCATATAGAGAATGGACATGAGGATCAGAGTGAGCCCTCGCAACAACTAAAGAAGGATCTTCTCCATAAAAGAGAAGATGTATATCATCAATGATGTCCCCCAAATTTTCTATGTATGACTCCACAAACAAGCCTAAAATATCTACTATGTAGTCATCCTCTGATATTGGAGCAAGAAAACTAGGTGTACCCTATCATGTTGGACCTATCACTATGGCAATTTATGCATGTGGAATGTGTTGATTTCGTGACCTCTTGTTGCAACTATCAATAGAACCCCACATATTTGAATCTTTTGAAGCACTATTGCTAGTGTCACTATCAGTTTCAATAATGTATGAAGTGTGGAGAGGATTAGAGGATAAGTTGGGTAAACTTTCCTCAAAGTGTACATCCTTCTCTATGAAAATCTCATGTGTCTTAGGATCCATAAGTCTATATGCCTTAACACTGTCTTGATATTTGATGAAAGTACAAGGCCTAGGTGGTGTTACCTTGCATCCCCTCAAATAAATGGTTGCCCATGTTGGACAACCGAAGATTCTAAAGTGACTCACAACTGGTTTTTTGCCACACCATGCCTCAAAAAGAGTTTTTCCATGTAAGGTAGGTTGAGGAGACCTATTAAGTATGTGATTGGTACTACTGATTACTTTAACTTCAAGTGATGGATCTAGAGATTTGGCTTGTATCATGCAGCTTGCCATTGACTTAAGAGTTTGTAACCTCAGTGCTACAACATCTCTCTTGTGTGGAAAAAATGTTAGTGGATTCTAAAGATCAATACTCTCAAGTATGCGAAAGTCTTTAAGTCTTTTGTTCACATATCTGCTTTCATTTTCCATCCTTAGAACTTTGATGGCTTTCCTTGATTTCTGTTCAACATGAGTCTTGAAGGCTAGAAGTTTATCCAACACTTTGTTCTTGTGACGAAGAAAGTAGACCCAAGTGTAGCATGAAAAGTCATCAATAAAAGTGAGTACATAGCAACCCTGGCTGACTGATGTCACTGCAAAAGGACCTGCTAGTACCATGTGAACCAACTGAAGAACAACTGGTGCTCTTAAAGACTTCCTTTTAGTAAACTTCTCCTCTAGATGCATATCCACTGAACATGTTGAACATTCACCTTTGGAAAAATTGAGTGTAGGTAGACCTTTGACTGTTTTGCTTGAGAAAAGTTGCTGAAGATAGCAGAAGGCAAGATGACCATAATGCTCATGCCATAATTTGGTGTGAATTTTATTGAGTCAAAAAGGCTTGTGAAGGAGACTTGGGCACAAAGTGGGAGAAAGAATACAACCTTTTTTCATGATTTACTTTCCCCACTACAACCAATGAAACATCTTTTAGAGTGTGCATCATTATTAAATTTGGAAGGAACTTGACTTTATTTCCATCTCCAAGGTGAGTGATTTGGTAAATTGAGAGGAGATTAGAGCTTATGTTAGGAACATATAGAATGTCTTTGAATTCCCCATTTTCCATCTCCACTTGTCCTTTCCCTTCAACTTCTATTTTTGTACTATCTCCTACAAAGATGTGTGGTACCTTGGACTACTTCAATGAAGAAAAGTCTCATTTTGAAGAGCTCATATGATATGAGACACCTGAGTAAAGAATCCATTCTGTTGAAGAACTTGAGTTTCCCATGAGTGCTTGCCCTTTGCCCTTTAAATCTAAAGATGAAGATCATTTCTCCCTATAAGCATTATGTAGTGGAACATTGTGTTTCTTTATGATGTTTCTTAACTCATAAATCTTTTCGTGATAACACTCATGTTTGTCATGACCGAACTTCTTGCAATAAGCACACTTTTTCTTGTCCTTATTATTGTCTCCCTTCTTATTTGAATTTAAGGAAGACTTGCCTTGTTGATTTGATTATGGTGTTGTCTTTTCTATATCCTTTGATTTTTTATTCTTCCACTTCTTATTCTTTCCCTTTCCTTTATTTGAAGATAGACCAACTGAATTTTGAGAACCCTCATTATTTGCTACCAATTCTTTAGACTTGGTTGACTTAAGAATCCCCATTGATTTCAACTTCTTTTCTTCTTCATCCAATAGTATAACATATTGATCAAAAGATACTTTCTTATAGGCATACCCTTATGTAGTCTTGGAGGTGTTATAAGAAGAAACAAATGTGGAGTACTCAGATCGTAGCTTATTATGAATGATATAGATTAACATGTCATCTTTAATAGGACTACCACAATAATCAAGCTTCGTTCTTTATTCATTCACCTTTATGATAAAATTTTATATGGAATCAAATGCCTTAGGATCTAGGGAGAAAAGCTCATCTTCAATTTTGAAAAAACCTTCCTTAGACACTTTACCATATAGGTTTTGGAAGGTATCCCAAGCTTCCTTGGATGTACAAGACTTTTGGATCTGATATAAGATCTTGTCTTCAACCCCCAAACAAATATCACCTAGGGCTTTCCTATCCATTATTTCCTAAGCTAAAATTTTAGTTGTAGATACTTTATCACCTATTGGTTTAGGATGGGTACCATCTACATATTGAGGAACTCCTTTATGCATTAAATGACACCACATTTTAACGGACCATATAGCATAGTTATGTGGAGTTAATTTTGGAAACTTAAAATGTCCCATGATGTAGAAAATGAAAGAAAATAGTAGAAAAAGAGGAACACAACACCAAGAACACCCCTCCCTTTTCACTCAATCAAGAAACCCCCCAAAAAAATACTTTTGGCACTTTATATGTAGTATGTTTACAATGGCCAGTTACCAATTTTAGCCTTAGTAGACATTTGAGTTCAAAATTAGAACATTACAATGTATCTAAAATATACAACAATTTTGAAAATATATCAAAGCATTACAATCTATAAAAGGACCTAATTCTAAAAGTGATACTTTTGTCCACACAACCCTATAATCCAGTTACAGATCTGGAAATGAAAAATGACACACTTTCAAAAAAATAGAACCTATTTTCATGTCCATATGAGCCCATACATAGCATTTGAAGTTGCAAAATGTAGGATTAGATAGGTACAATCACCAAAAGATGTAATTTTTGACAAATCCATGTACCAAAACTATTATTTTATGAAATTCTACCCAAAATAAATAAAAATTGCACTTGATTTGGAGTTTAGATGACTGAGATATGACCTCCCAAAGTTGGACCGTCAAATCAAAAATCAATCCAGATAGGAGTTGAATTAGTAAAAGATGGGGCTTAAATTTGATAGTCATATAGTTGTTTTAGCAGTTATATTTTTCCTCTTGATCATAGTCAAATGGTTGTCAAACTTAGGATAGTGAACTACTGACACAAGGAAAAAATCCACCTCTGCTTACGTGGTAGTATGGATTGCCTACATGGTTGTACAAATTTTGATGATGTGGCATACGGTTTAGGTATGAGGTGGTAGAATGGGTTATCCTACATGTCATGGTGACTCAACAAATGAGTTGGCAGTCCATCTATCTAGAAGTCCTACATGATTAGGGTACAAACAGATGCATGGCAGACTGACCAAATTGTATGTTGCAAGTGCCAAAATATTTAGACTATTGTTAGTAGTAGAAGTCAAAAAATTTCAACGGAGAGTGGGAAAATCTGTCAAGGATATAACTGTTAATGTTCGCAATTACTATGTTGAGAATGATGACAAGCTGCCACCTTGAACTTAATTGTTATTGTCGAGATCTCGCTACAGGGTACTTGCAGTAGGTCAAGAAATATTTGGTGGTGGCCTCAAAACTCTAAATCAAGTGGTTCCATTTCCATTAGTCCCACATCAGTGGGAAAATGGACTACAGAGGCAGTTAAAACTAAGAGCCCACAATCTATAAATAAATCATGCCGCCGGTGGGTTATGGAGGTTGGCCACTCGCCAATGGGAATTTGTATGCTAGATCTGTGGATATTGTCAAATTCCCATGTAGTCATGCTTAGATTTGGAAAAATTGATGCCAAAAATTTGATGAAAGTCGGTACAATTTAAATTCCTCCAAAAAATTGATTGTGTCCACCGATTAAAATAGAATATTACACAAATATTCTCCACAAGGGTTGGGGTGTCACTACACAGTACCTGCAAAAATTTTCTCTACAGCCCCTAATCGACTAAAAATTTTTTTAAAAAAACTCCAAAAAATAATTGCAAAGAATAATTAAATTTTAGATTTGAAAATAAAATGCACAAATCAAATAAATTACCATACCCAAGTTGCAAATCAGGCCTTTTGGTGTCGGTTTGCAAAATAATTTTGCCTCAAAATTGACTTTGGCCCAGCATAGGAAAATGTATAGCTGATTTTCATCGAATCAATGTTCCAAACACAATGGCAAGGTCCAATTTAGCTCTAGAATCTCCCAATTTCTACATATTCTCTAGATTTAGGTCTAGGTGCTAAAGCAAGAAAGGTCTTGAATGGCTACATCAAGAGAATCTCCTCAAGCTCTGATACCATGTAAGAATTTTCCTTAGGGAAAAATTCACCCAAGACCTAGGAACTCAAGCACAAGAATAACAGTAGAACAAAGAGAGTATGATCAGAAATGCTTCTGAAATAAAGGCCTCTAAAATGCTTCTAGAATGCATAGGAATCAGCAATATGATAAGTCATACAACTAGGCACATGTCCACATAATATGGAATATCCTCCATTAAGCATAGGAGTAAGTGCGATGATAAGAGTATAAGCCTACAAAGGTGCAACATGAAAAATTATGTTGCAAACACCATGCGCTAAATTAGGAGTGCAAATAATAGTGTTGTCTTCATGAAAAGTTAGTTAATTATGCAAACTCCAGTGTTGTAGACACCGTGTGCTAAATTAGAGTTGCTTACTCTAGTGTTGTCAACATGACAACTCATAAGAGTATGAAAACTCCTAAGTGTCTTACCAAAGAAATAATAAAATAATGCATTAACCTAAATAAACTTAAGTAAAGTGTAATAAGTAAATACTTATTTACGCTAACACAAACACTAAGAAGCTCCCAAGGATACAAATTTAACAAGATATTTCCATGAATATAAATATTATAGCTTTCAACATGCCATGAGTTCTTTTGCTCTTTGTAATTGAGCTCTCTCAATCAACCTTATGTGGGAAGTCATCGGTCTCATTCCTCCCAATTCTTCCTTGTATCCAGCTATTTATAACCAAATCCTACTACCTAACTTGTCCAACACCCAATATCATACCTCTATCTAGAAATCCTTTGAGCACATTATTTTTAGTGACATAATATACAAAGAATCCTTTGACCCAAATATTCTTAGGTGCCTTGATTTGAAAGAGACAGACATTGTCTTGCATATGGTACACAATGGTATATCCCTAGGCTATTTGAGTGGTTTAAGTTTAGCTACAAAATTGAAATGAATCTTACATAGTGTTGCCAATTTTTAGTCTTACCCTATAAAAGATTGAAGTCATTGATAGACATGAGTGTGTCTAAGCATGTTTTAGGTCACTTCTCATCTTTCTCAAGTGTTATGCTTTCTTTATTTTCTAAGTCACCCTTGTGATGATTTTACCTAATCTTTCTAAATGGTTTTCTTTTTTTTCTAGTGTGTATAGGGACTAGGCAATTTAGGCATGGTTGGTGTGTGATGTTGCATCCTCTCAATGAGAAGTGTTCTATATTTTTATTCTTTGTTATCTTGCCCTAACATTTCATATCCCATAGATTCCAAGCTTCTAAGCTAAGTTTCCCCTTGTGTGAACTACATTAAGTGCATGAATCTAATAGTAATGAAGTCATGGTAGTGAGTAATAGGTTGTGAATATGATTTTATCTACACCCACCTAAAATTTGTTGATAGATGCTAGTGTGAGTCTTATTTAGATTTGTGGAGATTAGATCAAATACTACTAGGGACTAAAGGTCTATTATTTTTTTGCTACATATTGATGGAAATGAAGTCATTTTGCTCTATCTCCGAAGTTGTATGAACTTGAGCCAATTCTCAGTTCAAGCGATCAAATAGTGTGAGCATTACTTTTAAAGAATTATTTAAAGGCTCATACCATGTAAGGCATGCTTAAGATCTAGATTTAAGGCCATCAGATTGAAGTAAAACATTGAATATTATTTGTTGCACTCCAGTCTGGGAAATATTGTTAAGAAAGGAGTTTCTTGCCCCAATGCAATGAAAAGGGATATTTCTAAAAGGGGTTTGAGATTAGAAAGTCAAGCTATCCTAAGATACAAATATCCTTTACAGATGCTCAAAAGATATTTCCAAAGAAGTTAGTGCTAGAGATGTGAACCCTCTATGAAGGAAAATTAGTGTTAAAAGCCTTAGGCAGAAAGTCAAAGAACAAATTACGCAAGCTAGAAAAAGGATTACTCCTCGTGCTTCAATTTCGAATAAAAGAAAATTTGGTTTGTGAAAAAGCTAAGTGTTTCTTTCTCTCCTACAAATGTTAATATTATTAAGGATAACTACATTCTAGATTATGAATCAAAGTTAGGCACTTTGTGCAAATCTAAGCATTTGTTTTTTTTTTATGACTCTTAGTCATATTACTTTACTTTAAGTAAAGTAAGAGTGTTTTTGAGAAATTAGTATTTTATGTGTAGACAAACGTAAAGTTTAAATAGTTGTTACTCATGGAATTAAATGAAAATTGTATTGTTATAATCATTGGCCAAACTTAACTTTGTTCATGTGGCACCAACATTCTAATTCCTATAGCTATTTCATCATACTTACATGTAATCAGTTTCCTCAAGTATATTTAAATGGCTATTTATTGAGAACTGCATCATATGCAATCATAGTGAATGGAAATTAGAGCTACTAGGTATGATGAGTTTATTGTCTTAGAGAGTGATTTAAAAGAGCTCACAAATACATCCTTAAAGTTCTACGATCTGGGTGATCTTCATAGGAGACTTAACACAAACCCATACACTTAATCAGGCAAATGCTTAAAGAGAATGTAGTGGTAGAAGTAGCCAATTTTCTAATGGAAATTCTTGCACTTGAGTTAGTGAAGGAGTGTATAGACAGATACAATCCAAAAACAAAGTAGATTTTGTTCCTAGACTAATCCATCTTCATATCAATTAACAAGTCATTGCTGCAATTAGCATTTGGCATTCCTCTAAATGAGCAATATTGTGATGTTGATTTTGGGCCTTCCACATCTATGTTTAATAAAAAGAAGACCCTCGAATGAAAAGACATGCAAAAGACATGATTCTAGATTGATCACTCAAAGAAGAGAAAAATACTGAAGAATCTATTTGGTACAAATCTAAAGCAAGAGATTTTGGATATCCTCACACTCCTCCTCAGACTGAAAGGAAAAGAGGAGATTTTGGAGTTCATCAAGGACCACTTCCTCCTAGTAGAAGAGATCTATGTTAAGGATATACAGATTGATTGAGCATAGATCATCTGTAATGTTCTCACTTCATGGTTGAATTCTGCCAGAGGATTCAAGCAATTCTACATGTGGGAAACACACCACTTGGGGCTCGATCTCCTTAGCATCCCAAATTATGATGAGTGCACCAAGTTATATGAATTCTACCCACATCTATAGCTACAAAGAAGCTTTGAGGAGTACATAGTTGTCAATGATTTTTTTACAATGAGGTTGTACCAAAAATTACAAGGAGGCCCTAAGAGGAGGTTCTCACCAGAGGCAATTTTGGCTATAAGCCAATTTGTATTCTCATTCATCTAATTTATAAGTTTCTCCTATTTGTGAATAGGAGCCTATGATGGATTTCCCAAGAGGTTTCTTGGATATCCAAAGGACAAGGTGGTTGTTGTCAAGCTATATTGATAGATACTTGAGGTGAACACCATGTGTTCCAATGTAAAGAAGATTGTCGAGATTCCATTCCCTATAGTAGTAGGCCCATATTCATCTACCTCTAGATTAGATGCTCTGAAATGCAATCATCCAATATAACCAGCCATTTTGAGAAGGCCTATAAATGTAATCTTTGATGAAGTTAATAAGATTAGTTAAATTTACTTAGGGAAAACCCTTGTAGTTGGGACTATTATGTAAGACTATGAGTTAATTTTATGTTTTTTTGTTCATTTAGTTCAAGAAAAGTTTATTGAATGAATGTGTTAATTATGAAAGTTGAATGAATGTAAATGAACTTGGTTTTGTTTCCTTTGTTGAAGAGATTGTATGCCTTACTCTCTTCAACATAAGAACATATTTTTTTATTCTTTTTTTTCTGTTTAGCTTAGTTCATTTCATAGGAAGCTGAAAACTAGTGTGTGGAGTAGCTAAAGGATAGACAATCTAGTTATTGTCAAAACATTACCTAACTATGTAATCTAGGAATTACTTATTTCACTATCGTTTCCTTTCTTCCTATTTTCATAGTTAGCTTTGCATGTTTCCATTTCATTACATTATAAGTCCAAGTAGATTGCATTCTATGAGTTTTTTACCCTTCTTTTCCTAGGTTGTTTAAAGTGTTTAGCAACTTGGTTTTGCCACTTCTGCTCTCTGGTTAAGAGCATACCCCCAAAACCTCAAATACAAATTCATTTCATATCTTACACTCATAAGGGAGTTGTACCTTTCAATTTGGGGGTCCTTGATAGATTACTAAACTAAGCCATTAATTTTATTAACTTCTTTGTTTTTCCATAAACCATTGGGCAAGTCAAGAGTCAAGGTATAAACCAAAATATCAGGGAAGATAAAATGTTAATCAATAGTTTTTGGCGACTCTATTGGGGAACATTCTCATACATTCTAAGTTCTCTTAAGAAAGTTTGTTTGTGGCTTTCTTGAGAAATTTAAAGATTATCTCTTTGGCACTCATATAGTTGAGTCATGTATAATAACTCTTAAGGAGAAATGGTGTTGCCTCATGAGGGATAAATCTAGTAGTGCAACCTAACCTTAGTTTCTAGGATGATAAAGAGGATATCATAAATTAGTTGAATACCTTTTCCTAGAAAAGCCAAAAGTCCCTTGAAAAATATAGAAGAGTAAGATTTTCCCTTGAAAGAGAGGAATCGAATATTGAATATTGGCAGGGAGTATTATAAGAAAGAATATTAAGAGAAGTGCTCCCATTGTGAGCTGAGATAGTTCACCCTAGATTCTACATATACCCGAAGTGCTTGTGGTGAAGGGAAAGTTCACCGTATGTTAATTGAAGAATTGTAGAAAGCTTATTTCCCTATATTGGAAGATCTTATAGGAAGAGAGAGAACACCCTCTTGGGACCCAGTATATCAAGGTACATGTGGTGCTCTTTTTCTACCTCCTCATCTTATTGCTTGAATACATAGTCATTCATCTTCACCTCTTATTTTCTGCACTCAAATCTCATCATTGTGCAATTCCCTCACTCATTATGGAGTAGTTACCCCTACTGATGTCACCTTTTAGCCTATACATGTAATCCTCCCTATTTCAATAATTATTCCTTGGGGTAATGTCATTGGCCCTTTTCATCTTGCTACCAACAATAACATTCCTAGAGCTTCTAGAAAGAATTTCCCTAAGTTCAATGGTGATGGGAAGATTTCTATTAATGAACACATCTCAGCTTTCTTTACTGCATGCATTGTAATTTTTCCTTAACATGAAGATGTAGCAGTGAGCATGTTTATAGAAACCTTGGTGTACAATGTTGTTGACTAGTTTCAGCACCTCCTAGTGGGATGTATTACAACCTAGGAGGACATGTAGACATGATTTCAAGCACGCTATAAGAGTACAGAGGATGAGCATACTCTCTTGACACAACTTACCTAGATTGAGAAGGAGCCAAACATTCCTATGAGAGATTTTATTAATAAAGTCAATAAGTTGGTCAATAGGATCTCTGCTACAAGTAGGCCTACTGCTGATAACCAGAAGATGTTCTTCATTAGCTTCATGCCGCCTACCATAAGCTTTCAAATTAGACATGCACATGTGGTTAATTTGTTGGTTTCTCAAAACTTCGCAATTAAGTTGGAGGATGATCTAAGTGGTTGAGAAATGGGAGAGAGAGAGAGAGAGAGAGAGAGAGAGAGAGAGAGAGAGAGAGAGAGAGTGGAGCATCTACAAGCTTTGTCCCATGTGTAACTAATAACACTAAAGAAATGCTTTAAAATCTATCTAATGAAATGATTTCCACGAAGAGACAAATGGGAAAACCCAACTCTTTGCTCCAAAAATCATAACAAGACATTCCTTGAAGGAAACATAGAGGTTGACCATTGTAATTGTCATCTGGTTAGCAAAAGCTTGCTATTAAGGTACCCCCCATGAAGCAAAACATGTGCATTTTTCATCTATGGTCTAATCATGATGGTGATTCTTGCCTAGAAATGAACATATATAAGTATCTAGCTACCTCTAATGAGTTAACCATTGAGCATCCTAAAAGTGAAGATGATTCTTCTCTCCGTGGTGACTCTAGAACATTCTTTTTGGAGTATAAATCAGATTTAGAGGTTGGAGGTGACTGCTTCACCACCTTAGATAGGATTCAGATGATCGTAGCTACAAGAAGTCAAAGAGAGAAGAACCTAGTGAACTATATTCTTTCTTGGAACACAGCCACTGGCCCTTCACCAACTATAGCTAGAGCATCCACTTCCTTATCCTGGATGAAAGAGAAATCAAAGTTCAAACCAAGTGGTAAGCCTCATTCCTCATTTGATATTATATAATATTGTAAGGATGTTCATATCCAAGTGTCTCCTCTTGATTATCTTAAGACATCCTACTAAATTACAAAAGCTGGTAGATTATTATAAAAGTGATGCCAATGCAAAAACCCAGCCTAATGTCAAGTCTACCATAATAAATGACCAACCTCAATTGAATAGTGTCCCACTAGATAATGAAGATCTTATTTTTCCTATGCTCTTCAAGGAGGAAGAGGCATCATTTTTAGCTACCTCCCCTGGTCAAAATTTGAACCCATTCTATGTGTCTTTGTATGTAAATGGCCATAAGCTTAGTAATTTCATTATTGATTCTGGTGCCTCTGATAACATCATGCCCTCTTTATTTTCTCATGCCCTCAGCTTGACCCTACCAAAACTTTTGGATGTTTTTATTCTATGGATGCAAAGAAGGTCCCTCTAATATGTCAAGTAAAAGATGCACAAGTAGTATTGGCTACTCACCCTACCAAGAAAATGAAGCTAACCATCCTGGTAGAAGATATTCTAGCTAGTTACAAGATGATTTTGAGTAAAAGCTTTTACAAAGAAATGTGAGGAGAAATCAAGATGGATTGGTCTCATGCCATTATTCCTGTGGGGAATAAGAAAATCAAGTTGGAACCTAAGGAAAATACCAAATTCATAGTTTTAAAGTCTGATGACCCTAAGGCACAAATTTTGTATCAAGAAATAGAGTTCAAAAACTACATGTTGTTCTCTGAATTGAATTATTCAAAAGAATGACCAGATACTCCTAGTAATTCAGGGATTTGGACCCTTAAGTTTGATGGTGTATATGTGTAAATGTAACCTCTGTTTAACACACACACTTCAATATTGTCTTTATATGTGAATTCATCCTAGAATGAACATGAAATTGTTTGCCCAAGAAGAGTCCTACAAAATGACCTATTGCCCTCTATCTAGGTGGATTTTACCTACTTATGCTCTTAGATTTGAGGTACAAGTAATCAAACCATTCTAGAACAAAGGTTTTAAAGATGGTTAATCTATATGCACATGCAAGTAATCTAAATGATTGTGCAATTATTCTAAGAACTTTTAAAACAAACTAGATTAAATGTATGCATATTAGAACTATATTATATTAAGCTAAGAAATGAAAGTCTATGAAAATGTAATAAGCTTGGATGAGTATGCAATTCAGCAGTGATTTGATAGAAATAAATTTCAACCTCTATAATGAGGAATTATGAGCCCCTTAAATAGAATTAAAGAATGAATCAATGGTCAGGATCAACCTTGATGAATGGTTAGGATTAGACAGAAGATTTAGTTAAGATGGAAACTTCCTTGTGCAGGTGAAGTAAACTATTTCAAATCTAAGTGTGATGAGTAGTTAATTGAGCTTGTCATAAGTGTGAGAGTGAGTTAACTAGATTGATTCCATTTTTGAGAAGTAGTTCACTTAGAGTTTCCATTTAGAACTAAAGAGAGGATTTTGAAGATGTTATTTAATTTAATAAAGTGAGATATGATCTCATTAATGCATTTTCTATTTAATTGAATAATCAAATTCAATTAATTAAAAAGAGAATAATTATTAAATTAAATAAATTTAATCCCTAGTACATTAGTCTTAGGAGATAATTTAATTTAATTAAAGTATTTAATTTAATTAAAGTATAAAATACTTTAAATTAAATCAAATCTTAATCAATAGGTTTAATGTGACTAATATGAGTCAATACTTTAGGAATTAAATAAAGAGTATGATGAATGTAGATTTAGGGTTTTTTGCATTTGAAAATTAAGTCAAGTAACTAATAGCAAAATAAGAATTTCCTAATGACATAGGACTTAGGATTGATTGAAATAGACCAGAATTAGTGATCATGTCAATGAGCTAGTTTTGGGGTATTACATTTTGCCCCTATTTGAATGGATGTGCGAGCAACATGTTCAATTCAAAGAAAATTAGAAAGCATGATGCAAAGTTCAATAAGTAAGATTAGTTTTGAAGTTGATATCATGAAGACCAATTGATAAGCTTTTAAGGACCATCTCTAGAATGAAGCTTACTCCTAAGGAATCCAAGCAGAGCACCTAGATACTTAAGTTGATAAGTATTTTAAAGGTTTCCTTCAAAACAAATTTTAACCTTTAAGGATCTAGATACCCAAGATTGATAGAATTTTAAAGGTTTTCTTCAAAATGAAGTTTAACCTTTAAGGATCCAAATAGAACACCTAGATACTTGAAATTGATACCATTTAAAAGATTATCTCCAGAACGAAGCTTAACCTTTAAGGATCTAGATAGAACACCTAGATACTTGAAATTGATAGCATTTAAAAGATTATCTCTAGAATGAAGCTTAAACTTTAAGGATCCAAATAGAACATCTAGATACATAAAATTGATAACATTTAAAAGATTATCTTTAGAATGGAGCTTAACCTTTAAGGATCTAGATAGAACACCTAGATACTTGAAATTGATAGCATTTAAAAGATTGTCTCTAGAATGGAGCTTACCCTTTAAGGATCTAGATAGAAAACCTAGATACTTGAAATTGATAGCATTTAAAAGATTATCTCCATAATGGAGCTTAATCTTTAAAGATCCAGATAGAACATCTAGATACCTGAGATTGATAGCATTTAAAAGATTATCTCTAGAATGGAGCTTAATCTTTAAGGATCTAGATAGAACATCTAGATACCTGAGATTTGATAAGCATTTAAAAGACTATCTCTAGAGTGAAGCTTAATCTTTAAGGATCCAAATAGAACATCTAGATACCTAATATTTGATAAGCATTTAAAAGACTATCTCCAAAATGGAGCTTAATCTTTAAGGATCCAGATAGAACATCTAGATACCCGAGATTTGATAAGCATTTAAAAGACTATCTCTAGAATAGAGTTTAATCTTTAAGGATCTAGATAGAACATCTAGATACCTGAGTCAATAAAAGATAACAAGATCAAATTATGATTCATAGAATCATCCCCAAAATGAGGCTTGATCCTCAGGAGTCAAGGTTTAGATTGTCTCGATACCTATCCATAGAACTCTTTGTAAGATGTGACTGATGAAAAAGATGCCAGAAAGAGGGGAATAAGATGCACCGAATGATGAGATTCCCTGAGTAATGAGGAGAAAAGATGGGAACAAGATTCCCCAAGAAATAAAGATTCAGATTGATTTGGAATTCCAATTCAATGATGTAATCATCTTGCCCCCTTGGGAGCAAAATTGAAAGATGACACACCAAAAATATGATATAAAGGATGATGTGGAGAGATGTAGAAGAAATACAAGATGTAGTCGAGTGTAGAAGAGATCAAAATGATCAAAAGAAAATTTAGAGTCAATGTAGCATGATTTTGAGGTCCAAAAGACCAAGTTTTACCAAAAGTTGACCAAAGTTGACTTTTGCCAGAATAAATTTTGAAATCATGAAGAATTTTGAGTTGAAAAGATTCCAAGAATCACAAAGTATCAAAAAAATTTGGACTGCACAAGTGTTCGATCGTGTAAGTCCCAAAATTTTAAAATACATTTGTGAACCACTTAAGTGTGTCAGATTTTGAATTTGATCCTGAAAATGGATTCAGAGCAGCCAAAGTAGCCAAGAGGGTGACTAATTGATCATTTGTGCAATCATGAAAGAACATGATGCTTTGAACAGATTAACAATCCCTCATCATAGAAGGTGAAAGTAGATTTCCAATAAAATTGTATACTGAAACAAATAATGCAATTCTATGCTATATGTAACCTTATACTAGAAGCAACCTTAAGTCTAGCTACCAAGCCTCAACAATTTATCATCCCCTAAGCATAGGAAAAAATCCCATATGTCATACAATTCCCACTGACATTGCAATCATGGAAATATGAATAGGGCATATGTTATAGGTTTGTTAGGATTAAATGCAAGCATTCGAGGCACAAGAAGCCAAAATGACCAAAACATTTACCCATTTTATTGTAGCAAGTTAACATAAGCATCAAAATATAAATGTTAGGATGACCAAAATGTTTCTTGCATGGCAGACACACCAAACACACAAGAGATCCATCTCATGCTAAGTATTCAATAAGTATTATGTTTGCAACACCCTTGTGTTCATAATCTGAGATAGAAGTGTGCTAGATATACTTGCAGTGACCCATATGTTCACTTAATAGGATGAGTATCAGTATTTACTATAGCATGAAGAGTTCACTCCAACAAACAAGGAGAAGAACTAATGTTATTGATGTATCTGTATAAAAGGAGTTGAGGTACACTCAGCCATCCAATACGAGATGGAGTCTCTTATAGTGGATGCCCCTCTTATAGGAATATGTCAACTAGTTGGAACTAAACCATTGACAGAAAGTAAAGAAAAGATCATGCCCCTGGTCATTACTTCTCTAGTCAGAAATGACATCATCGAGTTGCTCGAGGAGACATGATAAAGAAAAAATAAAGCAAACAAAGAAAATGCTCAGCATATCCAAACAAGTATGTCATTTTGAGTTCAATTTTTGTCATGGGATTGATATCAAGTGCTAATGTTCAAAACATGTTTGAAATAAATCTCTTCAGTAGGGTGATGACAGTAGACAGACACAGTCAAAACAACTAGTGACTGAGGTCAAAGAGGAATCTTTGAGGTGAAGAACCTAACATGACTAAGTGACAGTAGATAGATACAGCTAGGACGATTGGTGACTAACACAAGAGAGACCTTCCATAAAAAAAAATTGAAACATGACCTGAGCAATAGTAGGCAGACATAGTTGAAAGAACTAGTGACTATTGCAAAAGAGATTTGCTGAGGCAAATCTTGACAAAGAGTGACACTGGTGATAGTAGGCAAACACAGCCAGAATGAATGCTGCCTATCACGAAAGAGATTCTATGAGGAGAATCTTGAAAAGAGTGACACTTAGTGATAGTAGGTAGACATAGCTAGAATGACTACTGACTATCACATAAGAGATTCTATGAGGAGAATCTCAATAAAAGTGACACTAAAGGGGAATTCCCTTAAGCTATGACAAGATTCAATCCATGGATACATGAGTAGAAAGAGAGAAAAGTAGGAAATCAACTATACAAGAAGCCAAAAGATGTGCTGCAAGATGGAGCATTAGGAACAAGAGGTGCCTATTTGATAGGTTTTCACCTTCGTGGTAATGCTTTCATTTTTTGCTACCACGATGATTGTTTCCAAGTTTTCACCAATGGTAGTTTTCTTATTTTTCAATTTTTTTGTACTTTTCTTTTTTCTTTTTTTTTAATTTTGTATTTTTAAGAATTTTTTATTTTTTTGGTGTTACCAAGGCACCTATTGCTAGGTTTTCACTAGGGTAACAATTTTTTCAGGACTTTTTCTAATTTTAGTGATTTTTTTAGGACATATAGATATGTACAAAGAGTTATTGAGATCAGATTAGCTGTAAAACCACTTTAGGTGGAGAGTTTTGATAGGTCCCTTGAGCACTTCTCCTTCAGTTGTGGAAAGTTGGTATGCATTGAATCCATATATTGGAGTATTGATGTAAGAACCAAGCTAGTTTGGTTCAAACTTCCCTTTTTGGACTCATTGTTGTTGATTCTTAGGGTTTTCTCTGAGGATGAGATCACCTAGTTGGAAGTCGCATGGCCTGACTTTCTAATTGTAGCTTCTCGACATTCATTGCTAATAGGCTCATAGATGATCACACACCACTTGTCAATGTTCATCCAGTAACACTAACTCTTGAAGCTAAGCTATCCTGTAATCTTCATCAGTAATAAGGCTTTTGATAGAGATTCTCAAGGTAGGAATCTTGACCTTTATTAGAAGCACAACATCTGCTCCATACACCAAAGCAAATGGTGTTGTAACCATTGGAGTTATGATGCTTTTCCTATACACCCACAAGGCTGGATTAATCTAGAGGTGTCAGTCCCTCCCAAATTTGATGGCTGTGTGATGAAGGATTTTAAGAATCACCTTATTGGATGCCTCAACCTAGCCATTACCCTGGGGGTAATAGATGGAAGACCAATGTTGTGTGATTTTGAATTTCCTAAATAATTCCTTGAGGTCTTTTTTTTTGAATTGTCCTCTGTTGTCAATAATGATTGAGGATAGTACACCATATCTAAAGATGATGTATTTTGTGATAAAAAAGAGCTACAATTTTTCCATTGGCAACTGCAAGAGGTACTAGCTCTACCCACTTCATGAAGTAGTTTGTAGCTATGATAATGAATTTATGTCCATCAGAAGAGGTTGGGTGAATTTGACCCACCAAGTCGAAGGCCCATTGTTGAAATGTCCATGTTGTAGTAGAGGGAATCAGCTCTTTGGCTAGAGCATGGATCAAATTCCCATGAAGCTGACACTACTTGCAAAACCTAGCGTACTTGATAACTTCCTGCTCTATTTTAGGCCAATAGTAACCAGCTCTAAGGAGTTTGAGAGCTAGTGTCAAGCCATTTAAGTGGGATCCAAAAATGCCCTTGTGAACATCAATTAATGCACATTTGGACTCTTTGGGTTCTAAAAACCTAAGGAGTGTTCCATTGAGACCTCTCCTATACAGATCATCAGCAATAATGAAATACTGTGAAGCATTACAAATTAGATAATGTTTCTCATTCTGGGTTAGACATTCCAAAATTATTTGATTATAGAGATAGGAATAGATGTGATGGTAGTGGGATGAATCCTATCCTACAATAGAACAAATCATCCTAGAATTAGGGGTGTCATAGGCTAGGTAGCATAATGCTTCAACTAAGAACTCATGTCAGAGATCATTTTCAAGCATCTGTAGCAAGGAAGCCAAAGTAGCCATAGCATTAGCTACTTTATTATCTACTCGAGGAATCTGCTACAAGGTGATGTGTGCAAAATACTTCTTTAAGTCATCAACCATGCATTTGTAAGGAATTAATTTCTCATCCTTTGTTTAATACACATCATTAGCCTAGTTGATTACAAGCTGAGAGTCACTAAAGATGTCAAATTGATCCACTCTCCATTCAACTACAATTTTTATGCCATTGATCAAAGCCTCATATTCAGCAATGTTATTTGTATAAGGGAATAGAATCTTGTATGCTTTGGGCAATGAATATCTCTATGGTGTTATGAAGAGTAAGCCAGCAATAGATCCTTGCTGTGTGAAGGACCCATCGAAGAACATGACCCACGTTTGGTGTGTGAGTGTTGAGATTGACTCATTAGGGAAATCAATGTTCATTAGCAAGAAACTCTGCATAGGTGCATCAGCTAGTTGATCTGCAATTGCCTATCCCTTGATAGCTTTGCATTCAATGTATTAGATGCCAAACTCACTGAGTATCATAACCCACTTAGTCAATCTTCTTGTGAGAGTTGCCTTACTAAGCAAGTACTTTAGTAGATCTATTTTAGCCATGAGCCACATAGTGTGGGCAAGCATGTAGTGTGTCAACTTATGGGAAGCAAAGATGACTTCCAAGCAAGATTTCTCAATGATGTTGTATTTCCTCTCATAAGAGATTAATGTGTGAATCAAGTAGTAAATAGCTCTCTCTTTGTTGTCATTGTCCTCCTAAGCCAATAGGATTCCTAGAGATGTTTCAGTTGATGAAATATACAAAAGTAAAGGCTTTCCATGGATAGGATGCATCAAGATTGGTAAATTGACAAGATATTATTTTATTTGCATTAAGCTTTGCTCACAATCCTAGCCCCAATTGAATTTCACACCCTTATGTAAAGCCTTTGTGAAAGGTTGTGATCTATCCACCAACTGTGAGATAAACCTACAAATAGATTGAAGTCTTCCTTGTAGACCTCTCATCTAGTTGATGTTTTGAGGTGGTGGCATATCCATTATTGCTTGTGCTTTCTTTGGGTGTATTACAAATGGTAGTTACACTACTGTTAGATCTTGAGTTGGTGTGGTGCTTGTGTCTCCAAGTGGAAATATAACCCAACTTACATACAAGTTGTAATTCAACAACACCAACAAAACAAAGTATGAAGCCTTTTTGTTGGGTATTACTACTGCAATGTATAGTAGAGTCAAGCTCTTAAGAGCTGAAGGAGTTGTAGAGCTTATAGTGAAGCAAGTTCAAGCTCAATACACTATAAAGAATGCTAGACTAAGAAACTTATTAGACACATCCTCCTCATTACTACTTCCCCATCTAGATTTTGTAGATAATCAATACAAGGTCAAAGTCTTATTTAGGATGAACATTCTTGAAAACTTTGAGACTTGGTAAGTGTTCAATGATGATAAGAAAATATAGTCCTTCATACAAGGATCTGAACCTTTCAATGACTAGTACGTTGAAGGGAGTGAAAATTCTTGCAAGGACTTCTCCCCTAACACCAAGAAGGAGTTGGATCTAGGATTCAAACAGCTAAAAGGTAACAATATCCCTTGACACCTTATTTTACTTGAGAAACTATTTGATAGGCATGATGCATTTATCATAAAGGTAATGGGGAGAAAAGGTGGAACTTCTATAGAATACGAAGGAATGAACATTGGCAACAAATATAAACCCAAGATGGTTAATATTGGTGATACTTTCTAAAAGGAAAAAAGAAAAAAGAAAAAGGACTATTGACAAGAATACCAAGATACTTTTTCTTGGGGATATAAGGACCTAAAGACCTTTAAGAATGGTGATTTCAAGCATAAAATCCCTCTCAAGCCTAAGGCTACTCCCTTTAGGAAAAAGCAGCATAACTATAATTCTATGGTCTCAAATTCCATGTTTAGGGAGGTTCACAAGATGTTGGAAGCTAGAATTATCTACCCCATACATAATTTGACATGGATAGCTAATATTGTCCTAGTCCAAAAAAATAGTGGGGAGATCAAAATTTGCATGGATTCTAAAGGAAAATTATGCCTTGCCTAATATGGATCATCTATTACAAAGACTAGCCAGCTCCAAAATGATGTCCATGTTAGATGGATTTTTGAGCTCCATTAAATTGAGATAAGACCAAAAGATCATTTCAAGACTGCATTCACCACTACTTAGGGAACATTTGCATATAATAGAATGCCCTTTGGGCTTATTAATATTGGTGCCACCTTTCAATGGGCTATGAACTCCTCCTTCACTAACTTAAAGGATAAGATCATTGTTATCTACTTGGATGATCTGATAGTCTTCTCCAAGAAAAGGGAAAATCACCCACGAAATTTGGAAAAGGTGTTAAAAATATGCAAGGAGCATGGGATTTCACTCAATCCTAAGAAATTAGTCTTTTGTGTTATAGAAGGTAACCTATTGGGTCACATAGTCTCTTAGTAAGGCATTAGAATTGACTCAAAATGTGTTAGATCCATCCAATAGTTGAATTTGTGGGGAAGCAAATATGGAGTCAAGTCATTCTTCAAATAGGTGAATTTTCTAAGATGTTTCATTCCTGATTTTTTGAAATCACCAAGTACATTGTTGATATGATGAAAGGAAGTCAGAGTATAGAATGACTTTGGAAGAGTGGCTTTTGTTCAAATCAAGGATGCCATAGCCAAAGAATTTGTGTTGGTACATCTAGATTACACCAAGGATTTCATACTATATCGCTATGCCTCATCTCATATACTATCTACAATACTCATGCAAGAGAACAAGGAAGGGATCCAAGCACCAATTTCCTTCATGAGTACCCCCTTAAGGAGAATTAGCTAAAATATTCTCAAATGGAAAATCATGCCTATGTAGTGGTAAGAGCTCTCAAAAAATTTATATTCTCTGTATTTCACTCTCATTATATTATGTTTGTACCTGATTCAGTTGTCAAAATCATACTAACTCAAAAAAAGATAGGTTGAAAGACTAGAGGTGCATGGATAGCAAAGGTTCAAGACTATGACATCGACCTAAAGCTAGAAAAATTGGTGAGAGGAAATATCTTGTACAAGATAATCGTATGAAATAAGGATTTGATCCAAGAAGATGAATCTTCAAGGGCATTAATGGTTAGTCTTTAGGACCCTTGGTTCTCAAGCATTGCCTACTTTCTAACTTATGGAGACTACCCTGATGGACTAACATACAAGCAAAAATGAGATCTTAGAATCAAATCAGCTAAGTATGTCATATATGATGACCAACTATACAAGAGGGTGGGACCTTTTTGATATGTGTGGATAAACCTTAACAAGAGAGGTTACTTCAAAGCTTCCATAATGAGGCCTTTGGTGGTCATTTTTCATCAACATTCATAGCATAAAAGATTTTGAGGCAATTCTATTAATGGCTTGGCATGTTCAAAGATGCTTATAAGTGGGTGGCCAAGTGTGAAAAGTGTAGAATGTTCTCTAGCAAGCCTAGGTTAGCTACTTTATTTTTAAAGTTAGTTGTAATTGAAGGCCCATTTTAGCAATGGGGAATTGATTTCATTGGACCTATTAGTCTACCCTCATTTGTTGGTTACTTATATGTCATCACTACTACAAACTAATACACTAAATGGGTGGAGGAAAATCCAACTAAGAAGACTACTTCTGAGGTAGTCTATTAATTCATTAAAGAGAACATCTTGATAATGTTTGAAGTGCCAATGAAGCTTGTCATGGATAATGCATCCTATTTTTCTTCTGCAAAAATTACAAAATTCTACTATGAAAATATTATACATTTAAGTCATTTTTTATACTAATTCCCTTAGGGAAATGGTCGAGTAGAATTAAGTGATAAAAGCTTGATCAATATCATGAATAAATTAGTCTTTGATAACCAAAAGAACTAGCACAAGAAATTGTATAATGCATTCTAAGAAGATAGAGTTACACCTAAGAAGGCAATCAAGATTTTCCTATTCGAGCTAGTTTATAGAGTTAAAGCTAGTCTTCCTCTTCCAATAGAGCTATTAATTTCCAAACTATAGTAAGTGATTAAGAATCTAGTATTCCAAGATGGATTGGAGAAGTGCATTATGTACCTAACCAAGCTAGAGGAAGAACATGAAAGGATGGTTGATCATATTATAGAACATCAGAAGTGCGTGAAATTGTTTTTTGATAAAAAAGGCTAGACCAAGGAAGTTCATGGAATGTGACCTAGTATTATTATGGGATAGAAGGCATGAGCCCAAAGGCATGCATCACAAGTTTCACTCCCTCTAGAAGGGCCCTTCCAAGGTTATCCAAAAAAACTTAAAAAATTCTTTCATTCTAGCATATCCTTCTGGAGAGCTTCTGCCATTTTATTATACTTGCTAGGATCTAAAATAGTACCTAGTTCAAAATTGAAAGTAGGTAACTTCTATAGTTAATGTTATTCTATGTGGTTTTCTTTGTGTCTTTCCTTGTTTTGTTTTCCTACTTTTGTAGATTAAATTTTCTGTCTGTTGTGTGCTTAATTTAGTTGCCTGTTGTATTTTTGCCATTCTGACTATGTTAAACCAAAGAGTCTAGGTCCCTTCTCACCCATTTTCCAAATGCCTATGTCCCCAGTCAAATCCAATTGTTTCCAAGTTTAAATCTCACCCTTTATAAGCTTAAAGTCATTGATAGAGGTGAGTTTTTTTAGAGGGAAGTGTGTCTAAGTATTTTTTAGGTCACTTACTTCTCATGTTTCTCGAGTGTTGTACTTTCTTTATTTTCTAGGTCTCCCTTGTAATACTTTTACCTTATCTATCTAAGTGGTTTTCCTATTTTTCTGGGTTGCATGAGGTTTAGGTGATTTAGGCATGGTTGGGGTGTGATATTATGTCATCTCAATGAGAAGTCTACATTTTATCCTCTTCTATCTTGCCCCAGGTTTTATAGGATAAGAACTCACCATTTTATTTTGTTAAACCACTTTAGGCATGGTGTTAAAATTTCTCTTCCCTTTTATCTTTACACTTCCATGTCCAAGAGTATTAAAGGTTTCAAGAAAAAACATGTTACCAACCCTACCCTCCATGAAGGCCTTCTTCTCCTGGTTTATGAGTTTTTGAAAACTCAAACCAAAGGAAAATCCCTTGGTGACCCAGGTTGTGCTTTAGAGGACACTGCCACTTCTGATTCTGGGGATGTTCAAGTAGTAAAAATTGAGAATGATGAAAATACCACCAATGCCATCTCTATATTCTATCCCCACATTCCCAGTGGAAAGAGCCCTAGATTCTTCCCTCCCCCTCTCTCAAAGCCTGAGCTTTACGAGGTGGATAGTGAGGAAGATGAGGAGACTGACATGGACTCTGAGGATGAGGATAAGGAGCTGGGGAAGGATAATTTGATAGAAGAGGAGAAGAGGAGAGAAAGTGACAATGAGGAGGAGGCTCTTGATGCCCCCTCGAGAAACCCTAGGAAAAGAAAATCCAACAAGGACCTACCCCAGGTAGACCTGAAAGCCTAGAGTTTTGAGACCCCTAGCCCTATCCCGCCCACATCACCACCTAAGGAGATGATTGAAATCATGGTGGAAAAAAGTAGGGAGGTGATTAGGAAGAATAGGATGAGGGATTGGAGGAATTTTAACTTCGATACTGCAAGTTTGGGTATTGTTAGAGAGCCAATGAACATCTAGGTGTTGGAAGACCTTGACAGCAGAACCCACTATGATGAGCTAATTGGCCCTACTCTATTGGTCATTTTTGAGAATGCATGGAAAAAAAGCCTCAACCTCTTAAACAATGCAAAGAATAGCTTGATTGATAACTTCTGTTCCATCAAATGGTTGTTTCAAGAAATTGAGGCTCTAAAGGATAAGAAAAACTAGGACAGTGGCCAAAACATCCACAGGGACTAGGCAACCACATGAAGGAAGAGAGATCAGGAAGGTAGTCAAAATATCTACAGTGGCCAATACATCAAAGACAAATAGGAAGATAGACTCTCCTTGGTTGAACAAAAAGTCTAGAGGTTTGATTCCATCCACCAGATCATGACAAAACAAATTGTGGACACTCTATACACCCTAAATGAGAACAATGTCAATCTAGGGGATTCTCTGATGAGAGCTGGCCTTGGTGGGGACATGATGTAGAAGACTACACTAGACTTTGGCCAAGAAGAGACTACCTGGTTAGACTCCAAGGACCAGGTGAACAAGGTAAACCAGGTGGAAATCTAGAACAAGAACCAGGAAGGAACGGACAATCAGAAGGATAATGAAGCTATAGAAACTCTATAGGATCTAGATAAGGACAACCATTAGTCTATTTCTCTTTTGGTTTTTCTCATAGTTTTGTTGGGTGTTGGCTTTTGCCTCCTGGCCTTGGGCCTTATGCTGGTTTTGGCTTTTCGTAGCAGTTTCATGTTAGGTAGACTTTTTTAATTTGTATATTTTTGTTGTAAAACTTTTGGGTTTCAGGATCCCTGTAAAGCTTATTTTACTTAATAAAAAACATTTCATATCCCATAGATTCTAAGCTTTTGAGTTGACTTTCCCCTTGTGCAAACTACATCAAGTGTGAATCCAATAGAAATAAAGTCATGACAGTGAGTAATAGGCTATGAGTATGATTTTGTCTACACCCAAAGGCCTACAAAGCTATGGATAGATGCCAAGGTGATTCTTATTCAGATATGTAGAGATAAGATCAAATACTACTAGGGAATAAAATTCTATGGTTTTTCTACTACATATTAATGGAAATGAAGTCATTTTGCTCTGTCTCCGAGGCTTTATGAACTTGAGCCAATTCTCAGTTCAAGTGATTAAATAGTGTGAGAATAATGTTTAATGAACTATTTAAAGGCTCATAACTAGTAAGGCATGCCTGAGATCTATCTTCAAGGCCATTAGATTGAAACAAAATGTTGAATTTTTTTTCTTGTGCTTCAGTCTGGGAAATGTTGCTGAGAAAGGAGTTTTCTGCCCCAAGGCAACAAAAAGGCCTACTTCTCTAGGGGCTTTGAGAATAGAAAGTCAAGCTATCCTAAGAATATCCTTTGAAAATACTCAAAGGATACTTCCATAGAGTTTAGTGTTGGAGATGTGAACCCGATATGAAGGAAAAGATGTGTTAAATGCCTTAAGTGAAAAGTGGAAGAACAGAGTGCACAATCTAGAAAAAGCATTACTCCATGTGTTGTGATTCTAAATAAAAGGAAAATTAGTTTATGAAAAAAAAAAGGTGTTTCTTTCTCTCCTACACATGTTAATATTATTAAGGATATCTACATTCTAGATTATGAATAAAAGTGAGGCACTTCCTACAAAGCTAACCATTTGTGTATTTTAATCACTCTTAGTCATATCACTTTACTTTAAGTAAAGTAAGAGTGTTTTTAGTAACTTAGTATTTTATATCCAAATAAATAGAAAGTTTAAATAGTCATTACTCATTGAATTAAATGCAAATCCTACCATTATAATCACTGGCCAAAATTAATTTTGTTCATGTGGTGCTAATATTCTAATTTCTAAAGCTATTTCATCATAATTGCATGTAATTGGTCTCCTCAAGTATATTTAAATGGCTATTTATTGAGAGCTACATCATGTGTAATCATAGCAAATGACAATCAAACCTATTGGTTATGATAAGTTGATTGTCTTAGAGAGTGATTTAAAAGAGCTCATAGATACATCCTTCAAGTTCTACAATTTGGGTGATCTTCATAGGAGACTTAACACTCAACCCATACACCCAACCACTCAGAAGCTTAAAGAGAGTGAACTTGTAGAAGCACTCAATTTTTTTATGGCAGTTCATGCACTTGAGTTAGTGAAGGAGTGTATAGAGAGATAAAATCTAGAAACAAAGAAGATTTTGTTTCTAGACCAATCCATCCTCATATTAATTAACAAGGCACTAATGCAGTTAGCATTTGGCATTCTTGTGAAAGAGCAATATTGTGATGTCAATTTTAGGTCCTACACATCTATGTTTAATAAAAAGAAGACACACAGATGGGAAGATATGCAAAGGACCTAGTTCTAGACCACCCACTCAAAGAAGAGCAAAATTTCAAAGACTCTATTTGGTACAAATCTAAAGTGATAGGTTGTTGATATTGTCTCACTCCTCCTCGGATTGAAAGGAAAAGAGGAGATTTTGGATTTCATCAAGCATCACTTATTCCTAGTATAAGCAATCATTGTTGAGGATATGTAGATTGACTGGGCACATATCATCTATGATGAGCTCACTTCATGGTTGAATTATGCTAGAGGATTCAAGAAATTCTATGTTTCCTCCTATTTGATTTATGCTTTGGCCACACACCACTTGTGGCTTCATCTCCCTAGCATCCCAAATTATGATAAGCACACCAAGGTCTATGAATTCTACTTGCATCTATAGCTACAAAGAAGCTATTTGGAGTAGGTAGCTGTCAATGATTCTTTTACAATGAGGCTATACTGAGAGTTACAAGGATGCCCCAATAGGAGATTTTCACTGAAGGTAATTTTGGCTCTAACCTAGTTTGAATGCTCATTCATCCAATTTTTGAGTTTCTCCTATTTTTTAATAGGAGCCTATGATTAATTTCCCAAGAGGTTTCCCAAATATTTGGAGGACAAGTTGGTTCTTGTCTATGTCGATAAATACTTGAGGTGAATACCATGTGTTCCAACGTAAAGAATATTTCTGGGATTCTATTCTCTATAGTTGTAGGATCATATTTATGTGCCTCCAGATCAGATGCTCTGAAATGCCTCCAGATTATATTTATAAATGTAATCTTTGATGAAGTTAATAAGATTGGAAAAAATTACTTTGGGAAAGCCCCTATAGTTGGGACTACTATGTGAGACTTTGAGTTCATTTTAAGTTTTTTTGTTCATTTAGTTCAAGTGAAGTTTATGGATTGAATGTGTTAATATTGAAAGTTGAATAAATGTGATTGAACTTGGCTTTGTTTCCTTCATTCAATAGATTATTTGCCTTTCTCTGTTCAACATGAGCATGTCTTATGTTATCTATTTTTTTCACCATGGTCTATGTGTTTAGCTTAGTTCATTGCATAGGGAAGAAACTAGTGTGTGGAGTAGCTGAAGGATAGACAATCTGGGTATTGTCAAAACATTAGCTAATTGCATAATTTGGGAATTACTTATTTAATTATCTTTTCATTTCTTCCTATTGCCGTGTTTAGTTTTGCATGTTTCCATTTCATTGAATTATAAGTTCAAGTAGATTGCATTCTATGATTTTTTCCCCCTTCTTTCCCTACATTGTTTAAAGTGTTGAGCAACTTGGTTTTTCCTCTTCTGCTCTCTAGTTAAGACCATACCCCCAAAACTTGAAAGACAAATTCATTGCATATCTTTGATTCATAAGGAAGTTGTACCTTTCAATTCAAGGGTCTTTGATAGATTACTACATGGAACCATTATGTTCTTAACTTCTTTGTTTTTCCATTAGCTATTAGGCAAGTCAAGAGTGAAGGTATAAACCAAAATATCAAGGAAGACAAACTGTTAACCAACATGTAGTTATATTCACTTTTCGATGTAGAGAATATCAACTAGGAACACTAACAATAGGTTCATTTATAGCATTTTTCAGCAACATCCATCATTTTTGTCTAAAAGTCCTAAAAAAAATCCAAAAAATGGCAAAAATTCCTAAAACAAAATATTTTTAAAAATGAAAAATTCATGGAAAAATGGATGCCTTGATGAAATCCTGGAAAATAGCCATCTTGGAATGAAGAATTGAGTCAAGAGAACAATTTTGTCCAAAAGTGAAAACCTAGAAATTGGTCACTTTGGGCAAGTACCAAGGTGAAAACCTAGAAAATAGGCACCATATATAATTAGTTATTTCACCTCCATCTATCAGGATTCCATCTAGTTTTTTTCCTTCCTTATCATTCCTTGATCACATTCCATCTAGTTTAAGTTTAGCTACAAACTTGGAATGAATCCTATATAGTTATAGTCACTCATGGGTCCAGAGGTTATCAGCTAGAAACATTAACAATAGGCTCCTTTCTAGTATCCGTCAACAACATCCATCATTTTTGTCTAAAAGTCCTAAAATAATATCCAAAAAATGACAAAATTTCCTAAAACAAAATATTTTAAAAAGTGAAAAAAGTCTTGAAAAATTGGATGCCTCAATTAAAACCTGGCAAATAGGGGTCTTGGCATGAGGAATTGAGTCAAGAGAAGAATTATGTCCAAAAGTAAAAACTTGGAAAATGGTCACATTGTGCAAGTACCATGGTGAAAACCTGGCAAACAGGTGTCGTATAATTAGTTATTGCTTCTCCATCTATCAAGATTCCATCTGGTTTTTTCCCTCCTTGTCATTCCCTGATTGCATTCATTATACTGCAAGACATCCCTAGTCCTTGATCATAAACTGTGAATTAGTTAAAATAAAGAAAGATTCAAATGAAAGAAATAAATGCTAATATTCAATTTTAATTGTTAAAAGGAATACAGTATAAGGAAATAAACTTTGTCTTATGTGTGATAGTTTGTATGCTAGATTGAACCAATTGATTAAATAATGTAGATATAGATGTTATATGTGTACAATCAACCCAATTAAGATATAGATCTAGGTTATAGATATGAAAGAAAATAAAATATAAAAGACTCTCCTTGAAATATGTAGAGGAAGATGTATTTTAGCTTTGAAATTTGTGGATTTGAGCCTATTTCTAAATATCCTACAGGGGACTCTCAAATGAATAAATGAAAGGAGAAAAACTTAGAAATCATTTGGAAAGAAGGAATAAAGGACTAGGTCAACGTAGAGGAAGGATGTCTTCTAAAAGTGTTTGATGTAGTCTGGTGACACTATAACAAACTTCTCCTTGAAATATGTAGAGAAAGATGTATTTGAGTTCTAAAAGTTGTAGATTTGAGCGTATTTCTAAATATCCTACTATAGATTCGAGAATGAATCAATAAAAGGAGAAAAACCTAGAAATCATTCGATGAGAAGGAATAAAGGACTAGGTCAACCTAGAGGAAGGACATCTTCTAAAGTAGTTGATGTATTCTAATTATATTGTAACAAACTTCTTTAGAAAACTTTCACAAAGTTATTTCTAGATTTGCAAACAAAATCCTAGTATTTCACTCCTACATGGTGGAATTCTTTAGAATAACTAAGAGGGAGGGTGAATTAATTATCCAAGGTCTAGATGTACAAATAAATTTTTTCACAATTTAGTGAACCCATATCCATAAATCATTTTCATCATGCATGCATCCATTAGATCATATAATCACTTAAACTTGTAGCTTACTGTCAAATCAACTTTGCATGAAACATTAAAAAATCAATAACACATTTGACACAATGATTTAACATGGAAACCCAATTTGTGAAAAACCACTAGTAACATGCTACTAATTCTCACTCTTTTGAAGTGATGCCCTGTTAAAGGCCAACCCTATTAAATTTTATAACATATATTGTTAAATCTGACCTGGTTAGAGGATTCCAATCACCCTATTAGGAGTGAGCCTTATTACAGGACTTTAGATCATTTACTTGGAATGTCACCAAGTTAAAGGGTTGACAAATGATTGTTAAGTCAATCTTAATCAAAAGGATTTACTCTAGACTGATACGATGATTAGAAAGTAATAGTAAGGCCTGGTCTAATAACAACTTACAACTCCATTTTGAAAATTACATATCTTTGTTTCAGTCCTCCATTCTACTTGGCTTTTACACACTTTAGCTCCTATAGATTGTTCACCATTCAAGCATACATACCCTTAAGCCTTCTTTCTTTTCTTACCAATAGTAGTCTCTTCTCTCAAGTCAATGAATGAAGCAATACCATAGACTCCTTGTCTTCCTTAGGTTCTTGCACATGACAACCTCTTCTTCTGACTAGCCATCTCTATAAATAGAAAATTAGTATCTTTTTCCACTCATCCTCCTATTGGAAATATAAAAGGAGTAGCTAAGAGGGGAAGAGTGAATCAGTTACTACTAAAATAAATCCAAATCCCTTAGATGTCAGTACAAAATGCAAACTGAAAACTAAATATTGTTGAAGCTTGGTAAACACATACAAAATGTTGTAACTTATTAAATGCTTGAAATATAAACTTTAGATGTTATCTATGATTACTTAGTTTTCAACCATAAAACAAAATAGCATGAACACATTTGACGCCAAGATTTAACATGGAAACCCAATTTGGGAAAAACCACCAATTGTAACTACTTACTATTTTCACTCTTCTAAAGTGAGCCCTATTGGATCCAACCTTGTTAGAGGTTACAAAAGACACCATTAGGTGTGACCCTGTCAAAGGATTTAATCACCCTATTAGGAGTGGCCTTGTTGGAGGTCTTTAGCCAATTCGATAGAACTGCCACCTTATTAGAGGACTTGCAAATAATTGTTAAGCCAACTTTGTTAGGAGATCTAGATCACTACTACAATGGTTAGAGAGTAACAATGAGAGGACCTGATTTGAATGAAACTAAATTGCTAATTACAAATCTCTATTTTGCCTTGTACTTGATCCTTCCTGATTGAATATAGCTTTTCAGCTCCATAAGGATATTCTGCTTATCTTTCAAATTCACTTCCTCTTCTCATCATTAAATATTCAATAACATCTTCAAGCCCTTTTTTTCACATTCACATCATCACACTTTGAAATCATAACTTGACCTTATATCTTTCACTTTGTCAAGTCAGCTCAAATATAACTTAGAATAATTAATATTCATCACCTTAGTCGGCTAGAATCAATAGATAAATCAATTAAGCTTACTATACCAAAATAAGAAAATCCTTTGTTAGCCAACCTAGCTTAGTAGAAACTAGCTCAGAAACAATTTCCTTTGTTAACAAATAGAAGCTCAGTTAACACTAAAAACTTTAGAAAAATCCTTTCACAATCGAGTGAGCTCAGTTAGCACTAGTTCCATCCAACTTTCCTTCATTAATCGAGTGAGCTCGGTTAACACTCACTTTCTACATATTTTTCTTCGATGCTTGAGTGAACTCAATAGACACTACCTTCTAAACTAGGCAATCATAGGAATTCTTGGTAAACATAGAAAATTGTCTTCACTACCCGAGTGAGCTTGACATATACTAATTGATAATGATTATGACATTTGTGTAACATTAAAGACAATACATAATTAATCAATTGTATCCAACACCTCTTTCATCCATTCTAGGGTAAGGTCGGATTAGGCAAGATTCAATGAATCTACCCATCTTTTCATTTTAGTCCCTTCTAGAAACTTCTCTTTGAATTTAGCTCAAAAAAGTTCATTTGGAACTCTGTACCACCAACTCATCAAGCTTATGTTCCACATGGTTCACACAATCCAAGAAATCAAACTTTTTGGCTCAGATTCATCAAATTCATGATCTTTCTCATAATGTTGGCACTTTGCATTAATCTAATTCTAATGCTTGACACATAATGCATTTCTCGGCATCCACTATCAAAACACTCAGCACAAACTAAAGTTTATTGGTACTCAACATCAACTAAACTTTACTCGACTTACATTGTATCACTCAGTATACACTAAATTTTTACTTTTCTCTACTCCAACTAAGTTTCTTCTTGGCTTACACTAACTTTTCTCGGCACCTATTGTGTAGATTGTTAAGCTTGGTAGACATACTTTGTTTAATTAACTTTTTCTTCTCAATGCATCCATCCTTTGCAACCCTAAGTATATTATCAATGCACTATAATATAACTATCTTAACTAATCCTTGTACTCCTTTTCAATATTATAAATCAACCTTTCCTCTAGTTTCTATTGTTACCTCATTTGATCAAATCCTCTTCACCAATCAAAAAAATGATACTACTCAAATCATTTAAGCAATTGTCTTATCACCAAGTAGCAAGTTTGGCATCTATGACAAAACAATGATTGAAACATATTTTCATACTTGTGTCAATCTATTTTCAACAATCTCCCTCTTTGGCATTGATGGAAAATCAAACTTAATTAGTACAACCAACAAAATACCAAAAATAAAATAATTCCTTGTATTGAAATCTCTCCCTCTATTAGAAACTTTCATCTTCTAGATAGGTTACAAAATTATGTTCAGATCAATAGAAAATCAATCAGCTCATCCTTATGACTCCCTTTGGATCACTTCTTATATCTCCCTTGACATTATCTCCCTATGACTAGGTATTCCATGTTTCTTCTATATCTTCTTTCTCCCTTTCTACATTGCTAGATTACTCCCTTTATTTCTGTTTGTCTCCCTTTATTTCTACTTTTCTCCCTTTAGGATTTCTCCCTCTTTGACAACAATGCCAAAGACTTGTCATCTTAATATGCAAATATGAATATTTTTAGTTTTTCCCTCTATCACCTAGCTTGTGACTGATTTGTAGCTCTAGCTCTTTGATTACTTTAGGAAGCTTCTAAAGTAAGATCCACTGCATCAATGTGTAACATATGTCAATCATCTTGTTTGATGTAGGCCATTTCTCATGCTTTTTAAATAGCCTTTCATATGGGTATCACCCCTAGTTTACCTCGTAGATACTCATGAGCATTCTTAGGTATTGCTTTTGTGGAGCTATCAGCTATTTGCTCTTTTGTGTTAACATATTCCATCCTCACTTCTTTATCTTGAACTAACTCTCTCAAGTAATGATACTTGATTGCAACATGCTTAGTATTTGTATGCATCATAGGATTATTTTATATATTTATAGAACTTGTATTATTACAATAAAATATCATAGGTTTGGTGATTTCCTCCTTCATACCTTTGAGTAGTTGTTTGATACATACAATGTTTGTACAATTTACTGCAGTAGCAACATATTCAACTTCAATAGTATATTGAGATATGTAGTTTTGTTTCTTGCTAGTCCATGTAACCAACCTTTTTCCAAAGAAAAATGCCCCTCCACTAGTGCTCTTTCTGTAATCAATATTTCTAGCCCAATTAGCATTAGTGTAGGCTCTCAATTCAAATTTCTCATTTTTCTTATAGTATAGATCATAGTCTATTGTTCCTTTTAGATATCTCATTATTCTCTTAACAACCATCAAATGATTCTCCTTGGGATTAAAAGAGAATCTTGAAACTATCCCAATAGATAATGCAATATTAGGTCTTTTGTGTACTACATATTGTAATTTGTCAATCATAAACATGTAGAATGTTTGATTCACCTCAAGTGAATCATCATTCTTTTAAAATCAATGTCCAGTCATCATAGGTGTGCTTACTAGCTTGGAATCTTCCAATCCAAAAGTTTTACTATCTCCTTTACATATTTTGACTAAGTGATCTATATACCATATTTCATTTGATGTACTTACAAACCCACAAAGCACTTGATCTCTTCAAACATAGACATCTCAAATTCTTTCTTCATTTCATTTGAAAAAACCTTACAATAAAGTATCTTGACCTCCAAATATGATATCATCAAAAAAAAATTCAAATAGTGAAATACCATTTCCTTTCTCTGTCTTCAAGTACATATTGTTCTTATCATTAGTCCTCTCAAATCCAATATTCACAAGATAATTATGAAGCCTTTCATACCATGCTCTTGGTGCTTGCTTCAAATCATATAAAGCTTTGTGTAGTGTATATACCATATTTTTGTTCCTAACATCAACAAATCCTTCTAGTTGTTCTATATAAACCTCTTCCTCCAATTTACCAATGAAAAATCCAAACTTAACATCCATTTCATAAACTTTGAAACTTTGTATGCAGAGTAAGCAAATAGAGTTCTTACTCCTTCCAATCTTGTAATAGGAGTGAATGTTTCTCCATAGTCTATCCCTTATTTTTGTGCATATCCTTTGCAAATTAATCTTGCCTTGTTCATTGTTAGTTCACCATTTTCATCTAACTTGCTTCTGTACGCTCACTTGGTGTTAATCACATTTTTATCTTCTAGTCTAGAAACTAGAGTCCATGTCTCATTTTTCTCAATTTGTTCAACCCATTCTTTCATCACCTTACTCTAGTCCACATATTCTAAGGAATATTTCACTATTTTAGGTTCTTCCATGCTAATCAAACATGTATCATTTCTCAACTTGTTCCTTGTAATTGGTCTAGCATCTTTATCTCCAATGATTTCTTATGCAGAGTGATGTCTCTTGTCATACTATGTACATATATATCAGATAGTTCAATATCTCTTTCATGTACACTAATCTCAGAATTAGAATGTGTCTCAACTTCATTCTATAATTAGACACCTGAATGTAGCTCAGTTCCTAAATTCAACTCAACATTCATAATATGTGACTCGACAATCACTAAAAATTGTTGTTGATTTGCAATTTGATTTATAGCATCTTCATCAATAGACATGCCTTCATTAAAATATACAATGATTTTTATTCTTTTGGCTCCTTCATAGGTTCTATTGGAAATAGAGAAGGAGTAACTAAGAGGGGGGCTGAATCAGCTACCACTAAAATAAATCCCAAATCCCTTAGATGTCAACAATAAAATTTAGACTAAGAAAATTGATTGTTGTTGTTACTCAGTAAACACACAGAAAATATTTTAACTCAATAAATGCAGAGTGTGATTTACTTTTAGCTAATCTTAAACATTAATAGTGATTAATTTGCAAGCATAAGAGAAATAACATGAATACATGAGACACCAAGATTTAACATGGATCTCCCTACTAAGGTATCCACACTTATCTTGTGATTTGGCTCACGCCTCTTTTCTTGAGTAGAAAATACCCTGATTGCATAGATAGGAAGTAATGTTATGAGAACTTTACTTACAACTATTTCATCCTTGATTTCTCCTCCAAAAGCTTTGATTGCCCTGACACTAGTTTTGATTCTTTCCACATATTTGGCAACATTTTCATCTTCTCTCATTCTCATTTAATCAAATTTTCCTCTAAGGCTTTCTACTTTAGCTCTCCTTACATTGTCATCCCTACCATAGATGTCCTTTAGCTTGTTCCACATATCAAAAGTAGTTTTGCAGTCTTTGATCTCATCAAATTCATCATAGCTAAGAGTAGATACAATATCAATGATCATGATGTTATGGTTCTTTTTCTTAGCAATATCTCCAATAGATAATGTACTAGTAGGGGTTGTGTATTCTTCATCAAGGTATTTCAAGCTTGAATCACTAATGGTAGTTAGTTGAAGTCTCATGAGTCCCTACCATGCTAAAAAATTGTCTTTATTTAGCTTTGGAATCTCTCTCTTGTAAGGCATCTTGATATTTAGCTTAGATCCTTGAAACCTTTCCTCCAAGCACCAAAAGCTCTGCTACCAATTGTTGGAAATATAGAAGGAGTAACTAAGAGGGGGTGTGAATCAATTATCACTAAAATAAATCCCAAATCCCTTAGATGTCAAAAAAAAAATTTAGACTGAGAAAATTGATTGTTGTTGTTATTTGATAAAAACATAGAAAATGTTGTAACTTGGTAAATGTAGTGTGATTTACTTTTATCTAATCTTAAACATTAACAGTGATTAATTTGAAAGCATGAGAGAAATAAAATGAACACATGAGACACTAAGATTTAAATTGGAAACCCAATATGAGAAAAACCACCAATATAACTAGTTACTATTTTTCACTCTTCTGAAGTGAGCCCAATTAGGAGCAACCTAGTTAAAGGTTACAAAACACACTGTTAGGTGTGACCTTGTTACAGGATTTAATCACCTTGTCAGGAGTGGCCTTGCAAGACATCTTAAAATAATTCTATGGAACTATCACCTTGTTAGAGGATTTACAACTAGCTATTAAACCAACTCTATTAAGAGATTTTAGATCACTGCTACAATGGTTAAAGAGTAACAATGAAATGACCTTATTGTGATGCAACTGAATTGCTTATTATAGATCTCTATTTTTCTTCATACTTGATCCTTCCTAATCAAATAACACTTTTTTTCTCCACAACGATACCTACTTATCCTTCAAGTTCACTCTCACTCTTTCCTTCTTAATTCAATCAAAACACTTGCACACACATTAGAAATCTCAACTTGACCTTTCATTTATACCATCTAGATTGTCAAGTCAGCTCAAATTCAAATTACTATAACCAATAATCATCACCATAGTTGGCTAGAAATAATACTTAAAATAATTAAGCTTCTTATGCCAAAACACCAAAATCCTTCATTGGCCAACCCTGCTCGGTAAACACTAGTTCTAAGATAATTTCTTGTGTTAACCAGTAGAAGCTTGGTTAACACTATGAACTTGAAAAAATCCTTTGGTAACTAAGTGAACTCGGTGAACACTGACTCTGTCCAACTTTTCTTCACTAACCATGTGAACTTAGTTAACACTGTTTCCTACCTGAATTCCTTCGATGCCCGAGTGAGCTCAGTAGACACTGTCTTTGTAGAGTAAACTTCAAGAATTCTCAGTAGATAAGGAAAACTATCTTGCTGACCAAGTGAGCTACGTAAGGACTAATTAACAACTAATATGACATTTGTGTAACATCAAAGACAACACATAATTAGACAATTGTATCCAACAATCTCCCTCTTTGGCATTAATGGCAACACAACATGTCATAACACAATAAAATTTGAGAACAAGACTTTCTTTGAGAGAAAGTTTCTCCCTCTTAGATTTTCACCAAAAACTTCTTTTCTTTCATGTAGTAATCTCCCTCTGTGAAGGAATTACATAACTTCTATGATAGTATACTTCTCCCTTAGAAAGATATAAACAAATTTTAGAAAGATATGACAATAATCTTCTCCCTCTTCGACAACACATGCTAAAGACAACACATACCAAATTAGTATCAATGTACCTTGATTACTGATTCATATGCAATATTCTCTTTTACTATGCTACATCAACTAATTGATCTTCAACTTGGTTCTTGTTGATGCATCACTAAAACTTTATTTAGTGAGCTTTAGATAGGGGAATGACCCCTAAGTTACCTCTTAGATATAGGAATGCATCCTTAGGTAATGGCTTGGTGAATATCTTTACAATTTGTTCTTTTCTGTGAACATATTCCAACCTAATTTCATTATCCTACACCAATTCTCTAACAAAATGATATTTTGTAGCAATGTGCTTAGTTTTAGAATGCATCATTGGGTTCTTTGATATGTTAATTATGTTGGTGTTATCACAATACATGACAACTGGTTCTTTGATCTCAACCTTCGTGCCTTCCAACAATTGTTTACACCAAACAATGTTAGAACAATTCATTGCTGCTACAACATATTTTGCTTCTATTGTAGATTGGGATGTGTAGTTTTGCTTCTTGATTGTCCAAGATACCAACCTTTAACCAAGAAAGAATACTCCACCACTTGTGCTTTTTCTATCATCAAGATTTCCTACCCAATCAGCATTAGTGAATACCTTTAGGTCTAAGTTTCCTCCAAGTTTGTACCATAAACCATAGTCTTCAATACCATTTAGATATCTCAAAAAAAATTGATTGCCATCATATGATTTTCTCTAGGTTTAGCTTAGAATCTTGCCACTATCCTAACCGTTAAAGCAATATCAAGCCTTGTATGAACTAAATACTGTAATTTTTCAATCATTGATCTATATAAGGTTTGATCTACCTCTTTTGAATCATCACCTTTGGTAAGCTTTAGTCCAGTACACATGGGGGTTCCAACTAGTTTAGAATATTCCATTCCAAACTTCTTGAGTATCTCTTTGATATACTTGGATTGAGTAATGTAGATACCATTCTTGTCTTGTTATATCTGTAATCTAGCAAAGAACTTTATCTCACCAAACATGGACATTTCAAATTCTTTGTTCATTTGTTCTAAAAATTCTTTGCATGGATCATTATTCTCTATAAATAGAGTGTCATCCACAAATATCTCTACCAATGAAATCTTGTTATCTTGTCCTTCCTTGATATACAAACTAGTGTTATCATTAGTTCTTTGAAAATAAATTTATATAAGGTAATTGTGAAACCTTTCATACCATGCTCTAGGGGCTTGTTTCAAACCATATAGTGCTTTGTGTAATTTGCAAACCATGTCCCTTTTGTTTGGATCAACAAAACCTTCTAGTTGTTCAATGTAGACTTCTTCATCAAGAATACCATTGAGAAATGCATATTTAAAATCCATATAATATAATTTGAATCCTTTATGAGTAGCATATGCAAGTAGAATTCTAACACCTTCTAATATTGAAATAGGAGCAAAAGTCTCACCATAATCAATTCTTCTTCTTGAAAGTAGCTTTTATATACCATTCTTGCTTTATTTCTTGATACTTGTCTATCTTCATTCAACTTATTTTTGAATACCCATTTTTTTCCAATCACATTTTTATCTTTGGGTCTAGGTACAAGGGTCCAATTTTTGTTCTTCTCTATTTGTTCTATTTCTTCATTCATAGCCTGAATCCAACTTTCATTTTCCAATGCATCTTTAACATGTGTAGGTTCAAAATCAGCAAGTAAACATGTACCTTTTAGTTTGCTTCTTGTCATAGTACCTTCTAATCTATCTCCAATAATCTGATCAAGTGCATGATGCCTTCTAACATACTTGGCCAATACAAGTTCTTTGCCTTTTGAATGAATTGTACTATCTTCATTTTGAATTTCAACTTCTAGCTTGGATCACTCAGACTCAGTGGGCATTGGCTCAATAGCTTTATAATTTGACTCAGTTTGAACTTATTGAAACTTGGTAATTGAGGAAGACTTGGGAGGTGAAGTCTCCTTATTGATAGATGTGTCTAGAAATGTATCAATTTCAAAGTAAACAAATCTCCTAGTCTTCTGGTTCCTTTTTCCTTTCTTCTTCAGTCTTTTTTGCAAACTCATCAATTCTCACATGTGCACTTTCTATGATTTTATGAGTAGATGAATTCAAACATCTATATGTCTTACTTCTGGAAGAATATCCTAAGAATATACTTTCATCACCTTTCTCATTAAACTTTCCTTTTCTAGACTCTTTCAAGCAATAACATTTACTTCCAAATACTTTTAGGTAACTTAGATTGGGTTTGCAGCCATACCATACTTCATAGCGAGTTTTATAAGAGTCTTTCTTCAACTATAGTCGATTCAAAGTATGGACTACAGTGTTGATGGCTTCCTTCCATTATTTGATATCAACATTCTTTTCAATCATTAGAGTCCTTGCACAATCCATGATGGATCTGTTTCTTCTTTCGGCTATTCCATTATGCTTGGGAGTACTAGGGGTTGATACCTATCTTTTAATTTCTCTTTCAATGCAAAAGTTATTGAATTTATTGGAGATTAATTCACGTCCTCTATCTAATCTTAAGCATTTCAATATTTTCCCTATTTCCTTCTCTATTCTTGCTAAATACCATTTGAATTTCTCAAATGCTTCTATCTTTTCTCTAAGATACATAATAGTCATCATTCTGGAATAGTCATCAACAAAAAGAATAAAGAATTTTTCTCCACTATAACTTTCTATTCCAATGGGTCCACATAGGTTAGTTTGCACAATTTCCAAGACATCTTTAGACTGATAGTTTTTTCTCTTAAAACTAGTCTTTTCCATTTTGTCAATCTGACAATTTTTGCATAAACCAACATCTAGTTTCTTCAAACTAGGGATACCTCTTACTTTTTTGAATTTTCTTATCTTAACCATATTATCAAACTTTACATGACATAATCTTCTGTGCCATAACTAACTTTCTTCCATTTGAGCAATAAAATATGAGCAATCACCAAGATCAAGATAAAATAGGTTACCTCTTGTTTGTTTGCTTGATCCAATTAGATTCCCTTTGTCATCTAGTAGTCTTGTCTTGCCATGCATGAATTTTACCTTGAATCAAATGTTGATTAGTTGTGCCACACTGAACAGATTATGTTTTAGTCCTCCAACCTAATAGGCATTGTCACATACAAGTTCTTTGGTTAATGAGATTCAGTCTTTTCCTTTTATGTAAAAAAGGTTCATTATTTCCAAACCTTACACTACATCCATCATAGTGTTCACAGTGCTCAAATTTTGTTTTTTCTCTAGTCATATGATGTGAACATCCACTATCTATGATCCATGCATCATTGACATGAGAGATAAGTGTCCTCTTATCTACTTCTTCATCAGATTCATCTTTCACAACAATGTATACTATTCCATCTTCACTATTATCAAAATCTTTAGCCATAAAAAAAGTCTTCTTACCTTTTTCCTTGTATGATTTGTGATTTTTGAAATCCTTCTTTCCATTGTACTTGTGACTCTTCTTCTCATCCTTGCTTTCTTTGTTTGGGCACCTAGTAGCAATATGACCAATTTCTTCACATGAAAAACATATTAGGAAAACTTTACCTTTGTATTTTCCTCTTCTTCTAGAATATTTCTTTGCAAGTAAAGCTTCAAGAACTTCAAGATCACTATTAAAACTTTCCTCTTATTCCTCTTCACCTTCTAACTAAATGTCCTTTATTTTCTTTTCTTTCTCTTTGAGTGAAAGTTTGGCCTCAAACGCAAATTCAATATTTTTGGAAGCTAGAACATAATTGTCATAGTTGTCTAGCTCAAAAGCTATCAATCTTCTTACTAAGGTATCCAAACTTATCTTGTGATCTAGCTCACACCTCTTTTCTTGAATAGCAGATACCCTGATTGCATAGATAGGAAGAAATGTTCTAAGAAATTTACTTACAATGGTTCCATCCTTGATTTCTCCTCCAGAAGCTCTGATTGCATATACACTAGCTTTGATTCTTTTCACATATTTGGCAACATTTTCATCTTCTTTCATTTTCATTTGATCAAACTATCCTATAAGACTTTCTATTTTTCCTCTTCTTACATTTTCATCACCACCATAGATGTCCTTTAGCTTGTTCCACATATCAAAAGTAGTTTTGTAATCTTTGATCTCATCAAATTCATCATAGCTAAGAGTAGATGTAATACCAATCAGCATGATGTTATGGTTCTTTTTCTCAACAATATCTCTAATAGATAATGTACCAGTAGGGGTTGTGTATTCATCATCAAGGTATTTCAAGCCTAAATCACTAATGGTGGCTAGATGAAGTCTCATAAGTCCCTGCCATGCTGAAAATTTGTCTCTGTTTAGCTTTGGAATCTCTCTCTTGTAAGATATCCTAATCTTTAGCTTAGATCCTTGAAACTTTTCCTCCAAGCACCAAAAGCTTTGATACCAATTGTTGGAAATATGGGAGTAACAGAGAGGGGGGTGAATCGGTTAACACTAAAATAAATCCCAGATCCCTTAGATGTCAACAATAAAATTTAGACTAAGAAAATTTATTGTTTTTGTTACTCGGTAAACACACACAAAATTTTGTAACTCGGTAAATGTAGAGTGTGATTTACTTTCAACTAATTTTAAACATTAATAATGATTAATTTGTAGGCATAAGAGAAATAACATGAACACATGACACACCAAGATTTAACATGGAAACCCAATATGAGAAAAACCACCAATGTAACTAGTTACTATTTTTCACTCTTCTAAAGTGAGCCCTGTTAGGAGCCAACCCAGTTAAAGGTTACAAAACACATTATTAGGTGTGACCTTATTAAAGGATTTAATCACCTTGTTAGGAGTGGCCTTGCAAGAGGTCTTAAAATAATTCAATGGAACTGTCACCTTGTTAGAGGATTTAAAATTGGTATTTAAACCAACTCTATTAAGATATTTTAGATCATTGCTACAATGGTTAAAGAGTAACAATAAAATGACATGATTGTGATGCAATTGAATTGCTGATTACAAATCTCTATTCTACTTCATACTTGATCCTTCCTAATCAAGTGATTCCACAATAATGGGTTCCACTTTTTGACCAAATTTGACACTAAAATCAATATTTTTAAAACAAACCTCATATTCAAGTGATTATATCTCTAAAACTATAAATAATTTCAAGATGACATAAACTAGTGATTTTTAGTACTCTATTCCTACTTTGTAACCATATTTTTTAATCTAAAAAAAAAAAAATTATGGCAATTTTTCTTCTCCTCGAAAAATTGGTACATAATAAAATTCAATATTTTTAGAGAGTGACAGTTCGCTTGACATACATATCTTTTTTTAAGAAAAGATAATGAGGTAATTCTTTTGGCATTGGATTTGTAACATCAATATCCAGAGGATGCATTTGGTTTGATTGAATTTGGTTGAATATTGTATAGTTTATGAAGTTTTGAAGTGACACCAATCGTAATTCAAACATACATTCATTTTGACACAAATAACTTGAAGTCAATTTATCATAAATCTATTATTTATTTATTTTAATAGAAAGCTATCTACTAGATATTTTTCAAAAAAAAATTGACCTAATTTACTAATTTTCCCAAAGTTTTGAAGTCATTTGATGTTCAATCGGTAATGAACCTATGAGTTAAACTCATATTTGAAAGTCTTAATGATTAAAATATGTATTACAATTATACTCATTGGAAAGCTTTCTCTAAGCAACACATTTTGGCATTTTTAATTTTATAGTAGGAGATCAATCATCTGCAATTATAGGTGTCGAAAGAGCTAAAAAAAATTAAAGAAAAAGGGCCAAAAATATTTAATTTTACATATTTGCATGAACACAACGTTCATGCGAACACAATGTTCACTACGAACATATAAAGAGTGTTCAGTGTGAATACATGTTCACAACTAACATGTGCTCCAAAAAAATTCAGCCGCCAAAAATTGAACATGACATGTTCGCGTGAACATGTCTAATATTTGGCATTCACACAAACATGAAAAAACAAAAATGTTGACGTCGGGTTCAGACAAGTCAGCTTAAAAATGGTGAAGCCATACTGCAAATTCATCCAACAACATTTTTATATAGTTATTGCACAAAATTTATCTTGAGGCAAGGAGAATTTTTTTTTTTTTATGATTTTATAATGGGAAACAAGAAAGGAATGCAAAACAAATATGCAAGGAAGAGATCTGATGAAGCAGAACAAAGAAATCTTTAGAAGATTGTAGCACGTTATCATCAAATTAAACAAGGTATATAATTATATATATATATTAGTTTTTTTATGGTTTTAAATTTAATTATGTTTCAATCTTATTTTTTTATCTATGTTGATTTATTTATAAATTTGTTGCAGCCAATCAAAAAGTTGAAGGAAATGTTGAAAAAGGCTTGACAGAAGTACAAGAAGTGCATATGGGAGATAGGTCAGGAACACTCCCTACGAAATCTCAAACAATGAATGTTGAAGAAGGTTTAAGATCGCTCCTTACAGAGGTTCGAATAATAGAAATTAGAGAAAGGTCAGAATCTTTCCTTGCAGAATCTCAAACAATGAATGTTGGAGAAGGCTCAAGATTGCTCCCTATAGAAATTTCAGTAATAGAAGTCAGAGAAGGGTCGGGATTAGGTGTAGGAAGTGGTATGGATGAACTCCTAAAAATTGCCCAATCTGTAAAGAATGTTATTTCTCCAAAAAAAACAGATCATTTACTTAAAATGGATGTGGATAAATTGAGAAGACTTGTAACTACTATTCAACCATTAAGTTTGTCTAAGAAAAGGTCAATGAATAAGAAGATAAGAGAAATTATGACTCAATTTGATAACACTGAAACACTTGAACAAGCTCAATTACTTTCACTTTTTCTTACACAAAAGAAGTTGCAAGAGGCATTGAAATTGTTAGGTGTAGACATAACACCAAAGAAGAGAAGATTTTCTAGCATGAAAATTGATTTGATTGAAAATGTTAAACAAGGTTTGAGAAACATAGGAAAATACTCTCAAACTAAAGATAAGTTTGTGGCAAGAAAAGTGATGTTGATGTCTATTGTAAATAAGAATATGACCCAAAATAGACAAATATCTTCAATTTTGTCTGAAATAGATTTTAGTAGGAAAACAATGAGAAAATATGTTAAGAGAAGATTAATTGTGGATGACAGTACTATGGAGGTCAATTGGGCAATCATGTGCAGAGCACCTCATTCTAATAGGATTGAAAAGTCATTGAAAAATTTAGTCATATCATTTTGGATTGATAACACTCATCCTTCATCAAATAGTAGAGATGTTATTAGGCATAGGATTGCATCTGGTCAATATGAACATCATACAAAACATTGGTTGGACACAACACAGCATGAGTTATATGTGTCATTTTGTAGTGAACATCCTAAAGTAAAAGTTGGGCAAACGTTGTTTGAAAAATTGAAGCCATACTTTGTGAAGTCAAACAAAGTGTTTGAAACATGTTGTTTTCGTCATCATATTGAGTTTGATCTCCACTATCATGTATTTTGAAAGTTTGTAGAAGACACATATGGTTTTCATGTTGCTCCTCCCAGTAGGAGAAGTGAGTTTATATCATCCATTCTATGTGACAAAATAGATGATCCAGTTGGTCAAATAAATTGCATCAAAGCATTATGTGAAACATGTGGTGAATTGGCTTTATTTCCTTTGAAAATTGAAAATATTGATGCAACAAAAAAATTGAATTGCAAAAGTTACAAGTATGTCAAGAATGAAAAAAAGTTGCAAAAAGAGACAAAAAGGTTGGAATATGTTAAAGAGGAGTTACCTGTTCTAACATTTATGGACAGATTTAGGAATTGATTCAACCTTATAATCGTCACGCATTTTTTGCAAAGTGGAAAGCACAATAGTTTCAAAATTTGAGAGATAATTTCTCACTTGGAATGATTGTATTAGTTGTTGATTTTGCAAAGAACTATTCCTTTGTTCATCAGAAAGCAATTCAATCATAATATTACTTTTCTAGGTAAGTCACTATTATGGTACATGTTTGTTATAGACATGCACAGTTAGATTTGGATGGTGTTCAAAGTATACTTCAAGCACGAGTAATTAAAAAGGAATATCATTTTTATATAAGTGATGATATTCACTATGTCAAACATTGCTTCAATATGTTCTTTTATTATTTGAAGGAAAGAAACATAAATGTTGATAAACATTATGTTTGGTCTGATGGATGTGCCACATAGTTGAAATCATCTAGAGCATTTTATGCATTATGTAGATATCATCGCAATGATAATATAACACATATGGAATTTCTTCGAGAGTGGCCATGGAAAAGGTGAACATGATGGTGTTGGAGCTTGCATCAAATGTGCTCTATAAAAGTATCAAATGAATTATCAGGGAGTTCATATAGATTATGCACATTATGTTGTTGAATGGTGTAACACACATTTTGCATTAGATGAGGTTGGGACATCATCAATAATGAGTCGATAGGTACCATATAGAGTCTTTTGGGAGATAACAGGTATGGATGTGTACATCTGTTAAATTTTTATGTAATTAAGGTATAAATTTTATTGTTAAGTTTTATTTTTCAATTCATTGAAGTTTAAATTTATTTTTTCCATAGTTTCATTTTAATGAACTTTTAGGTGTTAATAGAAAAAACATGCATGGTTATAAGAGGATAGAAAAGACATGTTCCTTACATTTAGTCATGAGTACAAATAATTGTAATTGGACATTGAATACAAGAGAATATTCATATTTTTGTGATAGCTACATTGATGAAGATTATGAAGAATGCATCAATCAAGCACATGGATATACAAGTGCATGGATTTTGGTACCACTTGATGTTACTAATATGTTTGATAAAGATGATAAATTTTTTGATGATATTCCATTCATTTCTGATGATTATAATCATATCTCTGGATTGGTAAAAGTGGGTAAGTATCATAAAAATTAATCTCAACTCTTTATTTAATTATCAATTTGAACTGTCTTATATATGTACTGTACACATACACATGTATACTTGTTATGTAGGAGATGTCTTTGTAGTGATTGCTGAGCCTGGAAATCATGAAGGTGTCAATTATTATTTATTGCAATGTACTGCAGAGAGGACAAAGTTATATGACCCTAAAGAAAGTGATGGAATGGTGTTCCCCATAGGTAACTTTATATTTATCAAATTTTAAAATACTTAAATTTGTGGTGCAGGTTTGGTTGTGATAGAGGTAACATATTTGAAGCAAGACAAAATAGTCCAACATGGAATACACTTCGTTGATTATCAACCTAACAACAAGGTTTTACAATACAGCCACCTAGTCGTTGCTACCAGGCTTTGTCTACATCCAGTCAAAGTTAAGCATGCACATCACCAGTGGAGACTATACAATGAAGATAATGAGAAGATGTTGCATGTTATAAATGTACATCATGGTTGAACTAACCTTTGAGATTTATTTTATAATAATTTGAATATCAACTTCTTTTCAAACTATTGAATTTCATCATGTATTAAATGTGTTTTTAATTGTACAATCATACTCTTAGTTATCATTATTTTATTAAAAAACTATATAAATTAATAATATTAATTGTACCATGGATGAATTTAATAATGACAATTTGATATTTAAATAGGGTTGATACAAGTTAGTTCAAACTTATACAATCATTAGATCTAGATATGTATCAAAGATAATTTAATATGATAGAATTCTTAAATATCAACTTCTTTTCAAACTATTGAACTTCATCTTGAAATAAATGTGTTTTTAATTGTACGATCATACTCTTAGTTATCATTAGTTTATTAAAAACTATATAAAATAATAATATTAATTGTACAATCATACTCTTAGTTATCATTAGCTTATTAAAAACTATATAAATCAATAATATTAATTTTACCATAGATGAATTTAATAATAACAACTTAATATTTAAATAGGCAATACAAGTTAGTTCGAACTTACACAATCATTAGATCTAGATATGTATCATAGATAATTTAATATGTTATAATTCTTAAATATCAACTTCTTTTCAAACTATTGAATTTCATCTTGAATTAAATATGTTTTTAATTGTACTCGATCATACTCTTAATTATCATTAGTTTATTAAAAAACTATATAAATTAAAAATATTAGTTGTAGAATGTAATGACCCGTACCAATAGGCCACTAAACAAAACCCTAAATTTAATACACTGCTAATATATATTGCTGAAATGAAAGAAATAATAGTGCCAATGTATTCATTCAATGAAAACTAAATATTTTTACAAATGATATGGCAAATTTCAGCACCAAAACATTATGACATAGCACATTACAGAGAAACCCTAACTGGCTGTATATAATTGAGAACTTGTTGCAACTATAGATTGAAATGAAGAACTTGGATTGATCAAATGGTGGAGACTGAATGCTAAAGATGATATGGTGAAAGTACAACTCCACTAGAAACTCCAAACCAGCAATTAAGCACAAGTGAAAGGATTGAAATATCCTTCCCATAGTTGCAATAATTTAGGTGATCTTTCACACCCTCAAAATTGTGTACCAATTGAGAGTTTTCGTTCTCAATGGCCAATTGTGACTACTTGCAAAAACCCTAGGCTCTACAATGCACATCAGAAAAAATTCAATAATAAAACTTGATGATAGGCAATGAGCCCTCAATGCCTATTTATCCTTTTTTCCTTGATAGGTCGGCCTCCTTTTTAATTTTTCTCAGCTTCTTCTAGCAATCTCTAGAAGATTTTTATATATAGTTAATTTATAAAGTTACCTTGTAATATATATATTTTTTAATTGATAACTTTATAATTAACTCCTCCAAAAAAAAAAGGGACATAACAGGTCCGCCCCTCCTAAAATTGCTTGGCCTCAACCAATCTTAATGCTAGATGCTGCAAAATCACTTCTCCCTCCCAAGTAGCATCTTTAATAGGTAAATCTTTCCACTTAACTAGATACTCTATGATTACTCTCCTACAAAGATACTTCTCTCTACTATCCAGAATGGATTCTGGCACTAAGATCAATTTCCCCTCATCATCCAAGGGAGGTAATACTACAGAAGGCATCACATTCTGACCCAACACCTTTTTGAGGCATGATACATGAAACACATTGTGCACTCTACTATCTGTGGGAAGCTCCAACTCATAAGCCACCTCACCAACTTGTTTGATGATCTTGAATCGTCCATAATAGTGTGTCTTGAGTCTCTCTATACCACTCTTCTTGAGAGTGGACTGCTTATATGGCTGCAACATGAGGTAAACCATATCATTTACCTCAAAACTACGCTCAGTCCTCTTCTTGTCTGCATACTATTTTTGCTAGTTTTGAGCTCTAGCAATGTTGTCTTAGAGAGTAGCAACTATATCCTTACTTTTTTATAATATTTCACCTGCACAAGGTACTCGACTATCTCCCAACAACAAATCTAAGAAACTAGGTGCCTCATAATCGTAAAGTGCCATGAAGGGTGTCATTTGTATAGTCATATGATATGTAGTATTGTAACAATACTCACAGAGATATATCCATCTGACCCAAGCTCACTATTTATTTGCCACATAATTCCTCAAATACCCTTCCACCCATTTGTTTACAATCTCTGTTTGACCATTAGTCTATCGGTGATAACTTGTACTAGGTGTAAGCTCAATGCCACACAACTGAAATATCTCTTTCCAAAAGTGACTCATGAAGTGACTATCCCTGTCACTCACAATGCTCCAAGGCAAACCGTGTAATCTAAAAATCTCCTTGAAGAAGACCTCTGCCACCTGAGTTGCTAAGAATGTAGTAGCGATAGGAAAGAAGTGAGCATGTTTTGTCACCCTTTCCACCACCACATAGATACAATCATGCCCCTGGGCCCTGGGCAAGCCCGTAATAAAATCCATAGAGATGCACTCTCACTTCCTGTCAGGAATAGGAAGTGGCTATAGGAGCCCTGCTGGATAAGTGTGATCTTGTTTGTTCTACTAGCAAACATGACACTCATGCACATACTGCAAAACATCAGCCTTAAGTCTCTTCTAAGTGAACCATTCCCATACTAACCTGTAAGTCTTGAAATACCCAGTATGGCCTACTGTAGGTGAATTATGGAATGCTCTCAAAGTCAACTACTTCATGTTCGATCCTAGGACTAAGTAAATCCTATTCTTGTAAATGATCAAATCATCTATGAGAGTGTATCTGGTGTTGATTGTTGTCCCCTCCACTATAGCAGAGGCCCACGTGTCTTTGGCATATTCTACTACAATCAAGTGTCACCAATCCTCTGATATTTTAATCATAGAAGTGAGGTGTGGCCTATGGGATAAAGCATCTGCAACAATATTTTATGTCCCCCTAACATATGTGATATCAAAATCATATGCTTGTAACATACTCACCCACTTCTGTTAATGATCATTCAGGTCCCGCTGTCCCAAAAAGTTCTTCAAACTATTATGATTAGTTTTAATACAAAATTTTTTGCCCACAAGATACTATCTAAATTTGGCCAAGGCATGCATGGTGGCCAACATCTCCTTATCATATATGCTGAATGATCTCTCAGCCCCTCTGAGTTTCCTACCCTCATAAGCTATAGGATGCTTGTCCTGCATGAGTACAACACCAACTCCATCTCCAGAAGCATCACATTGACGCTCAAATGGCTTTGTGAAATTAGGTAATGCTAATACTAGGCATGTAGTTATTATTTCCTTGAACTACATAAAACACTCATGTGCCTCCCGAGTCCACACAAATGCCCCTTTCTTCAGCAAATCTATCATGGGCACTGCATGTCATGAGTAGCCACTAACAAACTTGTGATAGAATCCACATAGACCAAGGAACCCTCTTAACTGTGTAAGGTTCTCTGGGGGTGGCCAATCAACAATAGTACGGATCTTTTCAGGATCCATTTGCACTCCTTTTGCATTAATGATGTGTCCAAGATACAACAATTTTGTCATCCCAAAATCACATTTGGACTCCTTGGCATACAAGGACTCACTCTATAAAATGCTTAATACTGTCTTCAAGTGCTCTAAATGTTCTTGCCATGTCCTGCTATAGATCAAAATATCATCAAAGAACACTAGCACAAATTTTCTCAACTGATGGTGGAAGACCTTGTTCATAGTGGACTAAAAAGTGATAGGTGCATTAGTCAAACCAAAATGCATGACTGCAAACTCAAAATGCTCGTGATGATATCTAAAAGCAATTTTTTCAATATCCTGCTCTCAAACTCTAATTTGGTAATAGCCTGATCTCAAATCAATTTTTGTGAAATAACAAGCCCCATGCAATTCATCTATAAACTCATTGATGTGTGGGATGGGATACTTGTTCTTTATAGTTCTCTTATTCAACACCCTGTAATCAATACACATTCATAGAGTACCATCCTTCTTTTTTACCAAAACAACAGAAGATGCAAAGGGTGACTTACTTGGTCTGATGTGTCCCATTGCTAGCAACTCATTTATGGTCCTCTCAATCTCATCTTTGAGTCATTTTGGGTGCTGGTACGGTGTGATCATGACAGGCTTAGCATCTTCCTCTAACTCGATAATGTGCTCAATACCTCTATCTAGTGGCCTACCTAGTGGAATCTCACTGAATACCTTCCCATACTTGATTCTCAATTTTTGAATATCTAGATGATATTCAATTTTATGTTGCCCCTCCTAGGTAGGCATCAAAGTGCGTATTATTGCCCACTCTATACTATTATGTTTGGCTAATCTCTCCAACCACCTAAATGAGATAGTCCATTACTGATAGCCTTCAGCACATGAGTCTTGCCATCCACCATGAATTGTATCTCCATATCCTCAAATCTCAGGGTAACCTCTTTCAAAGAATGTAGCCATTACATCCCAAGTACTATGTCCATGTCACCCATTTTGACCACATGATAGTTCGCCTTAAACTCATAGTTGTTCAGGCTCAAAGGTAGATCTCGCACCATCCTATCACAACGAAGAGTATATCCATCAGCTACCTTAACTCTCAGTCCCTCAAACTCCTCAGTAATGAGTCCATACCTCTCCACAAATCGTGCATCAATGAAATTATGCATGGCACCTATATCCAAAAGAGTAATAATCTTTTGTCCTGCTAAGACTCCCTGAATTTTGAAAGATCCCTCTCTTTGAATACTAGATAGATGTGCCTCCTATAAATGTATCTCTGGAGCCTCTTTTTTCTTAACACTATCTACCTCTTATTCACCTTTTGCCTCATAAAGATCCTCATCATGGTGCTCTGAGATGTCTAAATCTGAACCTTCATAATAAGCCCACATCACCTGGTTAGCCTTCCCCTTAGGCTTCATAGGACAATCATGACCAAACTCATAGGGACCTTGCAAAAGAAGCATAGCTTCTTCCTACGTAGGTCATTAAGTGTTTCCTTATCCCAAGGTGCAGCTAGCTTGCCTTTTGAGTCACTAACCTTCTCTTTACCCTTGCTGAATTCCCCTTTGTTATCTCTAAATGATGAAGAACTCTTTGAACTAAACCGGTTTGCAAGAGTTGCAAGTTTCATACTGCGAGCTTTCTTCATCATTTCTTGTAATGTAGGAGGATCAAAGGCACCATCACTACAAGCTTCTAGAATTCATTGATAAATTTTTCTAAGCCTCCTGACTATCTCAACTAGGCTAACTCTTAGAAATAAACTTCAGGATTTTTTTTATCAAACCTTTCTATCAATCTATCCACAAACTCCTAATAAGTGGTTACTTGATTGTGTTGCAATGTGATCATGCCATGTGTCCACCAATCATGTGCTACCCCATCTAAGTGTAAAGTTTCATACTTGAGTGCTTCAAATTATGTCATCATGTTCAAAGATAGGAAAGTGTCCACCTTATGAATCCAAGCATGAGCAGTCATTTTTCCACTGCCATCAAATGTGGGTAATGCCAACTTCTTGGTGAATTGTTGAAACTCATTGTGTTTATCTACTTGCTTCTACCTGGCAGCTCTATAGTTCAGGTACCTGTAAAATGTCCATCCATCCTGTACATATTCTGGTAATGAATCCCACTCATTCCTTGCTTGTCAAAGTTCATCTATAATATCTGTTATCATAGCATCAGGTGTGCATGCTGGAGTTTCTTCTCTGAATGTAAGACGTGTGGGTCTGTCAGTTGTTCTAGACTGTGTCATATGTTGTGATCCTGCTATGCTCCTATCATCCAGGTCATTATTATGATTATTCCTCCAATTTCCCCAATCAAATGTTTCATCATAACTATCATTTCTTGTTTACTTGCCTCTATTGACTGTAGAAGCCTCTCCTGTTGTTGTAAAGTCTCATCATCTCGCACACTTCTAGATGGGCTTTGAGAATGTCTCTCAGCCATATTCTCAGTTATGTTGGTTCTTTTGTAAACTAAATTAAATGGTGGTTGGGTAACCCTATCAAGCTGGTAGGAAACTGCTCTGATACCACTATAATGACCCATACCAATAGGCCACTAAACAAAACCCTAAATTTAATACACTGCTAAAATATATTGCTGAAATAAAAGAAATAATATTGCCAATTTATTCATTCAATGAAAACTAAATGTTTTTACATATGATATGGAAAATTTCAGCACCAAAACATTATGACATAGCACATTACAGAGAAACCCTAACTTGTTGTATACAATTGAGAACTTGTTGCAACTACAGATTGAAATGAAGAACCTGGATTGATCAAATCGTGGAGATTGAATGCTGAAGATGATATGGTGAAAGTGCAACTCCACTGGAAACTCCAAACCAGAAATTAAGCACAAGTGAAAGGACTGAAATATCCTTCCCACAGTTGCAATAATTCAAGTGATCTTTCACACCCTCAAAATTGCGTACCAATTGAGAGTTTTCATTCTCAATGGCCAATTGTGACTACTTGCAGAAACCCTACGCTCCACAACGCACATCAGCAAAAATTCAATAATAAAACTTGATGATAGGAAATGAGCCCTCAATGCCTATTTATTCTTTTTTCCTTGATAGGTCGGCCTCCTTTTTAATTTTTCTTTGCTTCTTCCAGCAACCTCTAGAAGTTTTTTTTTTTAAATTTAATTTATAAAGTTACCTTGTAATATTTTTTTTTTTAATTGATAACTTTATAATTAACTCCTCCAAAAAAAATGGGACATTACATACAATGGATGAATTTAATAATTTAACAACTTGATATAAATAGGCAATACTTGAAGTTAGTTGGAACTTACACTATTGAATTTCATAAGTGAATTAAATGTGTTTTTAAAATTGTAAGATTATAAGTTCATAACTATCAATAGTTTATTAAAAAACTATATGTTAATGTTAGTTTATTGCCTACAGTCATACTCTTAGTTTAAATTAGTTTGAATTAATATGTTTTTAAATTTATTATATTTTGTAAAAGTTTTCTAAAATAATGTATTGGCTTACCTAAAATTAACATTTTTTTATCCACATAATTTAACTAATATTTAAATCTTTAGCGAGTTACTAATTGATAATTTAAGAAATATGTATCTTTCTAACTTCCTACTAATTGATTTAACAAATTTGTATCTTTATTCCTATCAATTGAAATTTACCAAATTTATGTATCTTTCATCCTACTAATTGTTTATTTCATATAATGATAACAAATAAATATAATGTTTTAAATTTATAATCTAAATCATTTGGGTTAATTTAGTAGTTTTAAGCACCTATATTAATTCAATTAAATCACCCTATATAAATTATTATTATTTTTCAAAATTTTAAATTAGGTTCATAGATCAATAAGTTTAAAAGCTATAATCTAATTCATGAAGAATGTTCTACTATAATACAAAAACAAAAAAAAAAACACATGTATATACATGTGTACACATCTCAAGAACATGTTCTAGCTATATTAATACAAAAAAAAATACACATACACATGTACATGTCTCAAGAATAAACATCTACATCTAATTTATGTCTAGAACTAAAATGCATACATATGCAAACTATGAATCTCAAATAAATACATGTATGTCTAGCAAAATATAAAAAGTCATATATACATGTGACCATCTAACTATTGATGTACTAAATAGTCAAATAAATAGTGAAACATATATGTATACATGTCATCAAGGTACTAAAATACACATATGTGTATGTAAGTCTGCAATATACAAATGCATCAAAAAATATATAAATCAGTACTAGAGGGACCCCTCAAGACACATATAGATAGAATGACCCTCTGATCAAGTCTCATGTACATCATGTGGCAACTCAGGCACATTAACCAAGCCCTACAAACACACACACACACACACACACATTAGAGTTCTATTTAGAAACTTATATATGTATGTCTGTACATTTAAATTAAATATGAGTGCATATATATATCTAGTTTGAAGTTCATAAATAACTTTAAACAAACTATTTAAAACTTGTACCTAAGCACTACTAGGTGCCTCAATAGAATCATCTCTCTCATGTACATGCCCTGAACCAACACTAGATGTGATCATGTGCTCAATGACCTATGCCTGCATGATTTATTATCTAGTTAGATTAAATTTTAAATATTTATTTGAACTCAATTTTTAAACAAATTCATATTTTTTAATTTCATATATATTTAAATTTAAAAATAAATTATATATATGTACTTGAGTCTTCAGAGGTGGAGGATGATCAGTAGACTCCATCATATTGTCTATCGATGCACCTCCTAAAACTCTAACACCTACTAAACCACCCTCAGCACCATTTCCAACTACTAGTAATGATGAGTGAAGTGGATTGTGTAACTAGCTTGGTAATGGTGTAGAATCATGGTTGTTAGGTCAGAATAAAATCTCCATGTACGATGAAATACCCATGCTCAAACTAGTATCAATCTCAGAAAGCCCTCGCAACTACTCACCAAAATCATCAAAACCCTCAACTATGATCCTAACATCTCTAACTCATATGCTCGAGTCATCTATAGAGTGTTGTAATCCTGGTGCTAAATGTTGTGAGCTACACATAGGTGTATCATCTATCACTGGTGTGGTGGCCTATGTCTATGGAACTGCAGGGCTCTGATAGTGTCTAATGACATCCATCACTAAGTGAACTGGCATCCCCTATGTATTAGAAATATAACTAATACTTTGCAATAGATCCTCCAAAAAATACAATTTTGTCCTGAAAGAGCATGCACATCACCTGGTAGTGGTTGTCCAGCAACTCTATATGCCTCATCAAGGAAGGTGCCTGAAGTGCTACTAGATGCCTTTAAAGATGCTCGACCAGGTGGATGACTTTGTTGACTATGAATATAATGACTAAGAGAATCAGATGTGATACTAGCAACCACAAATGCAATGTCTCCAATAGTGTCAATTGCTCCCCTTAGGGAAGCAATGACAACTCTATTTGCAATAGGTGTTAGTACTGGAGTCACTAGAGGCAATCTTTATCCAACAAACTATCTGAGATCTAGAGTGGTAGATGTTGTGCACTACAATATTGGTCACGATCTATGATCCAACCACATGCCTATCCACAATAATCTGGAATGTCTAAGTAGTTGATGTTGAGCCCCATGTGAAATTCAGCATACAACTACTATGCAAAATAAAGAGCTATCTATTCATTATTAGGATAATGACCATGTGCTACTAAAAAAAGAGGATAGATCATGCTAGCAATAACAGGATCTCTGCATCATGTGACTTGGTAGCCTCTTACCCTACCTTGTGCTCCCTCATATGATGGAAAGAGATCTCAATTGATGACATTTTTTGGGGCCACCCTCTTGACGTCATCAAAAGATGCATCTCCTAAAATCTTAGCCCTAAGCTCCCTAGATATGGAAGCTAATATGTTAGGAATAAATGAATGGTGAGCTCTAAATCTAGCAGTCAAATCTTGTAAACTCCTATATATAGTAGCACATATGTCTCTATATAGACCATCATCAGAGGAAAATATAAACTATTGTAGTCTAGCAACCTCCTACTCTAAAAATGTAAATAATGCATCAATATTGATGTGTAGAGGTGGTGGAGTAGGACCTCCAATAGGAGCTTTAGGTACAGCGTGACCTCCAACAGGAATCGCACTAGGAGCCACGCTAAGACCTACACCACCTGGAGCCACACCAAGAGTTGCATCAAGAGCCACAACATGAGCTGCATGATGAGCCTTATGATGAGGTATAATAGGAGACCCACCATGAGCTACAATAGGAGCCCCACCACAAGCAACATGACAAGTTGCATGACCTACAGCTGGAATAGGAACTACATCATGTGCTGCAACAGGAACCACATCAAGTGTTGCAGCAAGAGCTACAGTAGGAGCCACAATAGGAGACATAGTAGGAGCTGCAATAGGATGATGAGTGAGCTAATTGTGTGAAGTCATATCTATACTAATGTCTCAAGAGCTAATATTGTACACACAATTTTTTATTTAAATTAAAAATTTATATGTAATTTTGAAAACATACATCACATGTCTCTAAAATAATATGTAACATACATTACATATTAATAAAATTTAAATATGATCACATATGTACATACATGAGAGTTAGAGTTAGAATTAGAGTTATTTAGCCTGGAGTTCTTGAGTTTTCAGAACTTTAGGAATTAAAGATTAGTACCTAGGTTTGACTTAAATGGTTCACTGAGTTAGATTAGGGTTCAAAGAAATTGCATGCAAACAAATTGTTTAAGCCTAAGTGTCATTTTTAATGAAGATTCAAAGTACCTAGTAAGTGGTTCATCAAAGTTAAAATGCAATTAAAAGTTTGTTCAAACAATTCAAAATATTGCTTGATTTCATCAATAAGACTTTCATTTTGTTGAGACATCATGGTGTCACACTGAGCAAGTGCAATAGTAGATCATCATGTCCATCTAAGTCATACCAAGGGGTACATTTGACACTTATACCCTTTGTTGATTTTGTGGTCCAACTTAGCATCATGTAATATCAATGATAGGTCATTGCAATTACACTTCAAATGTATTTGTGAAAATATTAATTTGAGGATGAAAATGATTAAAACTAAGAATGTAAATGAAAAGTATTCAAAATGGTGAGAATTTATATGAGTGATGATCACTGAACCAAATTTTAGGTATGATAAAAACATAAAAACCTCAAGAGGCTCACCTTCAAACCAAAAGTGAATTATCACAACCCAAAATGAATAGAGGAGTTCTAGTGCAAGATATACATTCAAGGACATGTGGAAGTCAAGGATGTATTCCTTTCAAGATAAATATGTGCTTATGATATATAAAATTATTAAAGTATTTTTTTATACTACAAAGGAAATGGAAAATAGCAAGGTATGATATTACATCTAATGTATAAAAGTAGGCACAAGAGGTGAGATAAAAAAGAGTAAAGTTACCTTGAGATGGATCCCATAGTCAACCTAGTCCTAGAAAAAAATTTATGATTTCTACCTAGAAATGGTATCAAGTCTTAGTAATGGATGGATGAAGAAATAAATAGAACCCATAAGTATGGTTGAATACATGTGCTTGAAATGTATTTTTGAATCAAGGATTCCTTTTTAAATGCATGTTTAATTATATATACACTTTCCAATATTAGATCTAGAATATTGGTGTTCTTTATGGTCATCAATGGAAAAGAAGAGATAAGATTGAATGGATTTAAATTTGGATCTTCTTTATTTCATGAGAATTAAATTCTAATTGGTAATCATATATGAAGAAAAATGTACATCAGATGTAGAATATTTCTATATTTTGAATGGATCTTAAAAAAATGAAGACTTGGAGTTCTATAATTGGGTGTTTTCCTTCAAATGTTGAGTACAAGTCTTTAATTACAAGAAAAACTTGAAAAATGAATTCATGGAAGATTTAAATTTATTGATCTATTGATTTCATGTTATGGAAAGTGAAAGGATGAAAACCCCTTTTATATAAATTTTGGATTCAATTAATTGTCAGCATTATAGAACATAAAGACTGGGAAGAAGATCCCTCACATTGCGCTCAAATATTACCTAAATGTAGACCTAGTCAGCCAAGCCTTGGCATTGTTATAAAAAGAAGGTAGTGAAATTGAAAGATATATTCAAGAAATGGTATTTATTGATATAAAATTATTATTTAGTATTTTTTGATACTACAAAGGAAATGGAAAATAGCGAGGTATGATATTACAGATCTAATTTGTAAATTTAGCAGGCACAAGAGGCATGAGCTAGAAAGAGTAAACTTACCTTGAGATGGATCCCATAGTCAACCTAGTCCTAGAAAAAAATTTATGATTTCTACCTAGAAATGGTATCAAGTCTTAGTAATGGATGGATGAAGAAATAAATAGAATCCATAAGTATGGTTGAATACATGTGCTTGAAATGTATTTTTGAATCAAGGATTCCTTTTTAAATGCATGTTTAATTATATATACACTTTCCAATATTAGATCTAGAATATTGGTGTTCTTTATGGTCATCAATGGAAAAGAAGAGATAAGATTGAATGGATTTAAATTTGGATCTTCTTTATTTCATGAGAATTAAATTCTAATTGGTAATCATATATGAAGAAAAATGTACATCAGATGTAGAATATTTCTATATTTTGAATGGATCTTAAAAAAATGAAGACTTGGAGTTCTATAATTGGGTGTTTTCCTTCAAATGTTGAGTACAAGTCTTTAATTACAAGAAAAACTTGAAAAATGAATTCATGGAAGATTTAAATTTATTGATCTATTGATTTCATGTTATGGAAAGTGAAAGGATGAAAACCCCTTTTATATAAATTTTGGATTCAATTAATTGTCAGCATTATAGAACATAAAGACTGGGAAGAAGATCCCTCACATTGCGCTCAAATATTACCTAAATGTAGACCTAGTCAGCCAAGCCTTGGCATTGTTATAAAAAGAAGGTAGTGAAATTGAAAGATATATTCAAGAAATGGTATTTATTGATATAAAATTATTATTTAGTATTTTTTGATACTACAAAGGAAATGGAAAATAGCGAGGTATGATATTACAGATCTAATTTGTAAATTTAGCAGGCACAAGAGGCATGAGCTAGAAAGAGTAAACTTACCTTGAGATGGAGATCACGTAGTCAACCTAGTCCTAGGAAAAATTTCATGATTTCAACCTAGAAGTATAGACAAGTTCTTAGTAATTTCATGATTTGAACCTAGAAATGGCATCTTGTTAGTAATAAGAAATAAATAGAATCCATAAATATGGTTGAATACATGGGCTTGAAATGTATTTTTGAATCAAGGATTCCTGTTTAAATGCATGTTTATATATAATACACTTTCCAATCTTATATGGAATTATATTGGTGTTCTTTATGGTCATCAATGAAAAAGAAGAGATAAGAAGAATGGATAAATTTGGATCTTCTTTATTTCTTGAGAATTATTCTAATTGGTAATCATGTATGAAGAAAAATGTACATCAAATATAGAATATTTCTATATTTTGAATGGATCTTAAAAAAATGAAGACTTGGAGTTCTTTAATTTGGATTTTTCCTTCAAATGTTGAGTACAAGTCTTCAATTACACCAAAACTTGAAAAATTCATGGAAGATTTAAATTTATTGATTTATTGATTTCATGTTATGGTTCAAGTGAAAGGAGGAAAACCCCTTTTATATAAATTTTGGATTCAATATTGTCAGCATGATAGAACATAAAGACTGGGAAGAAGATCCCTCATAAATTGGGCTCAAATATTACCTAAATGTAGACCTAGTCAGCCAAGTCTTGGCATTGTTATAAAAAGAAGTGAGTGAAATCGAAAGATATATGAATCAAGAAGCACACATTAAAGACATCCAGACCTTGAAATCACCAAAATGGGGTCTAATAGTTCTTAGAGCCTCTAATAATCGGTGCTAACATTTTAGGAGAGCATAGCCACATTTCCAATCTTGGAGTTCTTCTTATCTAGGTATGCCCTAAATTTTTATCAAGGTAAAGTGGAAAAATTTATTTGTTCTAGAGCCAAGTATCTAAGCCTAGAAATGGTCCATAATCCATAATCCATCATTTAAAATATATATAAAATAAGAATGATCTAAGTATATTAGATCTTATTTTTATTCCCTAGATCAAATATATTCAAGGAGTAGTTATTCTAAAATATATATAGTTTTCCTATTGTGTAGTTTGATTACTAATCGTATAAGAAATATAAAGGCTTCATCTTATTCTATTTAAGTAATATTTTTTTATAATTAAATTCTCAGAAGTGCAATTCAAAACATTTCTATAGCTCTCTCATTTGGTATCAAAGCATGTTTATTGAATCTAGTTGAGGATTGAAGAAACTTACAGCAAGGAATTGTGAATTATGGTCTTTAGTGAATGATCACTTGTATATCAAATACAACTCAAGCATACTCCATTTTGACTATTATTTTTCTAAGGGCAACATAACACTAGTAACTTTACAATTAGATCATTCAGAGCCATGGGGATGATGGTGATGACTAAGGTAGTGTGAGACCTTACCCCAACCCATCGTAGCATAGTGATACATTATTTTTTGATACTCATGACTCGATATGTTGAGATACTATTAGATACACTGAACATATTATATTATTTCATGTTGTGTGAAGTTTTACTTTCAAATATTTGGTTTCGTCATTTAACGCTTTATTAACATGTGTACTAAAGTAAGTGAATGCAAAATTAACACTTTGATTATGAAATTTTAATGATTAAGAATATGATTTGAACGACATAAACAATTGAATTATCTAAAAGATGAATGTTTTAATTTATAAGATTTCCCTGATATGCTATATACATATATGCACGTGATTTTCTGGAGCTACTGATGTGTGCAACGACTGTGCAATATATTTTAACCAAGAAAACTAACGGGGAAACGAAACTGAACCCTATGTGCCATTTGTGGAAACTCTGTTGTTCATATTTTATTTGTATCATGAGATGTATGAATCTATCATTCTGTATTCAGTAAATGTTAATGTTTCATAACAGTATTTTTACAATGTCACTTGACACTCATGAATTGTATATGCATTCCAACATGCTAGTTAGGGTTAACCGAGTAACCTATAGACCTAAGTCAGACTAAGTTAGTGACCCTTTTTACTAATCAATTTTCATCAAGAGTAGTACCCCTAATTCGGATTAGTGTTTAGTCTATTTTTTGAAGGTTGTTAGATAGTCCTAAAAATTTTAGTATTTGTTAGGTCCCATATAAATCCCTAAGGCCTTAAAACATGAAATCTTAATACCAAAGGGGTATGGTTATGGGTTGGAGGCATTTTCCACCCCCCTAGCCCCTTTTGTTGACTTTTATGATCACTTAAAAATTCAATTTTTGCTTTGTTGCAAAAATTGATTGATCCCATCATGAGTTGGATGACTTTAACTCCACCTTGAGGTTAGCCTTAGGTCTAGTTGGGTTAGAAGCCTCTAGAACTTGTGGGCAAGTGGGGGGGAGTTATTTCTTTTAGAGGTGGTTGAGTTTAGGATCTTATTTAGGGGTAGTTTTGAGGAGGTTTGGGGTGTTCACCCAACCTCTAGTTTTAGAGGGATTTTCAAAATTGAAGGAGAAGGAGAGGAAAGAAAGCTCATCTCAAACTTGTTCATTTTCCATAACTTGTTTTTTTTGAAGGTAGGAATACTTCACCTCTTTTTGATTTCATGTTGTGCTTCATGTTTTGGTTTTATTTCTTATGTATATTTGTATGTGTGTTGAGTATGTTGGGAGGGATTGGAAATAGGTTTTCTCAAATGTCTTTCCTTTGTGTTTTGTTTTTTTGTTTTGAATTTTGAAGTTTCCATTTTATGGGTGTTTTGGCATTACTCACCCTTGGATAGGGCAGAAGTGGCCATTTTCGGGGAAAGGTCTTCAGTTGGACTCCAACAGTGTAGAGTCTCTTCTCAAGATGAGAAGAGGGAGAGAGGGTAGGGTTTTATGGGCCCCTACCTATCAACACAAACCACATATGAGTTTTGGCATGTAAGAATGGAAGAATGGAAGTTCTTGAGTTATAGCCCCAATAGGGCACCTATTTTAGTGTTGTGTCTGACATCTCCTGTTGGAAGAATCCACCTTTTCCCTAGTTTTGGTTTAATGTTGGATCTATTGTGAAAACTCGGTATGGGAATGAATATCTAATTGTATCTTCATGATATGTTTGATTGTCTCCTGGTCAATTTTTGTGCTCTCCATGATCACCGTAATATATTGCAAATTCAAAATAAATCCCTTGTTAAGGGCCATGAAGGAAATTTAAATTGATTTTTTAAATTCATTTATGTTTAGGATTGAAATCCTATGTAAATTGTATTTAAACTTTTTGTTGTAGTGGCAATGATGTCGGATTTTCTTCCTAGTTCTTTCTAAGTGGAGCCTTTTGAATCAGGTTGTCAATAAAATAGTGATTGAGTAATATCATTTCTTTTGAGGTTTTCATATTATGTTTTAGTTATATGAATGTATATCAAAAATAAGATAAAATGGTGATGTTCAATTTTGTAAATTTCAAGTTCAAATATGTTAAGGAAAATAAATAAATAAATAACATTATGTTATGTATGGAATGTTGAATCAATTTCATGATTATAGGGAAATAAGATCAATCTTGCAATGTTGTTAAAATGAATTATTCAAGTTCTTGGTTTAACTATGTATTTAGCAAATTCTATTAGTGAAAAAAAAAATATTGTTCCCTTGTTAGAAAAACACATTGCTTGAAAAATCTTCACTTAAGCAAAATAACACTTATAAAAAAGTTTAAAAATGTGTTTCCTAGAGTAATATAGCCTTTGGATTTTGTATGAGTAAAATGATTTAATCTTTTGGATGCAACAGGGAATATTCCCTCCTTGATTCTCTTTGAGATCTTTTGTGTAATTCAAAAAAATCAATAAAATAAAATAAAATAAAGAAATAAAAATATAAAAACATATCCTAAATATCCTACCAAATTAACTTTATCACATAACTTCTCAAAACCCACTTTCTTAGGTGCCAGTTATGAAAAGGCAAGATGGAGTTTTAAATGGTCATAGTCTAATGTGTTTGATGGCAACTCAACCCATCGTGTCACATCGTTTTCGCAATCGAAGTACTATCCTAGTGTACTGGCAAGGCAGGGGCAGTTAAAATGTGGGTATCATAGTCAAAGCTTGGCATTTTGTTTTAAACTCCCTTGGCCACCTTTTTTTTTGAGTGCTTAGCTTGTTGTAAGCCTTGACACATGCTAGGGGGACCAAACCTACATGAGGGTACGCTAGGTCAGTGTAACAGCCTTTGGCCAGTGTGCCCACATGGGTAGAAAGTTGGGGGGGGGGGGGGGGGGGGGGGGGTGGTGGGGGTGTTGTAGTTAGGGTATGTGTTAGTGGTTTTATTTTGGGGTTAAGTTAGTTATTTTTAAGTTAGTTTGTATTAAGTTAGTTGTTTTTAGTTAATGTTAGTAGTTTAAGTTAGTTTGTATTAAATTAGTTGTTTTTAATTAATGTTATTAATTTAAGTTAGATGTAATAAGTTATTTTAAGTTTTGAGTTAGTATAAATTAAATTTTGTATGTAGATTCTTTATAGTGCTTGTTAAAAATTGGAAAATTATTTGTAAATATAGCTAGAAACATTTTCTTTATATAAACATTATTAGAGGTTAAATATTAGATTTTAAATTAAATGGTTAGTAAAAGTTTTATTAATGAAAATCTATTTTTCTTTGATAAAGAAAGTTAACTGTTATGTTACAAATATAAATTATCTTAGTATAATTTAGTTAGATGTTAGTTAATTTGATTTTAGCTATATTATTATTATTGTTATTATTATTTCACAATAGATCATAAATCCAAATATTTTTTGGTTGTAGAATTGAGTTTGATTGTAGTTTAGATAATTATTTCATGTTATCATAGTAATTAGTTCTTGATGTCTATGCTATGAAATAATTGGACTTATACTCCACCCGATCGATATTAGAATAATTACTATATATTGTTCTTTAATATTTTGCTTGATAATGGTTTTATGGCCAATTTTAATATGTTTTAAATTAGATGAAAATTATATTTTGAGTGAGTTGTTAATTAGCTTGCGAGTCAACTTTAAAGACATTAATGTGTAGGCCTTTAAATTAATTGCTTTAATTGTTAATAATCCTTTGTCAACGAAATTTCAATTTAATGACCTTTACTTTCAATTGTAAATCAAACATTTTAAACCTAGAGAATTTAATTATTCTTTAACTTATTAAAAAAAATAAAAAATTACGTATGTTCTTGCCCTTGCATTTTTGGGCAGCCAGGTAGATACAAAAGAATTAAAATGGATAGACAATGTTGTAAACCTTGCATTCTTCTAAGTGTATAATATCTTCCTTCTCTTTGTTAACACATTTAATAGAAGTAGATCTAGGTACCTCTCTTTGTTTTCAAGCTACTAGTGTGGATGTATATAATTGGTCTTAAGAAAGTGTAAATATGTAGGAGTTTGAAATTAGGGTTAGTGTTAGAAATTAGGGTTAGAGTTTTCAAGTTAGGGTTAGAAATTAGGGTAACTAGAGTTTGAGTTAGGGTTAGGGTTATGGTTAGTGTTTTTTATTAAGTAAAATAGGTTTTATAGGGATCCTGAAACCTGAAAGTTTTTACAACATAGCTGAAATAGAAATATAAAGAAAAGTCTAGCTACAGAGAAATTACTTAACAAAAGCCAACCGTAAACAACAAGCCCACGGCCAGAAAACAAAAAAGTAGCTACACTAGAACAAGTAGTGCTATCTTTTATGGTTGTAGTTAGTTTTAGGGAACTATGTCCAAACATTGTTTATGTTTTCTTATGATTGTTAATGTTGTTATGTATTTATGTATATAATCTCTATGTTCTTAAATGATACAAATTTTTTATGTTTTTATATAATCTTTATGTTCTTATATACATATTAACTTTTATTAATTAAATGTTGTAATGTTATGTATTCTTTAGGCCATACTCTTTATATGTTCTTATGTACATGTATGTTATATTCTTACCTATGCATTAATCTATATATATATATATATAAGGATCTTCCCTTAAGACATGTCATTGGATATAGTTAATTATACTTAGATTAAGGCATTAAAAATAATAACATATACATAAACATGAATATCAATTGAAAACATACATGTGTGTACATTTAACATGAACATATTTACATACATTTACATGAAATAAAATATACATTAATCTACATTCTTATGTATAATTTAGGATCTGCCCTTAAGACATGTCATAAAATGTAGTTAATTAGACTTCTAAGATAAAGACATTAAGATCAATAACATATACATATAATTTAAATGTGAATATTGAAAACATACATGTCTACTTTTAACATGAACACATATACATACATCTATGTTCAAAATAAAATATATATTTTAATCTACATTAGATTATGTATAATTTAGGATATCCCCTTAAGACATGTCATTTAATTACACTTATATTAAGGCATTAAGATGAATAACATATACATAAACATGAATATTGAAAACATACATGTCTACAGTTAACATGAACATATAAGCATATGTCTATGAAATAAAATATGTACATTTTAATCTACATTCTTATGTATAATTTAGGATCTCCCCTTAAGATATATGTCATTAAATATAGTTAATTACATAGTTAATTACACTATTTTTTTAAAAATATTTTTAAATATTTTCTAATTTTCAAGACTACCGTTTTTTAAAAATATTTTCTAATGTTTTTTCTAATATTTCTCTAATATTTTCTAATGTTTAAATCCTAATATTTTCTCATAGTTTTCTAGTATTTTTTAAACTATTTTTTTTAAAATATATTTTCTAATGTCTTTCTAATATTTAAATGTAATTTTGTTTCTAATGTTTTTCTAAATTTGTTTTCTAATATTATATTATTATAAATTTTCTAACGTTTTTCTAATGTTTTACTAATGTTTTTTCTAATGTTTTTCTAAATTTCTTTTGTAAATTTTATATTATTATAAGTTTTCTAATGTTTTTTCTAATGTTTTTCTAATATTTTTTCTAATGTTTTCTAAATTTATTTTCTAAAGTTTTTCCAATGTTTTTTATAAAGTTTTTCTAATATTTTTTATAATGCTTTTCTAATGTTTTTCTAATGTTTTCTAAATTAATATAATTAATTTTAACCTAAATAAACAATAAAAATATTAAATTAAGATTAAAATAGGCTTTGAAAATATTAAAATAATAACATATAGACATACCTGAAATAGTGCAAAGACGAGAATCTAAAGGAAAATGACGGGGGGATGCTAACCAATAGTAAACATTCGCTCCAACCTCTGCTCGAATAGTGAACACCATAAAAAATGAATAATAACGAGTAAAAATGGTGTTTTTAAGCTGCTAAAATTTAGCATTTTATATGTTCACAGTGAACATATTAATTATGAATGTTCGCATGAACATTTGTAATTATTATCAAATATGTTCGCTACGAACACTATTTAAAAATATGTTTGTAGCGAACATGTTTAGTGTGTTCGCGCGAACGTATGGTAAATATGATTTCGTATTTTTCAAAAAAAAAAAAATTTTGTTTGTCCCACTAAAGTGGAACCCATTATTGTGGGTTCACTAAATTGAATAACACTTTTCTTCTCCACAAGGATACCTATTTATCCTTTAAGTTTGCTCTCACTCTTTCCTTCTCAATTCAATCAACACACTTGCACACACACTAGAAATCTCAACTTGACCTTTCATTTATACCATCCAGATTGTCAAGTTGGCTCAAATTCAAATTACAATAACCAATAATCATCACCATAGTCGGCTAGAAATAATACTTAAAATAATTAAGCTTCTTATGCCAAAACAACAAAATCCTTCATTGGTCGACCCTGCTCAATAGACACTAGTTTTGAGACGATTTCCTGCATTAACCAACAAAAGCTTGGATAACACTGTGAACTTGCAAAAATCCTTTGGTAACCAAGTGAACTTGGTGAACACTGACTCTGTCCAACTTTTCTTCACTAACAATGTGAAATTGGTTAACACTATTTCCTCCTTGAATTCCTTCAATGCCCGAGTGAGCTCGGTAGACACTATCTTCACAGAGTAAACTTCAGGAACACTCAATAGACAAGGAAAATTGTCTTTCTGACCAAGTGAGCTCGGTAAGCATTGATTGACAACTTATATGACATTTTTGTAACATCAAAGACAACACATAATTAGACAATTGAATCCAACAAGGTTCAACCTCATGTACTTCTTTATATTCATCAAATTTCACATTTGCACTTTTCACAACTTTGTTATTGTTAGTATTTAAACACTTATAAGCTTTACTTCTTGTGGAATAGCCAAGGAATATACCTTCTTCACTTTTTGCATCTAATTTACAATTCTTGAAATCTTTGAGAATATAACACTTGCTTCCAAATACTTTAAAATATTTTGCATTGGGTGAGTATACATACCATGGTTCAAAAGGTGTTGAATGAGTACCATTTTTAACTTGTACATGGTTTAAGGTATAGACAGTTGTACTTATAGCTTCTCTCTAGTATTTCAAAGCAACATTTTCCTCCATCATGAGTGTCCTAGCAGAGTCCATTATAGATTTTTTCCTCCTTTTAGTAATTCTATTTTGTGGAGGGGTTCTAGGGGAAAATGTCTATCTTTTGATTCCGTTGTCATTGAAAAATATCTCAAACTCATTTCATGTAAGTTTTCATCCTCTGTCAAGTCTGAAACATTTCAAATATTTACTTATTTCCTTCTCAACTCTTAATAAATAGCACTTAAATATTTGGAAAGAATCAAATTTCTATTTCAGAAACATAACTATCATCATTCTAGAATAATCATCAACAAATAGCATAATGTACATATCTCCTTTGTATCTTTGCACATCAATTGGTCCACACAAGTCAATATGAATAATCTCTAATATTTCTTTAGAGGTATGAGTCTTACTCTTAAAACTTGACTTTGTTAATTTGCCTAACTGACATTGTTTGCAAATTATATTGCCAGGTATCTCCAACTTACAAAAACCTCTAACTCTTCACATGTTACTGATACTAACCAAGTTATCAAAATTAACATGAAAAACCTCTTGTGTCATAGCCACACATCATCAAATTCTAAAACTAAACAAGTAGCTTTCTCCATATCAAGGTAGAACATATTACCTCTAGATTGATTACCTTTTCCAATTAGTTTTCCATCAGTATCATATATCTTAGCAATCATGTGTTGAAAATTGGCTAATGGAGATATGTAATTTTTTTAATTTATGGAAACACATGATGTACATGCTTATAGGAAACCTTTGAAATAAAGATACTTAGCTTTTGGTAATCAAAAAATTGTCTAAGTATGGAATTTGGTATATAGCAGTGTATTGTTTTGTTCATAATTTATTTTTGACGTCATATTATGACTAGTGAAGTTATATGGAGATAGTATACATATTGATGATGATGTGTATAACCTCAAAAGTTAGTTCAAACTATACATAAAAGATATATTTGTGTTTTAAGTGAAATAGGACAGCAAAATTGAAGGAAATGATTATTTTGTTTATAAAATAATTACTTGTCAAATTAGGCCTAACATCCTAGATGTTTACTCCTAGTTGAAAAAATGTATTATGGCCTTATCTAACCTAGCAAAAATTTTTGTAAAGGAATGATATTTATACAAAGGATAACTTGTGATGAGAAGTGGTGATTATATGTGCTAATTGTGATGTTGAGCAATTGTATGGAAACTTTTGTAAGAGCAATATATGTGAAGTTTTGTGCGAGTTATTTTGTGATCCATGATCTAGCTAAACATCAAAGATCAATCAAGGAAGAAGTTATAATACCTATATTCCAAAATTCTAATTACTTGTTTGGGTAGTGATATTTTCTTGTAATTGGAAGTGCATGTTTGGGCAGTGGGCTCATCTTCCATCTACTGTACTACAACTCCTAATACGGTTGGAATCTCCTAATAGGGATTCAAAGTCTCCTAATAGGGACTCTTTATACTTAATTTTCTCATTGACTCCTAATAGGGTCCATCCTCTAAAAAGGAACTTATATATCAATATATTATCTAGTGGGTATCATCCCCACTGGGGTTTTCCCTTGGCTAGGGTTTCCCTAGTTAAAAAAATATGGTGGTATGAGTTATCTTTGTGCATTGTTACTATTATCATTTAGTATTACTTTATTACTTTGTTATGTATGGTTTAAAGTAAGAAATAATATCCAGTTGGTGACTAGAGTTTATAGATTATTGATTCACCCCCCCAGTAATCCTTATTTCTAACAATTGGTATCACAGCACAATTACTTCAAAGAGGCTTAACAACTTGAGTAAGATCCCTATGGATATGGAATAGTTGATGACGAACCTTGAAGAATCTCTTGAACAAATTGATCTCCTTATTGAAAGAGATAAGCTAAAGGAAAAATATGAAGACTCCAAAGTATACATTGAACAATTAAAGGAAAAGATTGAACATCTCAAATTTGATGCTGAATCTACTAAATCTGGAACTAGTGATGATGATTATTCAAAGCTAAAGACAGAGTACAAGATCTTGAAGCATGAATTAAAGATTATGAATCTAAAGTTGAATTTAATAAATTATCCTAGAAAAGTTGAATCTAATTTGAAGACTAAGAATGCAGATCTTAGAGAAATTTTGGCAAAGAAAACATCTTAATTTGAAACATTGAAAGAAGATCATGAAGAACTTCATAAGTACAATAATATTGTGAAAGGTGAATTAACTCAGTGCAAGAAAAAGCTTGAGAAGATTTATTCTAGTAGAGAAAAGCTTGACAATTCAATGTCAATGTAGAGACCTACTTATGATAAGACTAGTCTTGGTTATCTAATTAACATTTATGGAAAGAAACCTAAGATTAGATCAGATCTAAAAGAAAAAGGTAAATCTAATGATAAGATTGAATCTAGTCAATCTTTTGATAAATCCAAAGAAGTTGGACAATACAAGAAAGTTGAAATTTTGGATGAACCAAAGCAATTGGAATATCCTAAGGAAACTAGGCATGATTCTATTTAGAGGTAAGTGTTTTTCACGTATTGAAATAGATCATATGAAAAAAGATTGTACAAATAAGTCATTTAATCATCTTAAGGACTTTTATTGTCATAATTGTCATGGTATCATTCATAAAGAAATTGATTGTAGGAAACCTAAGTTTGATAATGATAGAAGGAATAGTAGAATGTTTAGAAATACTAACCCTGTAGATAGAAGAAGATCTAATGAAAGGACATCGAGAGAAGGAAGACCTTATGAAGATAGAAGATAGATCATGTGTTATAAGTGTAACAACTTAGGACACGTTTCTTGAAACTATCATGCACTTAATGACAAGTAGAAACCTAGAGGCAGAGCATCAGTATGTTAGTTATGCAACAACTTTGGACATACAAAAAACTACTATAGAATGGATAGAAACTTTAGAAACAAAAGGAATGATGGAAAGAACATTAGAAATGATAGAAGGAACCATGAAAGGAACTCTGGAACTAAGAAAAATAATGAGGAACAAAGAAACATAGTCAATGAAATTTGAGAAGAACTCAATGAGGCATTTATAAAAAGGAGTAGATATCTCAAAAGAAAAGGTAGATGATAATGAGACAAGAAGATTGAAGTCAGTTATCAAGTTTGATTCAACTAAGTTGAATTAAGCTTGTTTATAGCAATAGAATTTGATAACTTCATTCAAAGATTGAATTAGAGGTAGTGAAGTTGGGAAAAGGTATATCTAGTTAAGTTTAGATGATATATAAGCTCACTTGTAATTTGGAGCTTAACTTAAAAAGTTATAAAGGAATTAAGAGTTATTGGTATTACAGAAAAGGTTAATTCTGTAGCAGAAGATGAAAACTATGTTTTTGTAGAGAATTTTGTGAAGCAAAGTCTTGAGAAGAATTTTCATGATTAAAGGAGACTATAGTAAACCTTGGGTGGCATCTAAAGATAAAATAGATGATATTGAGCAGTTATTGGATTATAGAATGTAATTGATAGCTTTTTTGTGTTTCAAAGTATGCAATTAATGCAAGTTCAAGTTGATAGAATAAATGGAGTACAAAATTTATTTTAACTTCATTACAAATGCATCCAAATGTCAAGGCAATTTTGAAGAAAACCATATTTTTGGAAAGACGTATTTTATCATTTTTCTTCAATTTTATTTAATAAAATTTCATATTTAATAGAATCATGGATATGCCAGTAGTGCACAATGTTGAGAACAAGGAAAAACCTAAGTTGAAGGTTGTTTCTGTGAAACTTACTGAAGGAAACCATAACTTAGTGTTATTCATTACTCCAAAAAATATAGTATATTTGGAAGATGTAGGGATTTATCTTAATACTAGATTTGAATCTATTGGGAGTGAATACATGAACAACGATATGGAATTAGTTTTTAATCATGACAGGACTGTGAAGCCCGGATTTGAACATTTGAAGGAACTAGACCTATTCAAATATCATTTCTACCATGAATTGGACATAGATGAATGGACACATATCATATTAAGTAGGATACATGATGGAAAACTATGGATGCAAGATAGTTTAATTGATATTTCTTCCAACCTTATTCATGAGATAACTAGTCTTAGTAAACAAAGAAATGTACTTATAGTCAAGAAAATCATCAAGAAAAAAGTTGAAAGTTATACTAAAGCAGTGTATAATGGAAAGGTCATGGTGATTGGCATCATTTAGAAAGATGATGTAAGATGTGCAAACTCAAAGATTAATGAATTATCAACTAGATTCATCTATGTAGCATATAAGATATGTGTAGAGAAGGAACAAATTAACCTCAATGAAATTCTGAGAATGCAATTACTTAAGAATCTAGAAAAGATCAAAAGGACTAAGAATAGTGTGTTTAGTTTTCAGACACTAATCAATCACATATTCTTTCATGTATTTAAAAGATTTCCATATTTATCAGTCACAAACATACTGAGCAGTGATAGATGTATGACGAAAAAGATCACAGAAGTATGTAGAAAATATCCTACAAACAAGATATTGGATAGTAGGAACTTGATAATGAAGACATTTCAAAATGAGATGAGACAGAGACTCAGAATTGCACCTAAAATTGTAGACAGATTTAAAGAAGATATTTGTATTATGGTTGATAAATATTATACTTATATTCAAGTAGTAGAACCTTCAAAAACATTTCTTGATCCCTTAGGTTATGAATTGAATAATGATATAGCAGTTGGTTATATTGATTTATTGTTGAACTCAAAGAAGGATAAAGAAGAATAGAGATTTGGAACCTATCATGAGATTACCTAGTCAGCTCATCAAGCATCCTTGGAGAATGCATCTCACAAGAAGATAGAGTTAATCATGAAGAAAGCTTTATCAGAGGCTGGTATGACTAAGAGTGAGTCTGAGGAAGTCAAACAAACCATGAAATAAGGAATACTAAATCTAAAACCTTTGTCAGTATCTATTGTAGAGACATCCTTGGAATAGAGAATTTTGTATGCAGTAGTGTTAGATCTGCAACCTAGTGAGCCAAAGAGAAAATATGAGAGATTAGTGGAAGTAGTGACCACAAATACAAAAAGGGTCAAGAAACAAGCCACTAGACTAGGAAAGGAGCAAAAGACATTCTTGATCATTTTTGACTCCAACAATGAAGAATAAGAACAACAAGAAGCCAAACAAGCAAAGAAAGTAACAAAGTAATTAGTAGGAAAAGCTCAACAAGCCTAGAAACTGAAGATAGAAAAGATTAACTCATATATTGTTAATGAAGGTAACTTTGTTCAGATGAAAAAAACTATGACTTGTACAACAATTTTGAAAAGGATCATATTGATATCTCTACTATGAGATACATTATACAAAATAATGTAAAATTGAAGGATATTAAGGGAATAGTAAACTAGAAAGTCTATGGTAGACTTATTGAGAAGAAGGCACTAGTAAGAGAAGAAGATTTAGAACTTCAAAAGTTTATGCTAAGAACTATTTGCAAGACTAATGATGAAGAAGAGATTAAGAGATTATTGAATAATCTTGCACCTTACTTGAGAAATAAAGTAAGACCATTTTTTTATGGTGGGTGAGAAAGATAAACTAAGAAGTGAGACTATAGTATTAATAAGTCAAATGTTGACAGAATCTAAGGGAGCATCTCCACCAACACCCAAAACCTCATAAGTGTTAGTTAGTGGTGACACTATGCAAATAGATTAGACTAATATTACCATTAGAATTGATGATACTAATCCATTTGAAGGTTTTTAACTTAACAAACCTAATATTGAGGACATTAAAGACAAACTGAGACAAATTGAAGAGGAAAAGAGGTTACTTGAAGAAGAAAATAAGAAAGTAGAAGAGGCCAAGCAAAAATTTCTTGAGGATGAGAAGAAAAGAAAGGAAGAGGGGGAAAAGAAGAGTATAGAAGAAGAAGAATTAAGAAAGAAAATAGAGGAAGACAAAAAGAAGAGACTAGAAGAAGAAGAGAAGAGGAAAAAAGAAAAGAAAGAAGAAGAGAGAAAAGCAAAAGAAGCAGCCAAGAAGCAAAGGGAGGATGACACTAAACCTTCTAGTTCATCTACTCCACTTTCACTTTCCAACTTAGCAACTAATGATGATGATCAAACTAATTTGATCTCATCCTTATCAAAGCTTATTCAAAAGAATAGAACAATAAAGAGCTTGCAAAAAACCTTGATGGAAGTTACTGACAGACTACATGGTACTCTGGTAGTGCAACTCACAAAAGTAGATCTATAACAAAGGACACAGGTAGTGCTAAAGTCATTTGATAAATAATTCACTAATTTGTTAAGTGTTGTAGAAGCCAAGGCACATATTTTACATGATCCTAACTTGTTTAGCACCATCTATCAAAATATTAAGAATGATTTGATAAGTCTTGATACTTGTATCAAGGAACTTGGGAAGTGTTAATAGGATGGTAAGATATTGTACATTAAGTGTACTCTATCATATAAACTAACTAAAGACATTGATATTTAGATAGAAGGAAAGATGAGTGAGCTAGAAGCTTTATCTAGCCAGATTCAACATCCATCCTGTAAAGTTGATGATTTTGAAGGACAAGTGGCTAGTATTCACAATGATATCAAGAAATTGGAACTTTGGAAGGAATAGATTTTAAAGAGGTTATTGGATTTCAGAGATTCTATTGCTCTAAAAATATCTTTTGTTGAGAAACAATTGGAGGAATGTGTTAGGGCCAAGGACACTTATTCTAACTTTTTTTGTATTCAAAACTTAATGTAGTTGAGATTGCATCATACGCTTTATGTGTAATTCTCACCTCTGCTAAATCCGCCAAGGAGACATGGACTAAAGGTATGCGTAGTCTTAAGGAAAATTTTCATGATTGCATGAAGATTCTACTAGCTTAATTCGGAAGGACAACATATCTTCTTGTAATTGGAAGTGCATATTTGGGTAGTAGGCTCATCTTCCATCTACTATACTACAAATCCTAATAGGGATTCAAAGTCTCCTAATAGGGACTCTTTATACTAAACTTGCTCATTGACTCCTAACCCTCTAATAAGGAACTTATATATCAGTATGTTATTTAGTGGGTATCATCCCCACTGGGGTTTTTATTGTTACAATTCAGCATTACTTTATTACTTTGTTATGTATATTTTAAAGTAATAAATAATATCCATTTGGCCCTCTTAGTAATCCCTATTTCTAATATCTTGTTCTCAAACTCAACCTTACAACCTAAAATATTTAGTTGTGACACACTCAAAAAATTATAGTTAAGTCCTTCAACATAATAAGCATTATCACATAAAATATTTTCTATGAGTTTGATAGAACCTTTTTCTTTTATCAAATAGGGTGTATCATTACCAAACCTCACACTATTTCCATCATAATAATTCAAGGTAATTAACTTACTTTTATCTCCAGTCATGTGATGTGAACACCCACTTTCAATAATCCATCTGTCATTCTTGTTAACACAAGACACTAGTGTAGTTGCCTCATCCTTATCAGAATCATCCTTCATTGTAACATACACCACTTCATCATTAAGATCATCAGATCCATGTTTGGTTTCCTCTTCAGTAATGTAGCAAGACTTCTTTCCTTTGTCTTTGTAATCTTTGTTGTCTTCATCTCTTCTACTTTTGTACTTTCCTCCACCTTTTTAATTCTTCTTCTCTATACATCTAGCAGCAATATGACCAACCTCATTGCAATTAAAACATATGATAGGTAAGTCACCTTTGAATTTTCCTATTCCTCTATGAAATCTCCTTGTTGTTAGTGCTTCAAGTTGTTATATATCTTCCTCATCTATATCACTATCACTAGACACATATTTTACCTTTCTCTTCTTCTTCTCATTAGGTTCCTTCAATGATAGCTTGGCTTCAGAACAAGATTCAACATTTTTAGATTAGAACCTAGGAAACATCTCAGTTCTTGTATTGTAGAAATTGTAATAGCATAGATGGGCAGAAGTGTTCCCAAAAATTTGCTTAGTACAATCTCATCATCTATCTTACTAGTAGATCCCCTTATTGCATTAATGACATCCTTTATTCTAGAGAAATATTGAGCAACATTCTCACCTTCATGTGTTCTCATATCACTAAACTTACCTCTAAGATTTTCACATTCAGCTCTTAAAATATTTACATCACCTCCATAGATGGTGTGTAGAGAATCCCACATTTTCTTTGCACTATCATGACCATGGATATCATTAAACTCAGCATAACTTAGGGAAGAGGAAATTTCCAACATTGCATGGTTGTGTTTTTTCCTCTTTTTCAAATCTTTAGTAGTTAAGGCTCCAATAGGATCAACATGCTCATTAGCAATGGTAGATTATGGATGATCTCCAAGACCTCCTAGGTGTAGCTTCATCAGACTTTGTCATGTAGGAAAGTTATCTCTATTAAGCTTGGGTACCTCTCTTTTTGACATCTTGATCTTTTTTATTTTAGTACCTTCAAACTAGTCCTCTTAAGTAGATGGCTCTATTACCAATTGTTGGAATTCTTTAGAATAACCAAGAGGGGGGGGGGGGGGGGGGGGCGGGGGGGGGGGGGGGCTGTGAATCAGCTATCCAAGGTATAGATGTACAAATTAAACTTTTCACAATTTAGTGAACCCATATCTGTAAATCATTTTCATCATGCATTCATCCATTAGATCATACAATCACTTAAACTTGTAGGTTACTATCAAATCAACTTTATAAAAATGTAAGCATGAAACATAACATATTCAATAACACATTTGACACAATGAAACCCAATTTAGAAAAAACCACCAGTAACATGCTATTGATTCTCACTCTTCTAAAGTGATACTCTATGAAATGCCAACCCTATTAAAGGTTATAATGCACATTGTTAAATGTGACCTAGTTAGAGAATTTCAATCACCCTACTAGGAGTGAACCTTATTAGAGGACTTTAGATCATTCACTTGGAATGTCACCTGGTTAAAGGATTCACAAATGAATATTAGTTTAACCTTAATCTGAAGGATTTACCCTAGACTGATACAATGATTAGAAAGTAATGGTAAGGTTTGATCTGATAACAACTTAAAACTCCATTTTGTCAATTATAGATCTTTGTTTTAGTCCTCCATTCTACTTGGCTTTCACACATTTCAGTTCCTATAGCTTGTTCACCCTTCAAGCATTCATACCCTTAAGCCTTCTTACTTTACTTGCCAATAGAAGTCTCTTCTCTTAGGTCACTAAATGAAGCAATACCCTAGACTCCTTGTCCTCCTTAGGTACAACCTTTTCTTTTGACCAACCATCTCTATAAATAGAAAATTAGGATCTTTTTCCATTCATCATCCATCATCTATTTTAGGCTTAGGTTGGATTAGTTAGGATTCAATTAATCTACCCATATTTTCATTTTATTCCCTTCTAGAAACTTCTCTTTCAATCCTTTTTGAATTTACCTCAAAACAAATTCTATTGAATTATGTGCCACCATCTCATCAAGAATATCTTCTGCATGGTTCACACAATCCAACAAATCAAACTTGTCAGCTCAAATTCATCAAATTCATGATCTTTCTCATAATTTTGACACTTGACATTAACTTTCTTCTAATGCTCAACACATATTGTGTTGTTTGGCATCCACTATCAAAACACTTGGCATGAACTAAATTTTATTGGTGCTTGGCATCAACTAAACTTTACTCGTCCTATACTGTATCACTTGGCATACACTGAATTTTGACTTTTATAAACTCCAACTAAGTTTCAACTTGACTTACACTAACTTTTTCGGCACCTACTATGCAAATTGTTAATCCTTTAGACATAGTTTGTTTAACTTGTTCTTCTGAACTTAATTAGTGTGTCCATGCTTTGCAACCTTAAGTATATTATCAATGCACTATAATATCACTTTCTTAACTAATCTATGTACTCCTTTTCAATATCATAACTCAACCTTTTCTCTAGGTGCTATTGTTAACTCATTTGATCAAATCCTCTTCATCAATCAAAAAAATGATAGTATTGAAATTATCTAAGCAATTGTCTTACTAGCAAGTAGTAGGTTTGACATCAATGATAAAACAATGATTGAAACACATTTTCATACTTGTATCAATCTTTTTTCAACGCTATACACATAAAAATGTGATTTTTGGGTTTTGTTGAGGGGTGGGGGGGCTTTCCTTGGTCAATCCCTGGGTGAATGACTTATTAATAAATGATAAATGTAAATGTAAATAAAATAAGATAAAATTAAATATTCACCTTGCTTGTAAAAGAACCCCTGTTAATAAGGATTTATCGTGATGTATGTTGTAGATCTTGAATTTCATATGAAAGATGTAGGATATCTCCACAATTACAATGGTTCTATCATAACCACATCATGGATCCATGAATGTAGATGTGCACCAATTAAGAATATTTTGAATGCCTAAATTTAGATTTCCTCCCTTGAAGGCCAATAAAAAGATAGGACTTGAAGAGGAAATGCTAACAAAAGATCATTGAGTGCTTGAAGAAACTTGCTTGCTTTCTTGAATTCTTGAATCCCTTGAGCTCTAGTGTTGGAATGCATTAGAATAACTAAGAGGGGGTGAATAAGTTATCCAAGGTCCAAATGTATAGATAAAAAAAATTCAGTACTTAACAAATACGTGTACATGCATTAATCATCCAATATCTCAAATCATAGTACATTAATGTCCTATTACAAATGAACTTTGTAGAAATGTACACATGAAATACCTCAAAATCATTCAAACAATTTGAAACAAGTATTTTACATGGAAACCTAGTTTGGGAAAAGCCACCAGTAACATGCTACCAATTTTTACACTTTTGAAGTGAGCTTTGTGAGGATCAAACCCTGTTAAAGGTTATAATGCATAGTGTTAAATGCAACATTGATTAAAGGATTCCCATCACCCTGTAAGGAGTGACCCTTGTCAAAGTACTTTACAACATTCCATTAGAATTTCACCTTGTTAAAGGATTTACTCATGACTATTAGGTCAACCTTAATCCAAAGGATTTATCTAGACTGATATAGTTGTTAGAAAGTAATAGTAGGACTTGATCTAATAACAAAAAAACTCAATTGCAGATTAAAAATCACTTATTTAGTCCTCCATTCTACTTGGCATTCAATCTCCTTCATCTCTAATAGCTTTTTCACACTTCAAGCCTTCACCTCCTTAAGCCTCCTATCTTAGTGTGCTAACTGTAGATTCATCCCTTTGGCCACCAAATAAAGCAACACCACAAGACTCCTTGTCTATCTCTATTTGGTACTATGGCACTTTTCTTCTAGCCTAGTATCTCCTCAAATAGAGATTTTAGATATTTTGTCACTATTGACTAAATTTACCCTCCCATCAAGAAATTGATTTCAAAAGCCAAGCATACCCAATGGACATAATATTCAAAAATTCAAACATTTGAACAATATAAAAAATTCCAAAACCTTAGGTTATGTTTTTACCTAATTCCTTTAAGTGGCCATGTGCTATTTAACCCCAATAGACCCACTCCTTTCATTTATCTAATCCTTTGAAGATCTACGGTCATCGCTTTTTAGTTGTCAGTAATTGCATGGCACAAAGTCTTAACCACAAAGTGATAGTGTGCCACATATCCAAAGTGAGCCTTTCTTTTTTTGTGGCTAGAGGAATTGTTAGATAGAATACAACTAGTAGGGTTTTATTTGCACTTTGTAGAAGTGATTCAATTTCTCAGTGGATCTTTGTTCACCATCAAATCTAGGGTGATCAATGGTTATCACTATCTTGCTATGAAAAATGTACATTCATTTTCCTTAAAAAGATAATGATGGTGTGATGCATGGACATGTGGGTCCTATTTCCTTTATGGGCCATAGACAAGGTGGAAAAGTTGTTAGATGAGTTGGTGCATGGCAGTGTTTCCATTAGACAAGTTACTAACATGGGTTAATCAATCTTTAGGACCATCAAATTAAATGGAGATCAAGCATTATCATTATGTCGCTAGCCAAAGATGCAAAGGCATTATCCATGGTAACATAAGAATGGGTGGACATGTGTCTCAGTGGGACTAGTTAAAATGTAAAAAATTGTGGTTTATTTCATAGTTAAGTTTAAAAGGCAGTGAAGCCAAAAGGATAAGGTAGTCAACTCATGAAGACTTTGTGAGCTGGTGAAAGGAAATAATATCATTGGTCCATCTGGCTCATCCTGGTTCCTAGACCTAGTTGATCACTAATTCTTCATGATTTGTCAAGCCAAGGATGGAAGAAGGTCATTTTTTTGCACAATCTAATCTCCATGATCGATCCCAACCACTCCTAAATGAATGTCATGCTAGAAAGACATGAAAGATATGTTGCTTGTTGACTAGTTGTCCATTTGAAGAGTTTTGGCATAAATGGCATTGTTTCATGTCACCTTTAGGGTTCTTTTAGTTAGGGTTTGATGACATTCCGGCCTCTAATGGTGTTCCAGATCAAATCTATTGTTCAGATTGCATCTAATCACCCTCTAATAGTCTTAAATGCATTAATAATGTTGTGAATCAATATAGAGGTTATGTTGGAACTATAAGGGCACATTTCCAAACCCTTGTTAGGGTCAAATATTCTCTATTTTCTTTGGCATTGATTTGGCATGCACATTGCAAATTCCCTTTTCCTTTGAGCTTCATGATATTTAGCCTTATCTCTTTCGACCATTGATGTACTATATGAGATTTTTTTGCCCCTCATCAATGTATTATGGTTGTCTATCATTTGCATGAATAAATCTCTTCTTGGCCTATGATGATAAATAGTGGAACTCTTCTTCCTTGTGTCATCCATTTGGTTATCTAATCTACCTATGATTCTTTGATTAAGCAAGTCCAAATCTATATGTTTTGATGTCATGATAGTTAAATGTGCATGTATGGGTAGAGACAAGGTTGAATACTCTATTTTGGTTCATCACCTCATTAAAATAGATTAGTTAAGTGTTTCATGTATGATTTCTTCCCTTTCGCTCTCCAAGTGTAGTTTAGGTGTACCCTAATAGCAAAGGAAGTCAGCCTTCTCTAGAGACTCAACCTCATTGTTCAAGTCCCACAACTTTGAGTTTCTTTCCATGTTACACAAGGTTTCCTTTATGTAAAAACTTTAGGCAAGAGTGAAAAATTTTGTGACAACAGTTTTTGGCACTCCTAGTGGATCATTCATATTATAAGATCTCAAGTTCACTGGTGTTAAAGAATAATTTTAGGTTGATGCTGAGAGGATAGTGTTGCTCTAAGTGTTTTAGGCCTTCAAGAGGCTCATTTTCAAGTACTTGGTGACTCCATCTCTACTTTTTTGTTTCCAAACCAAAGTTTTTTTGATTCATTCCCATATCTCACACAAGGGCATCTTCTAGAGATAATTTTCAATACATTGAGCTTTAATTTTCAAACCCTAGAAGAAAGAGAAATAGTTTATCTCTAGCACCAGTTAGGAGTGTAGTAGTAAGTCATACACCTGCAAGATCTCTTTCTATTCCTCCTATTGATAGATCATAGCCTATGGTGCCATCTTCCATTTGAATAGGTCATTATTTCATATGGAATAGCCTAGGGCACATGCTTTTGCCACCTTCAAGGGTGGAAGTCCTCTCCTTTTGGCTCAAAGACATGATATACTAGTATCATCCCTTAAGAGTATACCTAATCTTACTAGTGAAACCTCTATTTCCCCTATAGAGAATATCCAAGAAATATCTAATGTCTGCAATATCAATGGAGTAACTAAAGATGATTTAGAAATTATGATTCTAGCCTCGTCCTTGAAAGGAAAAGCACTCCAATGGTACAGAGGGTTTCCTCATAACTCTATAATAGATTGGGATGGGTTAGGAGCAGCCCTACATAAACATTTTGAAGATAAAAGTGACTGTCTTTCACTACTAGAGCAGTTGACTACTATAAAGAGTCACCCCATGAATGTACGATTCATTTCAATTATAGATTTCAAAACACATGGGATAGAATACCAACACTAGTGAAGCCTACCCCTGGTAATGCCTTCTTGTATTATCTAAGAGCCCTAAATGGTGATATTGCCACTACAATTCAAACCATGGGAGGAGATGCATTACTTTATGTTTATGAGATTGCAATAAGGGCATAGAACATTATGATACAAGGAGGTAAGCTAGCTCCAAGGCCTCCCATTCCCTTCTTCCCTAATATGTTGAATCACCAACCAGCAGTAGCCCCTATTCCCACATCTTCCACATCACAACCCCTTTCTCTAGCCCCTCAGGATTTTTCATGATCTAGTGAGCTAGGAGAGTTGAAGGCCCTAATACAAGATAATGGGAAAAAAATTTCAAATTCAAGATAAGAAGTTGGAGGATAGCTTCTCTTTGATTCAGAAGGTGAGAAACAAAGTGGTGACTTTGGAGAGATAGAAAGCTTAAAGTAATAAGTCTCCTCAACTGCAATATTACGCTCCTTTGTAGTAGGCCTTCAAATCATAATCAAGGGAACACTTATTTTGGTCAAATTAGGTAGAATGGTCATGCTTCTACTTCAAATGAAAATCAAAATAGGGCCTTAGTCCCTCAAAACAATATGGCTCAAGATTAGGATTTTCATCCCTCCTGCAACTACTCCTATGCCTATTGTATGTGTCAAAAAGTTGGATCCTATTTAGCTTTGAGCACTCAAGAACCTATAGTAGGGAAATCATACAAGGTAATCAACCCAATGATGCCTTACATTTGCAACAACAGGATGATTATTCCTTCATGAATCATCAAGTAGAAGAACATTGTCATGAGAATCAAGATCCCATTGCTCACAACACTAGGAGCAAGAGAAGAGCCATTGAAGATGCTACCCCTCCTCCTCCTAATTAGGACTCAACATCAACTACAATACCTCATGTACAAGTAGTAAATGATCATCGGATGTCCCTTAGCAGAAAAGGAAAAATAATAGCAAAAAGAATGTGAATGGTCCTCAACTTATTCCATCTCAACCTCCTATACATGCAGCTCCAAAGTTTTCTACCAAATCACCTAATGCATCATTCAATGTGGTAGATCAAATGAAGAAGACAAATGTGAACATTTCCATGTGAGATGTTGTTTCTATGCCTATGCAAAAGACTTTACTACAACAAGAATTAGAGAGCATTGAATGAAATGATCTGCCACCTAGCATGGAGAGTGCCACAAGTCTTGTACAACCATAAAAGGAGGTAGGAACAAGTAAAAAGATTAGACCCCCTCCACTTTATGTTTCTCTAATTATAGGGGATTAGCTAGTTCATAATTGCATGATTGATTCAGGGGCTAGTAGTTCAGTGATGCTTAAGTGTGTTGTTGATATCCTAGGGATGAGATGTGAACCCATTGTTATGGATGAATTATGGTTGGATGGTATAACCTTCAAGATGATAGGAATACTTAGGAATGTTAAAATGGCCCTACGTGCATGCCCCAATTGTGCTATAGTTCAAGATATATCAATTTTTGATGTTAAGCCACACTTTTCCATCTACCTCTCAAGAGATTCCATTGCCCAAATAGATGGCTACATATCCTTTGATTGGTCATACATATTTTTAAGAATAAGATATGGAACTAAAACTTCAATCAGAGTAGAGCCCTGTTGGTAAATAGATTTTTCTTCACAAAAAATTCTTACAAAATGACTCAAAAATGCCTAGAATTAAAGAGAAAATAGGACCAATTCGATGTTTCATGACCCATGGCTCAAATTTCTTTATTTTTCCAACTATGACTTGAGTGATTTCATATGATCTTATAGAGTACATGAGCCTATAGATCTCTTTTGAAGTATCTCTTGACATGTTATAGATTCATGAGATGGCAGGATGTTGACATCCATGGCCATGTGTTTGACCCATGCTTCTACCAGAAAGACTAGCAGAGACCTAACCCACTTTGGTAACACAAATGGATGCTCGACCGAGTGTCTTCAACTTCATCTTATATCTACAATAAACATAGAGAAATTATTCCATGTGATTCTTTCTATCAAACTTGTGATTGAGGAGGCCATGTGCATTTATAACCTTTCTTCAAACAAAGTTAGCACAATCTCGACACTAGATGAGCTATCTAGGAATTTTGATTGTTGTCAAAGTTTGGATATTAGGTCAAGTTCATCTATGCTAAACTTTGGGTATTATGTCAAATTTCACATACATCCATGAACATTTTGTGTTCCTAGACATAATTGCAAGGCTTTGAGCTTCTTCATTCAATTCTCCTTCTTGGTGTCATGAAGTGAGGTTTAGGTTTGAGATAGACTAGTTTGAAGTAGTCGATCTTGTTTAGCATTTCTTTACTATTGTTATATTGAAGCTAGCTATCTCATGTACATCCATATATTGTCTATGCTCAAGCTTATGCCATTCAAAAAATGGTTGATAATAGCTATAACCATGGTAAAGATATTACCAATTGCCAGGCATTTCATCAAACATTTACCACTCCATTGTTCAAAATGATAGATATGACTCATTTCTCCAGTTGACTCTTTGTTGGGGTTTTATATGAACTAGTTCATATTGATGATTCTTCCATCATTTTATTTCCCTATCAAACAATTTTGTAACATAAGTGATGAAACTAACATGATATGGGTTTAGGTATTTTTCCACAAACAATGGACATGAGTTATCTACACTTCCCATAATTTACATAATTCTTATGCCTCTTATCCTCAAACAAGTGTTGAGCTAGCTGAGTGTATTAAAACCCATGGTCTTTTAATATCTTATTAGTCATAAGATCAAATCTGAAATTTGGGATCTCGATATCACAAGACACATGAGATGCAAGTTCTGGATCAATGAATAGGGCCATCTTAATGACTAATTAGTGACTTCAATGTTAGCTCAATCATATGATTTGGATCAAATTCCCTACTTTTTTTTGTGAATATGGAACTTGATGACATTCTTTTATAATGTTACCGCACTTGTTGCCTTTATTTTTCTATAGGATGTCTAGGTTATTCAATGGTCTCTGTGTGATTTCTTTGAATAACCATATGAGTTAGGTTCCCGTCTCTATTAGACTACTAAGAGACCAATTATATCCTTGAGACATGGCATTAATTTGAGACTTTTGAATCAAAGAAGTTGCATATGTGAACTTAAAATAGAACCACCAAAACTAGAGTTGGCACTTTGAAATGATGAACACCACCTTGAAACCTTAAATTTGAACATGAGAACTAAACTTAGATTTGAACTGATAAATCTATGTCTTTAAATTTTCATTTTGAACTTATGTTTTGCAACTGAAACCTTTGAACTAGATCTTCACAATCTTAATCTGCACTTCTCCACTTTCTGAAACTATTGAACTAACAGAAATTGAACCAAAATTACTTGAACAATTTAAACCTTTTGAACCTTGTTCAATATTTTCCAAAGGTCACAAAGGAAGGCCCTAAGCTTGTGAATTTGAACATTTGTTCACTATCCTAAAATTTCATCTTAACTTTGACTTTTAGAGTAAAACTCTTATATAATATTCTCAATACAAATCATACGAGATAACTAAGATTCTAAGGAAAGGTCATTAGGGAGATTGATATTTTCAAGCTTAAAATTTGAGTTAAAAATGCCAACTAACATTGGATCTAACTGGGGAGTGGGGAGTATGTGCATGACAAGTGCATAAAGAATCTAGTATCCTCTAGTAGAAAGAACAGTGCCTAGTCTATTGGGAAACAGAGTCAAAGTGCATGAAAAAAAGACGAGGGGCTTCTTAGAGGGAGAGCGTGGAAACAACAAAAGAATATGGAAGGAAAAACAACCCACTCTAAGAACCTAAATAAAATACAAGGTAGTATAAAATAGAAACAAGGAAACCTAAACTATGCACAACCAAAAAGTTTATTTACACAAGATAGGGCTAAGAGCCCATACCTTCAAAGGATCATTTAGTTACTCATAAGAAAACATCAACTGGCTATGAGAAGTATCTTCTAGTGTGGAAGAGAGATTGGTACTTGAAGTGTGTCATTCCAAACCAACATTTAGCAAGTTCTACAATGAGGTATCCAACTACCATATGCCAAAAAAAAAAATTAAAAAGATCCAAAAACCCAATTCTCATCATAAATAACTAGCTACAATACCTTGACATCATTTTAAATAAAAAAATTTATACCATAGTTATCCATGTCATTCTCTTTAGAAAAGCAAGCTAAACCATGGATGAGAGAGGCATTGGGGAAGAGCTTTATAGGAGCATGTGAATCAACTTTTGGATCTAAGCTTATTGAAAGTCTACTTTCCATAAGCCCATTGGTAACTTCATTCTTAAAATAGAATGCCTCCAACATTTGAGGTTGAGACCACTTCTCTTGAGTTGTAGTAATATCAAACAAGAAAGCCTCATATTCAATTTTTTCATCAAATACAGAGATTTCAAGTCCTAATTCATCAATCACCACATCATGGACAACATGGGACACAAAAAATAAGGCATCAAGATCCTTATATTCAAAAATGAAAGCATCAAGTTTAAGGCATCATTTACCTCAACTGTACATAGGTCATCTTCACCATCCACCTCAATGACCCTTTGGAAATCACCATCAATTCATCCTCAATTAAAAATTCCAATATGATCTTCTTCTTCTTCATTAATATCACAAAGATCACAAGGGATGAAGAGAGGATTATCCCTAATTTCAAATTCCTCCATATGTTTAGCAGAAGATTATAATACATTCATGCTACTCCAAATAATCTCATCATTAAGATTTTTTGATTGATTCTCTACTACTATTATATTAACCACAATCTTGCCTTGACATGCAAAAGAAAATTTAGAATCAAAAATTTCTTCTTTCATGTTACAAAATGAATTATTCTTATGACATATAGTTAAAAGCAAGGGTTTTTCAAAACTACTTTCAATGACCATTGGATCGAACTCGGTATAAGAAACTTCCACTCTTGAAATAGAATAAAAATCTTCATTAACTAAAGACATAAGCTAAAAGTTCACTTCAAGATTTCTTTCTTCAAAAATATTTTTAGCATGCAAAGAAACTTGGTCAAGAAATATCTTTCATTTGCAACATTCATCAAAATGAAAAGATCCCTCCATGGTTTGGTCATGAATCTTTGTGCCTAGATAATTCTCTTTATTTATATTTTCAGCATAGATCAAAATTTCAACTTCCAACTAGATGTTGTTCTATAATTCTTTACCATCAAAATGCTTCAATGTGGAACAATTATCATCATTTCTAGAATTTTTCATATCAAAATATGCTAAATTTTTAGGTAAACTTTTATCCTCTTTATTCAAAGCTTCTTGGGGAAAGGTTTGATCATCAAATATTGAGTAGATGTGAGAGATGCTTATGACTGGAGGTTTCTCATCATTGACTATCAATTCTTCTTTCAACTTTACCATTCTTTTCACACATTCTTGCAAGTCTTTTAATTTATGAAATCTCACACAAAGAATTTTCTAAACAACCAAGATGTGGAATCCTCTTCTAGGCTTATGTTGTTCCTTTCATCTTGAGAAATACTTTCTTTCTAGCTATCCATGAATTCACACAACACTTTATCATTCATGTGATAAAGTTCCATGAGAGAAGGATTCAGCCTTGACCTTCTCATGGCTCTCATATCTAGCATGGTCTTTACAAAAAGTTGCCAATCTCCTGCACACATAGATAATAATTTTCACCAAGGAAAGAAGAACATTGGACTATAAATTTTGAATTCCACACCAGAGTCACCAAAAATCTATTGGTAAATAGATTTTTCTTCCCAGAAAATGCTTACAAAATGACTCAAAAATGCCCAAACTTGAAGATAGAATAGGACAGACAGTTGGATCACATTGTAATGGAATTGTGCAAGCATCCTCTAAATTTTGCAAGGTACAACTCCTTGATTGAATATGCAATGAATGAATTTAAAAGTTGATTTTAACCAAAAAGTGAAGGATTCCCTCACTATTCTTGGATAGGGGGGAAATTATTACAACTGAAATAGAAATAAAAGACTCGACATTTAGTGATAGAATCATATAATCTTCTCACCTATACATGCATTTAGAAATATTGGGAAAAGATTAAACTAACAAGGAAAAACCCTACAATAAATGAATACAATAGTAGAATTTGATTCCATTATTTAGTCCTGATTCACACCTGAACCAAGAATGAGATCAATCTAAAATACATAACATTCAAAATGATAGAATCATCATTCAATTCAAAAAGAATATTACTTACAATCAAAAATACTTGCAGAGACTTAAAAAAGAAAACTAAACTATAAGGACATCTCTAATCACCATCAAAAATTGTCCCTAGCTATACATTCTATGTCTTCCTTCAAATGCAGCACACAGTCTGCGTGTTTTAGAAAAAGTAGAACCTTCCTAACTCTCCACTCTTAGAAAGAAGAAAAACACTGCTAGCCTCCTTAAAAAAAAGAAAAATCCCTATTTCATTACCTTCTACACCTAATAAAGGATTTTAGAACTGTTAAATGGTTATGGCAACTAATTCTTAGGAAAGAGAAATTGACCCCTTTCTTTATTCATACTCTTCCCCCATTTTAAACTTTGTCAATTGTTTATAACATTATGAATGTGAGAGACCTATGATGTAGGTACAATGACAGGTGCTCGTATGATTTAGCAATAGAAATTTATCTTAAAATGACACCGAGAATGTCTATTATATGGAATTCATTCTTGATGAGCACTGCCTTTTCAAATAATATAAAGCTTGATTTCACTATTTTATGGGGGGATTGGCAACATGGACCTGCATGACTCCTCGCAAGAAATCAATTTGTATTTTAATTGGAGGTCTTTTTCATGATGTCTTTAGGCTTTGGATTAGATTGTGCAAGCAAGTAGTTCTTCCTATATGTGTGAAGTTATATATACCAAAGGTTGGTTAGTCATTGTGAGAATGACATTACCATTGATGTCATACAAACTTAACATACTCATTGAGCTTGATCATCCATTAAGCATTCTACATGTTGTCTCCCTTATTAAATCCCCAAGATTTCCATATTAGTGGTAATACTTGATTCTGTATCAAATTCTTAGGTGAGCATCATCTGATATACTTCTATGCATTAGGTTACCATTGATACTGGTAGCATTTGTGTCTATTATTCATTCATTGGGAGTGTTGAGACATCAACTAGTAGGCCTTCTTATTAATATTTATACATTTGTTATCTACATCTCCATATGTCATCTTTCATCTTGATTTAATGATTGTGAAGAGAGAGATTGAATTTTGGATTGTCCAACTATGTTAGCAAAAGATTTTGAGATGTCAAACTAGTTTCTCCCAATATGAACTTCTTTATGCAAATAATTTTTCGGTGTGTGTGTGTGTGTGTGTGTGTGTGTGTGTGTGTGTGTGTGTGTGTGTGTGTGTGTGTGTGTGTGTGTGTGTGTGTGTGTGTGTGTGTGTGTGTGTGTGTGTGTGTGTGTGTGTGTGTGTGTGTGTGTGTGTGTGTGTGTGTGTGTGTGTGTGTGTGTGTGTGTGTATTATCATGTCTTTGATGCATCTCAATCACCATTCTCAATTAACACTTTGAACCTTTTTTCTCACTCTCATGGCATTATGTTGAACTGATTACAAACATGCTCTACTTATTCCTCAAAAACATACCACTTAAGAATCCTTGGCCTCATCAACTCCACTAATGGTCCCAATGCACTTTTATGTTTGGAAATTCACCTATGGTATAGCTTGAGCATAATTTCAAACAAATTTCTTATTATATCACACAATGCTCTCTTTCACTATCTTCATGGGACCACACTCCATGGCTCAGGATTTCACTAGTTCTGGTAAAGTTGGAAAACTACAAACCAATGGCTACTAGCAGATATGATGACCACTAGGTTATGGTCATAGAGATGATGTTTACCAACCCTTCAATGTGTCTCTTGCAAGCCTAGACTCTTGAGCATGGTGGCTTTTGACTTAGCACCTCTCTTTGCCACTATCTCCATATTCCATGTTTCATGATCCATGGCTCGAATTACTTTATTTTTCCCACTATGACTTGAGTGATATCATCTGATCTTGTAGAGGACATGAGCTTATAGAGCTCTTGTGAAGCATCCATTGACATGTTATGTATTCACAAGATGGGAGGATGTCAACATCCATGACCATGTGTTTGACCCATGCATCTACTAAAAAGACTATCAGAGACCTAACACCCTTTGGTAACACAAATGAATGCTCATTTGAGTGTCTTCAACTTTGGCTTATATCTACAATTGGCATAGAAAATTTATTCCATGTGATTATTTTTATCAAACTTGTGATTGAGGAGGCCATGTGCATTTGTAACCTTTCTTCAAAAAAAGTTAGCACAATCTTGACACTAGATGAGCTATTTAGGAATTTTGATTGATGTCAAAGTTTGGATATTAGGTCGAGTTCATCTATGCTAAACTTTGAGTATAATGTCAAATAGTTTGCATTCACCTGTGAACATTTTTTGTTCCTATACATAACCGCAAGGCTTTGAGCTTCTTCATTCATTTCTCCTTCTTGGTGTCATGAAGTGAGGTTCAGGTCTAATAGAGATTGGTTTGAAGTAGCCGAGCCTATCTAGCATTTTTTAATGTTGTCGAATTCAAGTCTACTATCTCATTTAGATTCATACGTTGTCTTTGCTCAAGATTATGTCATTCCAAAAATGGTTGATAATAGCTATAACCATGGTAAAAATATTAACCACTGCTAAGAATTTTGTCAAACATTTACCAATCCATTAAATTCAAAATGATAGATATGAGTCATCTCTCTAGTTGACTCTTTCTTGGGGTTTTATATGAATTGGTTTACATTGATGATTCTACCATCATTTTATTTCCTTGTCAAACAATTCAATAACATAATTGATGAAACCCACATGATAAGGGTTTGGGTATTTTTCCACAAATAATGGTCATGAGTTATCTGTACTTCCCACAATTTGCATCATGCTTGTGTCTCTTATCCTCAGACAAGTGCTAAGCTAGCTAAGTATATCAAAACCCACGGTCTTTTAATATCTTATTAGTCATAAGGTCAAATCTAAAATTTGTGATCTCAATATTACAAGACACATGAGATGCAAGTATTGGATCAATGAACAGGGCCATCTTCATGATTGATTAGTGACTTTGATGTCTACTCAATAATATGGTTTGGATCAAATTCTCTACTTTGATGGGTGAGTATGGAACTTGATGATGTTCTATTGTAATGTTACCATGCATGTTGCCTTTATTTTTCTATAGGATGTCTAAGTTATTCAGTGGTCTCTAGGTGATTTCTTTGAATAACCATATGAGTTAGGTTCTCATCTCTATTATACTACTAAGAAACTAATTATATCCTTGAGACATGGCATCAATTTGAGACTTTTGAATCAAAGAAGTTGCATATGTGAACTTAAAATAGAACAACCAAAACTAAAGTTGGCACTTTGAAATAATGAACAACACCTCAAAACCTTGAATTTGAACCTAAGAACTCAACTCAGTTTTGAATTGATAAATCTACATCTTCAAATTTGCATTCTGAACTTATGTTTTGCAACTGAATCCATTGAACTAGATCTTTGCAATCTTAATCTTCATTTCTCCACTTTCTGAAACTATTGAACTGACAAAAACTAAACCCGAATTACTTGAACCATTTGAATCTTTTGAACCTTGTTCATTATGGTCCAAAGGTCAAAAAGGAAGGCCCTGAACTTGTGAGTTTGAACATTTGGTTCAGTGACCCAAAATTTCATATGAACTTTGACTTGCATAGTAAAAATCTTATACAATATTTTCAATACAAATCATAAGAGAGAAGTGAGATTCCAAGGATAGGTCATTAGGGAGACTAAAAATTTCAAGGCTAAAATTGGGGTTAAAAATACTGACTAACAAGCCCTTAGCCCTCAATCATATTGAGCCTACAGTCATAATTTCATGAATATGAATTGCACTACCCTGGAGATAGATGAAAATTATAAAGTGCAAGATCCTGCCACTTCTTTGACAGAGATACCTGGTTTTCTCTTAGATGAATTCTCTAATACATATTACTTTGATCCTATATTAGAGATCTTGGAGATATGCCTCGATACTTATTGTATACTTGAAAAGAATTCTCTTGTCCCTAACCTTATGAAGAATAAGGAGAATACAAGTGGTATATGGAGTATGTACTTTGATGGATCAAGGAATAAAAATGGATCAATGATTGGTGCGATGTTGGTTTCTCCTACACTAGAAAGGTACTACTTCTCATTTAGGATTCAATTCAGTTGTACTAATTACATAGCAAAGTATGAGGCATTGATTCAAGGTCTTCTACTTGCTAAAAAAAGAGGGATTCAAGCCTTAAGTCTATATGGAGATAATGAGTTGATTTTCCATCAAGTGAGAAATTAGAGTGTCACCAAGAATAGTGTGCTCAAGTCTTATAAACATAGAGTATGGGATTTTCTTGAAGGTTTCAATGCATTTAATATTCAAAGAATTCATAGGAAAGAGAATAAACATGTTGATAGAATTGCAATAGTGGGTGCACCTTATGATGTGCCAAGGAGCCTTGAAGATGAGAAGAAGTAGAAGATTAGAGTGGTGGTTAGGCTTGCTATTCCTAATAATAATGTCAATTGGAAAGTGTTTGAATCTAATGCACAAATTGTGAATTTCTTATAGAATGAAACAAAGTTCTCATATAGAAATTAGTCAATATTACATGATTAGAATGTGGATCATATCATTAATCTTAGTTCCAACAAGTTACCTAAGGGTTAGATTACCTTATAAAGTGCTTTCACTCTTGATGATCGAGAAAGAGATAGAGGCATGAAGCTTGCTGCAAGTAAGGATGATCATATACTAGTCATGGATGTTGATGGAAAGACCCTAAACATTGGAAAGGTATGTACTAAAGTTGAACAAGAGAGTTTCATTCATATATGTCAGGAATTTAGTGATGTCTTTGCATGGACATATGATGACCTAAAGGGTTTTGACCCAAGCCTATTTTAGTATACCATAGACCTAAAGGAAGATGTCAAACCAGTATGACAAAAGAAAAGGCCAGTGAATCCTAAAATTGAGCCATTAATGAAGAAGGAGATATCTAAGTTGATTGAGGCTAGTATTATCTTTCCTATCAAAAACTTGTAATGGGTAGCAAACCTTGTCCCTGTTAGGAAGAAGAGTGGAGAAATTAGATTATGTGTATACTTAAGGGACCTTAACCAAGTCTCCCTTAAGGATTATCATCCCCTTCCTTCCATGGAATAAATTCTATCTAGGGTCAGTGGTTCAAAAAGGTTCTCATTCCTAAATGGATTTTTAGGCTACAATTAAGTGTTGGTAAAGGAAGGTAATAGATATAAGATTGTGTTTACCAAAAAGTGGGGCACCTATGGTAATAGTAAGATGGCATTTGGGCTAAAAAATGTAGGTGCAACTTTCCAAAAGGAAATAGAGATGGTTTTTCAGAATATGGTAGAAAAATTTGTATTGGTCTATCTTGATGACATTATAGTATACTCAGAGAATGTGACAGATCATTTTAGCCACCTCAAGAAAGTTTTTTTTAGGTGTAGAGAGTATGGAGTATCTTTGAATCCAATCAAGTGTGTCTTTGCTACTAACCAAGGAAAGCTATTAGGACACATTATATCCAAGGATGGTCTGACTATTGATCCAAAAACAACTAAGGCTATTCTTTCTCTCCCTCTTTCTAGCCAAAAAAAAAAGGGCTACAAAGTTTTCTTGGTAGGATAAATTTTGTGAGGATATTTATTCCTAATTTAGCTACCATGGTGAAACCTCTTACAACTATGTTCATGAAGAACATGGTCTTTGCATGGACCAAGGAAGGGAAAATAAGTTTTGAAGAGATCAAAGCAGCCATAGCCTCAACTCCTACTCTCATCAACCCAAATTTTGAGAGAGATTTTATCCTTTACACCTTTGGAGGTGAGTCAAGTATTTTTATTGATTTGAATCAATTAAATGATAAGAATGAAGAATATTCCATTTCCTTCTTTAATGAAAGCCTTAAAGGATATAAGGGTAACTATAGTTATGTGGAGAAACAAGACCTTGCTATCATAAGATCTTTGAAGAAATTTAAACATCTTCTATCTCAAAAGAAGATCTATTTGCTAGTGCCCCATGCAAGTGTCAAGGACTTCCTTTTGAGAAAAGACATCAATGTGAAAAGAGTAGGTTGGATTACTAAATTGACAAAGTATGATGTGGACATCCAGGTCCCTAAATTCGTAAGAGGGAAAGGACTATGCAAGCAGATGGTCCCATCTCAAGAATTAGATGAATAAAGTTCATTGGTATTAACAAATCAACAAGAAGTAAGAAATGAGAATCCAAGGAGTTGGATAGATGACATGATGACCTTCTTATTAGGAAATGGGTATCCTTAAGGATTGGAGTGAGTTAAAAGAAGATATTTTTGATTGCAGTCAATCCCTTATGCCATAGTTGATGGTATTCTTTTTAGGAGGGACTTCAATGGAGCTTTGCTAAGATGTGTTGATGCAAATAAAGCATAGAGAATGATTAAAGAGCTTCATGATGGTCCATATTGTGGCTACTTTTTAGCAAGAACCGCTACCATGAAGATAATGAGAGAAGATTACTATTGACCATCCTTGTTCCATGATTGTCATAGGCATGTTAGGAAGTGTGAAAAATGTGCCTTCTTTTCAAGTAAGTAAAGACTTGCATCCCTTCCACTTCATCCTATTCAAGTAGATCATCCTTTTGCTCAGTGGGGATTAGATCTACTTCTAGCTCTGGCCATAAATAGATTCTAACTGTTATAGATTATTTTACCAGGTGGACAAAGGCGATTGCATTAAAGGATGCTATTGAGAATTTAGTGGTTAAGTTCTTAGATGGAGTCATCACATAGTTTGGTACTCCTTCCACCATCATTTTAGATAATGCAAAATCATTTGTAGGAGATCAGATATGTACATGGATAATAGATCATGGCATTTATTTTAGTACATCTTCCAATTACTATCCTTAGGGTAGTGGATCAACTAAATAATCCAATAAGAATTTGATTAGAATAAGGAAAAGAGACATAAAGGATAATTAGAGGTGTTGACATCAGAAGTTGAGAATAGCCCTTTGGGATGATAGAATAACACCTAAGAGAGCCATTGGGAACCCCCCTTTGATATTATTTTATGGAAGAGAAGAAAGGATTCCTAGCTCATTGGAGTTCCCTTCCCTAAAATTAGCTTATCAATTGGAACTAATTGAAGATGATTCTATGACACTCAGGATAGTAGAATTGATGTAATTGGAAGAGAAGAGAAACCAAGCTATGTGGACCTTAGAAATATATCAACAATAGATGAGAAAGTCCTTTGAGAAGAAGGCTAAGGTCAAGAATTTCAAGGAGGATGATTTTGGGATGCAAATAGAGAAAAAGTAGGAAGACATTCAAAATTTGATGTAATATGGAGTGGTCCCTATGTGATAGTCAATTGTAAGTAGTTGAATGTTTTCCAGTTAAGCAGACCTAATGGTGAAACTTTTCTTATTCCAATCAATGGAATACATCGTAAACCTTTCTTCTAATGAGGATGAATGTTTCATGTATATAGTTAGAGTAGTTTTCTTTCAGTTCTTTCCTATTTTCCAAGAAATATAGGGTGCACATGGTGTTGTTCCTCTAGAATGACAATTTTGAAGAGTTTTGCAGAGAAGACAAAGGTAGAGTTTTTAGAGTTGTTAGTATAGAAGTTTTAGTTCCTTGGTATTTTTGATTTTGCAAAGTGGACCTTCATGTTTTTTTATGAGTTTTTATTCGAATGGATGCATAAAGGTCATTGGTCAATGCATAGTAGGCTTGCATTCACCATGAGTTGCCAAATTGTTGGCTAAATTTGCCCTCCCACCAAAAAATTGATTTTAAAAGCCAAGCATACCCAACGGTCATAATATTCAAAAATTCAAACATCTGAACATTATTAAAAATCTTTCAAAACATTAGGTTATGTTTTTACCTAAGTCCTTTAAGTGGCCACATGCTTTTTAACCCTGGTAGGCCCACTCCTTCCATCTATCTAATCATCTGAAGATCTATGGTCATCGCTTTGTTGTTGTCAGTAATTGTATGCCCCAAAGTCTTAAAGATAAAGTGACTGTGTATCATGTATCCAAGGTGAGCCTTTCTTTTTTTGTAGCTAGAGGAGTTGTTAGATGGAATAAAATTGGCATGGTTTTATTTTCACTTTGTAAAATTGGGTCATTTTCTCAACGGATCTTTCTCCACTGTTAGATCTAGGGTGATCAACAGTTGTTGCTATCTCGCTATAGAAAAATGTACATTCATTTTCCTTAGCAAGATAAAAATGGTGTGACACATGGACATGTTGGTCTTATTTCCTTTGTGGGCCACAAACAAGGTGGTGTTTCCATTGGATGAGTTACTGACATGGGTTAATCAATCTCCAAGACCATTAGATTAAACAAAAATCAAGCATCATCATTATGTTTCTATCCAAAGATGTGAGGTCATTATCCATAGTTACATAATGATGGGTGGACATGTGTCTCAGTGGGCCTAGTTAAAAGGTAAATAGTCATAGTTAATTTTAGAATTTTGTAGGATAAACAACAATTATGTTTGAAAGTTGGCGAAGCTAAAAGGATAAGGCAGTCAACTCATGAAGACTTTGTGAGCTGTGAAAGGAAATAATACCATTGGTCCACATGGATCATCCTAGTTGCATGACCTAGTTGACTGATGATTCTTTAAGATTTATCAAGCCAAGGATGGGAGAAGGTGGTTTTTTCTCCATGATTAATCCCAACTACTCCCGAATGAATATCATGCTAGAAAGATGTGAAAGACTTGTTGCTTGCCAACTAGTTTTCCATTTGAAGAGTTTTGGCATTAATGGCACTATTTTATGTCACATTCAAAGTTCTTTCAATCATGGTTTGATTATTTTCCAACCTCTAAAGGTCTAGAGGTTATGCTAGAACTATAAGGGTGCATTTTCAAACCCTTGTTAGGGTCGACTCTTCTTTGTTTTTTTGGCATTTCTTTGGCATGAACATTGCAAATACCCTTTTCCTTTGAACTTCATGATATTCTACCTTATCTCTTTTGACCATCAATGTATTGTGTGAGATTCATTTGCTACTCATCAATGTATTTTATTTGTCTATCATTTACATGAATGTATCTCTTGTTGGCCTATGAATGATAAATAGTGGAACTCTTCTTCCTTGTATCATTCATTTGGTTATCTGATATGCATGTGATTGTTTAACCAAGAAAGTCTAAATCTATATATTTTGATGTCATGATAGTTAACTATGCATGTATGGGTAGAGATAGGGTTGAACACTCTATTTTGGTGTGTTACCCCCTTAGGATAGATTAGGCAAGTGTTTCATACATGCTTTCTTTTCTTTTCCTTTCCAAGTGTAGTTTAGGTGCACCTTGATAGCAAAGGAAGTTGGCCTTCTCCAGAGACTCAACCTCATTATTCAAGTCCCACAACTTGGAGATTGTTTCCATGTTTTACAAGGTTTCCTTTAGGTTAAAAAATTAGGCAAGGGTGCAAACTTGTGTGACTATAGTCACTTAACCACAAATGTCCATATTAGGGTTGGGTCACATTCATTAAATCTACCCTCTTTCCCATTTTATTCCCTTCTAGAAACTTCTCTTATAATCCTCCTCAAATTCATCTTCAAATGGTTTATCTTAAATTTTGTGCCACCAACTCATCATAATTATCTTCCACACACTTCACATAATTCATGAAATCAACTTTTTCATCTTAAATTCATCAAATCTTTAATCAACTCACTTTACTAGCACTCCATTATAATATGTTGTTTTCTCAGCAATAATTGTCTTCTGATGCTCGATCAATACTAGGTTTCTTAGCATACACTAAGTCTTTACTAGTATTCAGCACATGTTAAACTTTCTTTACTCAACACCAACTAAAATTTCTCTTTTCTTGGCACATACTATACTTACTTCACTTGGATTTAACTAACTTTCTTCTTGGCCTGCACTAACTTGCTTGACTTCCATTATTTTCTTGGTCAAGCTTGGTAGACACATTTCTCTACTTAGCCTTCTTCTAGTATTTTCTCAAGTATCCTTTCATTATAGTCTTAAGTAGATAAACAATACACTATATCATCAAAGCCTTACTTGGTCTTAGTGCTCCTTTTGTAGACCATATAACTTAGCCTTTCTCTAGGTACTATTGTTATCCTTTCTTTTCAAATCCTCTTCATCAATCAATCAAATGATAGCATTTAGACCAAATTAGCAATTGTCTCACTAGCAAGTAGTGGGTTTAACATTAGTGCTAAATGAATGATTGTTCCATGATATATTTCATCAATCTTCCTCATTTCTATACTTCAAAAATCTTCTTCAACAATCTCCCTCTTTGGAATTGATGGAAAACCAATACCAACTTAATGCCTTGTATTGATATATCTCCCTCTATTAGTATTTATCCTTCTTCTGTATAGGCTACAATCTCTCTTCTTCTTCAAATATTTAGTATAACTCTTCCTCTTTCTCTTTGTATATTCTCCCTCAATTTACTCCCAATAAATTCTCCCTCTTTGACAACAATGCCAAAGACTAGACATCTTCTCATGTAGATATCAACAATTTAGGTTCTCCCTCTATCACATTGCATGTGACTGTAAAACTTTTGTTTCAGCTCCTTCCTTACTTCAAGCAATTCCTAAAGTAAGACCCACTACATCAAGTTATAAAATATGCCATTCAACTCAGTTGAAGCAAGGCACTACTCTTGCTTCTTAAGTAGCTTTAGATAGGGGTATCAAGCCTAGTTTACCTCTAAGATATTCATGTGCATCCTTAGGTAGAACCTTTGTCAATATATCAGCTATTTATTCCTTTGTGTTCACATATTCCAATCTCACTTCTTTTTATTAAACCAACTCTCTCAAGTAATGATACTTGATTGCAATGTTCTTTGTCTTTGTATGTATCATAGGGTTCTTAGATATGTTTATAGCACTTTTATTGTCATAGTAAATGACCATATTTTTAGTGATTTCTTCCTTCATTCCTTTGAGTAATTTTTCGATCCATACCACATTTGTGCAATTCACTATAGTAGCCACATATTTAGCTTCAATAGTAGGTTATGAAATACAATTATGTTTCTTGCTAGTCTAGGTAACTAGTCTTTTTTCATGCCCAAAAGTTAGAGCAAAAACAAATGAACAAATTTTCTTTAAAGTTAAATAACATCATGTCTATTACATACTAAATTGAATATGTTACAAAAAGTTAAGAAGGAATTGAAGTGAGTTTTTTTTGTATTTAATAATGATGTAGAGTTGACATCTCAACCCTACTACACCATGATGGAACTTTGGATTTTGGTGCTACAGGAACATGTAGTTCGGGTTACATAAATCAGCTTGACTAAACCATATTTAACATGTGACATCACATTCAAGGAAATGTTAAGGTTCCATAGTCCTCAGGTTAAAGTTGAATAAATATGTTTGACTAGTTACATAAGACACATTAGGGTTGGCATAATTCCATATACTCCTTTTGTTATGTTGGACAATTACCTAAGTGAACTAATTGTGCATCTCTTAGGAAGTGATCCAGGACCTTAATACTGGTCCCTGATTGATCATATTTTAATAATAATAATTAATACATTTAAGTATTCATCATGCAATTACATACAATATACATTCCATCCCTGCAACACCTTCCTATTTTATTATTGGGTCACCTACTTAAGTTCTTCAATTACCTTTGAATCATGTGGTCTTAATAATTCAAGTTAATAATAAAAATATTATAAAAATATTTACTAAAATACTTTCCTTGATACAATAATATAATTTCACATAACATTCTGAAATTAAAATAAAGCTAATCCATAACCCTTACTTCCTAACATAACTTCTAACCCTTGGCACTATTTATCTATATTACTTCACCTAAAGAATATTACCCAACAAATCTTTATTACTCTTTATTAAATTAACAAATTCTAATTACAACATAAAGGAGTGCAATTCTAATATCCCATCAAAATATTTCATTAATTCACTTAAACAATGACTGTAAAAGAAAACTAATACTAATATAACTCTTAAGTCCTACTTACCTAGTGACCCATGACCTTTCTCATAACTTACACCCATAAAATTTATCCACTAACCATAATAGTTTTGATTCCAAATATAATGTGAAGAGAAACTCTTAACATAAGATTAGATTAAAAAAAGAATTACTATCTCCTACCTAGTAATACTAGCAAACTAACACTAACCTAACCATGCTAAATCCTATTAACCTACCATTTACTAACTAAAGAAACACCATTCAACACAAAACATCAATTTATTTATCTCCTTATTTCCCCAAAATAAACACAATTTTGCAATGACAATAAAGGGCTCATATCACCTTTCTTCCTCCCTCTTCTCATCATGAGAAGAGACTCTACACTAACCTGGAGTCCAACTATGCCCTTCCCCTATACATGGCCACTTCTACCCTATCCAAGGGCAAGTAATGCCAACACGTCATTCACAGTTTCTCCAACAAAATAAAGAGAAGAAACATGAAACAAAGCAATAAAATTCCGCAATACCCATTCCTCGTACGATACAGACCCACACATACTACAATATGCAAGAATTTTATACATACAAGAAATGAACAAAAGGGCATAACCATGGCAATGGAGAACCTACCTTCACAAAAGTTATGGCAATGAATTTTGAGATGAGCTAAATCTTCTCCTTCTTGCAACTCAAGACTTGACTTCTCTAAATGTAGAGAATGGGTGAACAACCCTCAACTTTTCAAAGGGACTCTAAATAGCCTCTAAACTTATCTACCAAAAATAGAAATAACTCTAATCTTGAATTTAAACTTCCTATGGTCTTCCCACTTTCCCCTATCATCAAGAAAACCTTTTAGAAGGAGTATAACCTTGGGTAACCTCATGGATATGGTCCATTTTCGTAACAAAGGGAAAGTGGTATATTTTAGGGGTCATAAATGTTGCTAGGAAGTTCTAGAAGGGTGAAAAAGGTTCCTGACCCATACACATACCACTTGGGTACTTGAATTAAATTAGTTATGTCTTCTAGGATCAATTCATGACCTATACAAGTGGCTTGAAATATTTGACCTTCAGAAACCCTAAGGATGTAACCTTTCCACTAAACCCTAATTAAGGGGAGATAATTTGAGTTACTAACTAATCAATCTTAGATTCACGGGTTACTTTACTAACCCTAAATTGACATGTCAACACACATATGCATATAACAAGTGTCAAGTGACACCATAAGATACTTTTACATAACATTTGACACATCACAAATTACAAAATGATACACATGCATTCATATTACGATAAAAATTAAATACTAGACAATAAGGTTTGAATCACTTTATTGGATTTATACTTAATCTTATAGTTTGCACATAGGGTCAATTACTGATTCTCTAATTAATTCCATGGTTATCTATCCTACACACTCAATTTGAATATCAATAGTTTGATAACATCACATTCATCTATTTAAACCAAATTTATATAATCACAATGCTCAAAATATTAAAATTTTCATTTAAATAACCTTTCTCATTTTTGCACACATATTTAATCATCACTAATCCCATAATTGAATCATCATAATGCATATGTATACCCATAACATCATGAACACCATCAATAAAACATATTGAACTATTTGAATGCATATATCCTAATCATTAAGGTATGATAATTAACATCATCATCATAAGGAAAAACACCTCATATCATCATTAGTACAAATCAATGTTTAAACAATCGAACAATGTAGTAAATCTCAAATCATGCAGTATCAAAACATGAATGTATCAACTAATCTTAATTTCCATTAGGACACCTAAAACATAAAATGTTAATTCATATCCATCATCATAATTATTATTCCTAATATAGCCATAATTTATCACGATGTCCTCTACATGGTTTCTAGCAAGAACAACAACATTTCTCCCTACCATTACCTTGTCATGCTCATATATCCATTCAAATCTTCTATAAAGGATTTAACAGAGAAATTCAAATTTAAATAAGTACATACGAGGAGGGGTCTTACATATTTTTCCTAAGAAAAATGCTCCTCCACTTGTACTTTTTCTACCATCAATGTTTCCAACCCAATCAACATCTGTATAGGCTCTCAATTCAAACTTGTCATTTTTCTTGTGGTGTAGACCATATTCATCTATACCTTTCAAGTATCACATAATCCTTTCAATAGCCATTAAGTGATTCTCTTCAGGATTTGTAGAAAATATTGCAAAAATCCTAATAGTTAATGCAATTTTAGATCTGCTATGAAGTACATATTACAATTTACCAATCATAGACCTATACAATGGTTGATTTACTTCAGCAAAATCATCAATTTTGATAATTTATGTCATGTCACCATAAGAGTGCTAACTGGTCTTGAATCTTCCATACCAAAAAAATTCAATATTTCCTTTACATACTTGGACTAAGTGATGTAAATACTATATTTCATCTAATAAACTTGTAACCCAACAAAGAGATTTATTTATTTCTCCAAAAATTGACATCTCAAATTCTTTCATCATTTCATTTGCAAATGTCTTACACAATGAATTTTGTCCTCCAAATATGATATCATCAACAAATATTTCAAATAGTAAAATTTATTTACCTCCTTTTGTCTTTAAGTATAGAATTTTGTTGTCGTCGGTCTTCTCAAAAATAATCTTCACAACATAATTATGTAGTCTTTCATACCATGCTTTGGGAGCTTTCCTCAAACCATATAAAGCTTTTTGTTATCTACACACTATGTTCTTATTGTTTGGATCAACCAATCCTTCAAGTTTTTTAATTTAAACATCCTCTTCTAGTTTACTATTTAGAAATGTTGACTTAACATCCATTTGATAAACTTTGAATCCTTTATATGTAGAATAAGCAAGTAGAGTTCTTACTCCTTCCAATCTTGTAACTGTTGGAAGCATGAATGTTGATGATATTCCTAAGGGGGGGTATTGTAAAAACATTATTAGATCATAATTATCATGATGATATGTTACATTCATGACTATGTTTGTTATTGATGTCAACATAGCAATTTTCTATGGTATCTGACAGAAGAACAATGGTAAAAATCAAGTTGGTATGGACAAATCATTGAGTACTTTAATTAGTGAGGTTAAAGGGAGATTAAATCTCTTATGTGTCTAGTATATGTATCTAACCTCAAAAGTATAAGATATTAATTTTGGAAGAAGTTAAGCAAGTTTTAGTGAAGACTATTCTAAGATAGACTTTACAGAGGCATGTTCTGGTAAACTTGTTATATCACTTAGTAGAGTTGTTATTCTGAGAAGACAAAATTAAAGATGTGAAGAAGAAATATTGGTGACCATGTGGCTAATCTCACTCATCATAATGTTATGTGTACAAAAAGTTATTTAAGTTTCAAGGAAAAAGCTTAATATTATCACTAAGTATAACATGTTCTTAATGTGGTCCTATAATAATTAATTGAGAAGGTGTAATAGTTAACTCAAGGAATTTTTTATGGATGTGGTATAAAGGAAGGACATTCTCCTTTATCATGGAATTGATGTATGGAGGAATGTGAATGATTTTAAGCAGCACAAAGAGTAGAATGTGAAGATAAGAAGAATAGAGTGGAGGTGAAGGAAACTTAATTACCAAGGTTTTATTGTGTGATCCAAAGTTTGATACTTGGATCTAAGGTTTTTCACCTAATCTACAAGGTCTAACAGTGATTGCTCCAATTGATAGGATAGAGGAAAGAAGTTAAAGTATAGTACATACAATTATTCTACAAGGAATATTTGAGAGATTAGTTGGACAGTTAGTTTGATGATCTTGCTTTAGAAGCTATTTGGATAGTGGGTCCTTCTATCTTCTACAAATCCTAACATGGTTGGCACAACTCCTAATAGGGTTGGAATCTTCTAACAAGGATTCAAAGTCTCCTAATAGGGACTTATATATACTAAATGTTGTAAGAGACTCCAAACAAGGTCCATCCTCTAACAAGGAATATTTGTATAAGTACATCATCTTGTGGGAATCATTCCCATTAGGGTTTTCCCTCTGATCAAGGGTTTCCCTAGTTAACATATCTAGTGTAATTGTCTATGTGCATCTTGTTATGTTTTTTTAAAAAAAAATTGGTTGAATGGTTAAGTTTATTAAAGGTGGATCAATGCTTTAAATAATTAGATAACTGAGTCACCCCCTTTCCTTCCTCTTAGTTATCTTGGTGGACTATTATTTCTAGCAATTAGTATCAAAGCATCAGGTACTTGAAGATAAAGTTTAATAACTTTGGGAGATTCATGGCAAACATGTTCAGGAAAGATAGTTTGACATTTGATGGAACAAATTATTATAGCTAGAAGGAAAAGATGAAGACATGTCTATTGTGTATGGGTCCAGGATATTGGATTTTGACAAAATCAAAAAAGACAGTCATTGTTGAAAAAGATTTGGAAACTTGTATCGAGGAAGAAAGGGAAATTTTTATGTACGACATGAGAGCTAGAGAAGCACTATTGTCTACACTTCTTGAAATTGAATACAACTAGGTAAAATCACTTAATACTTCTCATTTTATTTCAAAAGCTTTAGAAAATAGTTTTGAAGGAGATAAACAATCTAAGAAATTGAGGCTACAATTCTAGATTTGTGTATTTAAAGATGCTAAAATGATGGAAGATGAATCTATAAGAACATATGTAGGAAAAATATCATAAATTATTGTAGGTATTAGATCTCAAGGAGGAACCAAAGAAGATGATGAGGTAATATGGAAGACATTGAAGAGCTTAACACCATCATTTAAGTCAACAGTCCAAATGATATAGTTGTTGATATCTTGTACCAAAGATTTCACAAAGGAGACATTGCTTGGAAGACTTGAAGCAGTTAAGAATGAACTTAGACAGTCCAAAGAATCGACCAGAATAGAAATAGCTTTTAGTGTCTTGAATATTCGACCTAGTTTATCAAGGAGCACAAGTGCTAGAGGATACTTTGTTAGTAGTGGCAGATGTGATGAGGATAGAAAGATTAAAGGAGTAGCCCTTCTAGTAAGAAGAGAAAAGGATGGTAAGAAAATATTTAAATGTTGGACTTGCAATGAATTTGGTCATTATGCATCTAAGTGTCCTAAAAGAGAGAGAAAATATAAAGGAAATTTCAAACCTAGAAGAGATAGAAGTGTCTATATGGAAATGAAGAATATGATTCTGATGAACAATTAGTAAGTGCTGGTGATGATAAAATAGGACTTGTAGCTATTAAAGAAGAAAATCTAGAGAAAATAGCTTTGATATCATAGGTTGAAAAGAAATCTGATTGGATAATTGATAGTAGTTATTTACATCATATGACTGGTGATATTAACAAGTTTGTTGACTTCAAAAGTCATGATGGAGGCATTGTTAGAGTTGGAAACAATGCAACATACCATGTTAAAGGTATTGGATCTATCACTCTTGATGGTAAAACTAACACTAAGGATGTATATTTTCTTGATGGTTTGAAGCACAATCTTCTGATATGATAAAAGTTATTAGTTGTAGTTTACAAAAAAGACATGCATCATCAAAGAAAAAGATCGAAAGATAATTAGAACAAGAATTAGATCTAGAGGTAATATATTTCAATTGAATCCTATTGAAATGAATGCATGTTTGGTTGCAAAGGTAGATGATAGCTAGTTATGGCATATGAGATTTTATCATATAAAATTTGATAGCATTGTGAAGATAACTAGTATGTTTGCAGTTAGAGATTTTCCTAAGATTGTAAAGCCTACTAACACAATTTTCAAGGAATGTGTTTTGGCAAAGCATAACAGAACTTCTTTTCCTAGCAAGAAGTTTACTACTATACAAAAATTGGAGATTGTACATACAAATCTCAGTAGTCCTACGAAGACTAAAGGATTCTATGGTGAAAGGTACTTCATGGTTTTAGTTGATGATTTTTCTAGAGTGATGTAGGTTGCATTTCTTTAAAAAAAATATGAGGCATTTGATAAGTTCAAGATATTCAAGAATAGAGTTGAGAATGAATCAAGTATGAAGATTCAATATTTAAGATTAGATAGAGGAGGAGATTTTACTTCAAATGAGTTTAACATATTTTTTGAATCTAATGGAATCAAAAGATAGTTATCAGCTTTGAGAACCCCTGAATAGAATGGTATAGTAGAGAGAAGAAATAGGTCAATAATAGAAGCAGTAAGAGCTATGTTAGCTAAGAATGATGTATCCAAGATTTTTTAAAGAGAAGCTATGAATACAATAGTCTACTCTATGAATAGAGTGCAAGTCAGGAAAGACACAAATAACACCCCTTATGAATTGAGGTTTGGTCACTCACCTATAGTTAAGTATATTAGAGTTTTAGGCAATAAGCATTATATCAACAGAGATGATGATATTGGTAAGTTTGATGCTAGAGGTGATGAAGGTATATTTCTTGGTTATTCATTGAAATGCAAGGCTTATAGATGTTATAATCTAAGAGCTAAGACCATTATGAAAAGTGAAAATGTGAGAGTTGATGAGAAATTTAGGATACAAGAAAGAATAGTTGATTACAATTAAGATGATGAGAATGTTATTACTAAACCAAGGAATGATGAAGTATTCCTTGAGACTAACAATCATTTATAGAATGAAGGAGAGATAAGATAGGAAAAAAGCTCAGAACCTTCAACAAAGCCAAGAGTTGAGATAACAACTCTTGCTTTGGGTAAGAATATGACAAATAATCATCCACCCAAGTAGATCATCAAAAGCAAAGACAAATGTGTGATGACAAGAAGTGGAATCAATGAAAAACTATGTTTGATATCTCAAGTTAAACCTAAGAATGTAAATGAAGCATGTAAATATGACTATTGGAAAAAACCTATGAAAGAGGAATTGGATTAGATAGTAAAGAATGAGACGTGGGAATTGGTCCCCAGACCAATAGACAAGAATGCGATAAGAACTAAATAGGTATTCAAGAAAAAGATGAATGAACAAGGTGAAATTGTAAGGAACAAGGCAAGATTGGTATGTAAAGGTTACTCACAACAAGAAGGAATAGACTATGATGAAACCTATGCTCCTGTGGCAAGAATAGAAGTAGTAAGGTTATTCTTAGCATATGCAGCATATGATAAATTCAAAGTATATCAGATGGATGTCAAGTCAACATTTTTGAATGGAGAACTTGAAGAAGAGGTATACATAAAATAGCCTAAATTTTTTTCTTTGACAGATGACAAGGATATAGTATGCAGACTAAAGAAAGCATTGTATGGCTTGAAGCAAGCACTCAAAACTTGGAATGCAAGGTTAGACAAGCATTTGACAAAGGTTAGATATAGAAAAGGTATGGTAGATAGTAATCTTTATTGGAAAGAAATTGATGATGGATTAATGATTTTGGTAATATTTTTTGATGATATCATATTTGGAGGAAATGATGATGAAAGTGACAAGTTTGTAGAAGAAATGAAGAAAGAATTTGAAATGAGCATGATAGGAGAAATGAAATATTTTCTAGGATTACAAATTATGCAAGACAAAGAAGGAACCTTTATTTCTTAGACTAAGTATTTGAAAGATTTACTAAAAAGGTTTGGTTTGGAAACATGTAAACCCATTGGAATACCTATGGTATCAAGACACAAGTTATCTGCAAAGGATGAGACACCTACTATTGAGTAGAAGAAGTATAGATCTATGATCAAAGGATTACAATATCTAACTCACACAAGGCCGGATATAGAAAATGAAGTTGGAATTGTTGCAAGATTCCAAGCTAGTCCTAGAGAAGCACATTTTTTGGGATACTTCAAAATAATTAAGAGGGGGGGTGAATTAGTTATCCAAGGTCCAGGTGTATAAATAAAATGTTCCATAGCTTAGTGAACCCATATAACATTTATCATCATGCATGCATCCACTAGATTATGAAATCACTTAAAACTTGTAGGTTACTATCAAATTAATTTTTAGAAATGTAAACATGAAACATAACAGATTTAGCAACACACTTGACACAATGATTTACATGGAAATTCAATTTGGGCAAAACCAGTAGCAACATGCTACTCTTTTTCACTATTCTAAAGTGATGCCCTGTGAAAGGCCAATCCTATTAAAAGTTACAATACACATTGTTAAATGTGACCCAATTAAAGGATTTTCAATCACCCTATTAGGAGTGAGCCTTGTTAGAGGACTTTAGACCATTCACTTAGAATGTCACCTACTTAAAGGATTTACAAATGACTATTAGGTCAACCTTAATCCAAAGGATTTACCCTAGACTGATATAATTATTAGAGAGTAACAGTAAGACTTGATCTAATAATAACCTACAACTCTATTTGTAGATAATAGATCTTTGTTCCAATCCTCCATTTTTCTTGGCCTTCACACATTTTAGATTTGATAGCTTGTTTACCCTTTAAGCATTCTTTCTTAACATGCCAATGTGAACTCTTCTCTTAGGTCATTTGATGAAGCAAAACCCTCAACTCCTTGTCTTCCTTAGGTTCTCACACATGACAACACTTTCTTCTGGCCAGATATTCCTATAAATAGGAAATTTAGATCTTTTTTCATTCATTCTCCATTGTCTAATTTAGGGTTAGGATAGATTAGGTAGGATATAATGAATCTACCCCATATTTCATATCTTCTTCTAGAAACTTCTCCTTCAATCCTCTTTTAATTTGCCTCAAAATAATTTACCTTGAATTATGTGCCACCAGCTCATCAATCTTATCTTCCACCTACTTCAGACAATCTAAGAAAACAAACTTGTCAGCTCAAAGCCATCAAATTCACAATCTTTCAAATAATGCAGCTACTTGGCGTTAACTTTTTTTTGATGCTAAGAACATATTGTATTTCTTGGAATCCTCTCTATAAAATCACTCAATATGAACTAAATTTTACTACTACTCAGCATCAACTAAAATTTACTCGACATCCACTATTTTTCTTAGCATACACTAGAATAGACTTTTACTTAGCTCCAACTATTTTTCTACTCTTCTTGCACTTACTTTTCTCGACACCTACTATCCACTTGGTCAAGCTTGGTAGACAAACTTTGTTTATCTTTTTCTTCTAAACTTTCTTAGTGTAACCAGCCTTTGCAACCTCAAGTAGATTACCAATACATCATGTTAGCATTGTCTTAACTGATTTCTTGTACTTCTTTATATAATCATGACTCAATATTTCCTCTAGGTGATATTGTTACATCTTTTGATCAAATCCTCTTCATCAATCAAATAAGTGATAGTACTTAAATCATATATTTAGTTGTCTTACCAGCAAATGGTAGGTTTGACATCAGTGACAAAACAATGATTGAAACATATTGTTCATACTTGTATCAATTTTCTCTCCGTAGTCTCCTTCTTCAACAATCTTCCTTAATCTATTCTCAACTTGTAAGAGTCAAAAGGATATTTAGATACCTGAGAGGAACACTAGAGTTCATATTGTGGTATGATAGATCTAATGATTTCACTCTATATGCTTATACTAATGCTGATTGGGTAGGTAGTATGGATGATAGAAAGAGCACTAGTGGTGGAGCCTTCTTTCTTGGATGAAGATTAGTTTCTTAGCTAAGCAAGAAGTAGGATTGTACCTCACAAAGTATAGTAGAAGAAGAATATGTTGTAGTTTCAAACAATTGTAATCAAGTTGTTTGGATGAAGCAGATGTTGAAGGATATAAGGATAGAATTTGACAAACTTGTTGTCATATAGTGTGATAACACAAGCACAGTAAATATATCTAAGAATCCATTGTTGCATTCTAGGATCAAGCATATTTCTATCAAGTATCATAGTTTGAGAGAGAAATTTATAGAAAAGGAAATTAGATTGGAGTATGTGAGCACTAAAGAGAAAATTGCAGATATTTTCACTAAGCCTCCTCCCAAAGAGACTTTTGAGTATTTACAAGGTATGTTAGGGGTTATGTCCCTTCCAACATCAGAGTAGATGATGCAAGAGTGCATCAATCCAATGTAACAGACCACTATTGTTTTTTTAGGACTTAATGTTGATGCTTCTAAATGGGGGAGTATCTGTGATGGATAGAGTAATCTAGGGCTCTTGTTGGATGTTGTTTTTGAACACTGTCTTTAGACACTTGACCTAGTCAAAAATAGTTGTTGCAGAGTTGGATGGTTGTTGAAATGTTTGACATTGATGTCAATGGGAGAGAAGTAGAGCATGAAAAATAAGTAAAACAAGTACAGCATGAAATAAAAATAGTTCAGAAAGCATGGGAAACAAGTAAAAGATTTTTGTAAAATTAGTTAGAAAGAAGTATAGTAGGAGAAGTAAAACATGGAAAAATAGTTTTATATAAATCACATTAATGTATATCAATGGGGAGAATGATTGATGAAGACGATTTGAAAAGAAAGGTTAACAATCTTTTGCAGTTGTTATTCTTGGAACTAAATGTTTTTTATCTATGTTTCCATCAATGCCAAAGGGAGAGATTGTTGGAAGTATGAATGCTGATGATATTCCTATGGGGGAGTATTGTAGAAACATTATTAGATCATTGTCATGATAATATGTTACACTCATGGCTGTGTTTGTCATTGATGTCAACATAGCAATTTTTTGTGGTATCTGATAGAAGAACAGTGATAAAGATCAAGTTGGTATGGACAGTAACTTTCGGTGAAGACTAATCTAAGATAGAGTTTACAGAGGAATGTTCTAGTAAACTTTTTATATCTCTTACTATATTTTTTATCCTAAGAAGCCAAAGTTAAATATGTGAAGAAGACATTTTAGTGATGACATGGCTAATCTCACTCGTCATAATGTTACATGTATAGAAAGTTATTTAAGTTGCAAGGTGAAAGATTAATGTTATCGGTAAGTGTAACATGTTCTTAATATGGTCCTATAATAATTAATTGAGAAGGTGTAATAGCCAACTCATGGAATTTTTTTATGGATTTTATATAAAGGAAGGACATTTTATTTTATCATGGAATGGATGTATGGAGGAATGTGAATGATTGTAAGAAGTACAAAAAGTGGAATGTGAAGATAAGAAGAGTAGAGTGGATGTCAAGGAAACTTCATTGCCAAGGTTTTATTGATTGATCTAAAGTTTGATACTTGGATCTAAGGTTCATGACCTAGTCTACAAGGTCTGACAGTGATTGGTCTAGTTGATAGGATAGAGGAAAGAAATTAAAGTTTAGGACATACAATTATTTTGCAAGGAATAGTTGAGAGATCAATTAGATAGTGAGTTCAGTGATCTTGCTCCAAAAGTTGTTTGGATAGTGGGTCCTTCTATCTTCTACAACTCCTAATAGGGACTCATATGTACTAAATATTGTAATACATGCCTAACATGTTCCATCTTCTAACAAGGAATATTTATAATAGTATATCATCTTGTGAGCATCATTCCCACCAGAGTTTTCCCTCTGATCAAGGGTTTCTATAGTTAACATATCTAGTGTAATTTTCTATGTGCATCTTGTTATGGTTGTTGTTTACTTTGGTTTAATGGTTAAGTTTATTTGATGTGGTTAAATAATTTAATTATTGGATAATTGATTCACCCCCCCCCCCCCCCCCCCCCCCCCCCATCAGTTATCTTGGTGGACTATTGTTTCTAAGAGCAACTAGGAAAATGTCTCTACATAATCAATTCACTTTTCTTGTGCATATCCTTTGTAGACTAACCTTTCCTTATTCCTTGTTACTTCACCATTCTCATCCAATTTTTTTTCTATACACCCACTTGGTTCCAATAATGTTCTTGTTCTCTAGTCTTGGTACTAGTGTCCATGTTTTGTTCTCCTTAATTTGATCAATTTCTTCTTTCATGTATTGACTCTAGTCTTCATTCTCTATTTTATCCTTCACTGATTTAAGTTCATCTATTCTTAACAAACATGTCACATTCCTTAATCTATTCATTTTTGTTGGTCCAGCTTCTTTTTCTCCAATGATTTTTTCAGCAGGATGATGTCTCTTGACATATTTTGATATTCTTGGCTTTGCTCCTCTTTCAACAATAGGTCATTCATGAAGTTCAATCTTAGGTTCACTGTGTACTTCTCTATTAGGTAACTTGAAATGCTCTCTTGTAAGTTGATCTCAGCATCAAAATCTTCCTCAGCTTTCGATTGTAACTTGGCTCCTAAATGCAACTCAACATCCATAATATGTGACTCAATAGTCATTGATTCTTGTTCATTAGCAACTATAGTATCATCAGCATTAGCAGATATGCCTTCATAGTAGTGTGAAAAAGGTTTTATAATTCTCAGGTTCCTTCTTTTATTCATCTTCATGTATTTTTGTATGTTCATCAAATTTTACATTTGTACTTTCCACAACTTTGTTACTTTTAGTATTTAAACACTTATAAGCTTTATTTCTTATGGAATAACCTAGGAATATACCTTCTTCACTTTTATCATCAAATTTACCATTTATGTTGTCATTAATAATGTAACACTTGCTTCCCAATACCTTAAAATATTTGACTTTGGGTGAGTATCCATACCATAATTCATAAGGTGTGAAATTTGCACCTTTCTTGACTTGTACTTCGTTCAAGGTATAGACAGTATTGGAAATATTCAAGACTATGTAAGTTACTAAGAGGGGAGGGGTGAATCAGTAAATTCTAAAATTTCAATAATTTCAACTCTTAATAATCCAATTAGCATTTAATCCATCACATATATTCTGATCTACTTGCATGCATGAGAGATTGAAAACATGAAAACATTCATAACAATGTGACATTGAGATTTTGTGACCCAGAAACCTTCCAAATAGAAAGTAAAACTAGGGTGGGGATGATATCCACAACTTTAGTACTATTGTATAAAGTTAGCCTGTTAAAACTTATGTTGATCACTTCTAATAATCTGCCTTGTTAAGAGCAATGAGGACTGCTAGGTCCATCTTGTGAAAGGATTCACAAACATACAATTAAGTATGCACTCGATAAAGAGATTTATAAAAGATGATTAGGTCTACCTTGTGAAAGGATTTGACTAATGCACTTGTTAGGATAAAATATTAGATCATTTATGACCTACAACTTGGTTTGTTGAATGATATTCCTTTAAGTATTGATCACCTTGCTGTGATAGATATGTCTTTGCTGCTCCTTATACTATTGTAGCCTTTTCAATTTTCTCTTTCTACTCTTCTCTAATGATTACATTGATTCCTCACTCATACTCACTCTTATACACACTTTGGATATGATACAATACATTACATATATATCAATCCAATTATACAAATTACAAAGTCGGCCACAATACAAGTTACCACTATATTACAAAGTTGGCCCACATGAAGATATTTGAGTTCTGAAGATTGACTCGGTGAGGTTCTAATACTCGGCATCCACTATCAATTCTTAGCATCATCATACACTTGGTAGACATAGAAGTTTGGTCCATACTAATCACTTCCAATTAGTCTTGAACTTGGTCTACACTGGTGACTTAATAGATACTATGAAAACTCATCACATAACTTAAGTCTCTTGATTTACATTGTATAACTCGGTAAACACTATCACTTTGAGCTTAGTATGAACTGAGTCTCTTGGTTAATGCTAAGTAACTCAATTAACATTGGACTCACATCATGTACACTATGAACTTGGTGAACATTGCACAACTTAGCTTGCACTAGTAAACTCGGCACACACTAAGATGCATAGTTTACACTGTTGATCTTCACTATAACTATGACTGCTTGGTAACCACTAAGATTTGTCCAAAGGACTCGATAGTAGCTATAGAAATCAATGACAACTAAAATACTTGGAAAACACTGATTAGTTGTACAAAGACCTTGGTAGCTATATATGATCTGAATAAGTGTGTGTCACTAATAAAAAACTTGACTAATATGTCAATAGAGAGATGTACTGAAAGCTTCTCTCCAATATTTTAAAGCAACATTCTTCTCCATCATCATTGTTCTAGCACAATCCATCATAGATATGTTCCTCCTTTTAGCTATCTAATTTTTTGGAGGGGTCCTAGGTGTACAAGTTTGTCTCTTGATTCCTCTGTCATTGTAGAAGTTATTGAATTCATTTGATGTAAACTCTCCACCTCTATCAAATCTGAGACATTTCAAGATTTTACCAATATCATTTTCAACTTTTTCCAAGTGCCACTTAAACATTTGAAAAGCATCATATTTTTATCTCAAAAAAATAACTATCATCATTCTTGAGTAATCATCAACAAATAGAATAAAATACTTTTAACCTTTGTAGCTTTTCACATTAATTGGTCCACATAGATCAGTCTGAACTAACTCCAAAATTTCTTTTGAAGTATGTGTCTTACTCTTAAAACTAGATTTTTTCATCTTTTCTAATTGACATTGTTTTAGATTAAGGCAAAATATGTTTTGAAGGGACACAAAAGAAAAAGATCAGCATTAAGCACCACTAGATTTTACAAGGACTTGAAACCTAACGTTTACCCAGAAAATACCAAAAACCAAATTTTACAGGGACCTAAAACCACAAGAGTAATCCAAATAGAAAACACACCTAGGTTTTACAAGGACCTAGAACATAAATTTTAAACAAAAAACTACAAATAAAAATAGAACAGACTAGCAACTAGAACACCAACGACCATGACCAACACCTACAACAGCTTTTTTATGATCTTCTCAACCTCCTTAGCTATCTCTACAGTACTCTAGATAATATCAACCATGGAATAGTTAGGAACCATAGGTGCCTCAATAATATTTTTCCTCATACTCCACCTAGTTCTCTTACTTGGTCCTCCTGGACTCTTCACACCAATAGTACCTGGAGACATAATCTCATTGATGCTTTTCTTTCCCAAACTAGTTGTCACAGCACATAAACTAGAAGTAACTAGCTCCATCCTCTGCCCACTATACTTGATTAATTGATGGAGTTCTAGCTCATACTCTTCCTAACTAACATTTTTTACAAATCACATTATCAGGTTTCTTCAGTTTTGACAACCTTCTGACTCTCTTCATCTTACTGATACTAACCAAGTTGTCAAAATTTACATGACATAATCTTTTGTTCCATAGCCACACATCATCAAATTGTACAACAAAAAAGTAGCTTCATTCATGTCAAGATAAAATAGATTACCTCTTGTCTGATCTCCACTCCAAATGAGTTCTCAATTAGTATCATAAATCTTAGCTTTCATGTGTTCAAATTCAACCTTGTATCCTAAACTATTCAATTCTGACACACTCAATAGATTATAGTTTAAGTCCTTTTGCATAGTAAGCATTGTCACACATGATCTTTTTTTTCAATCATATTAATCCTTTGCCTTTCACTAGACTATGTGCATCATTACCAAATCTAACACTATTTCCATTGTAATGCTCAAGTGTAATTAACTTACTTTTGTCACTAGTCATGTGATGAGAAAATCCACTATCAATGATCCATCTTTCACCTTTGGTTACATAGGATACTAATGTAGTTGCCTCATATTCATTTGAATCATCTTTCATAGAAACATACAAAACTTCATCATCATGGCCATCTGATTCTTCATTAGATTCTTCTTTAGCAATGTAACAAGCTTTCTTTCCCTTGTCTTTGTAGCCTTTGTTACTATCATCTTTTCTACCTCTAAATTTGTCTTCATTTCTGTTTTTTTTTTTCTTAGTACACCTTGGTGCAATATGACCAACTTCATTGCAATTAAAATATATGATGGGTAAGTTAACTTTGTATTTTCCTTTTTCTCTATGAAATCTCCCAGCAAATAGTGCTTCCAATTCTTCTAGATCTTCATCATCTATGTCACTATCACTAGCAACATGCTTGACCGTTTTCTTTCCTATAGGTTCTTTGATTGTCAACTTAACTTTGAAAGAAGAATCAATATTATCATATTTGAAATTATCAAAATTTGAAAGTTCAAAAATAGTGTGTCTACCAACCAGTCCTTCAAGGGTTAGATCACTACTAGGAGTATACCTCAATTCTTGTATAGCAAAGACTCTAATAGCATAAATAGGCAATAGGGTTCTTAACACTTTTTTGATCATAGTCTCAACTTCAATAACTTCATTTTCTCCTCTAATTGCATTTACAATATCCTTGATTCTTGCACAATAATGGACTATAATCTCACCATCTTGTGTTCTCATTTCATCAAATTTTCCTCTTAGACTTTTTGCTTTGTCTCTCAGCATATTCTTGTCTCCTCCATAGATCTTTTGTAGGGAATCCCACATTCCTTTAGAAATGGTAGATGTTTTGATGTCTTCAAACTTTGAATAGCTAAGGGCAAATGCAATCTCCAATATTGTCTAATTGTGTTATTTCTTTTGTTTGAGTTGTTCAGCAGTTGGGGCTATGGTTATGACAAAATATTGAATGGTGATGGTTGCCTATGTATAATATCTAAGTCCTCATATGTTCTAATACCAATCATTGGAATTGTTTAGATTGAATTAGTTATCCAAGGTCCAAATGTACAGATATAAATTTTCACTACTTAACAATTACTTGTCCATGCATTGATCATCCAATATCTCAAATTATAGTATATTAATATCCTAGGTCAAATGAACTTTTTAGAAATGTAAACATGAAATACCACAAAATCATTCACATAATTCAACACAAGGATTTTATGTGGAAATCCAATTTAGAAAAAACCACTGGTAACATGCTATCAATTTTCACTCTTTCGAAGTGAGCTTTGTGATGAGAAAACCCTATTAAAGGTTACAACACACATCATTAAATGTGACCTTGATTATGTTAGAGTAAATAATTATTTATTTATTATTTATTTTATATACTTAAGTTTACTTAGGTTAATGCATTCATTTAATTGTTGTAGTGATGAATTTTTAACAATACGGGAGTTTGTTCCTTTCTAACATGTTCCACCATTTTGTGGAAGAGTGCTTAGTTGTCAACCTTATATTCTACCACTTTCCAACTTATTCTACAACCTTCCATGAGGCCTTTATATTCGGAATCTCTCATTGTATTTTCTCAACTCACATCTCATTTTCATTGTAAATACATTTTTCTTATTTTTGCAATATTCTTTCTCAAGTCCATTTAGGGTTTTTCCAAGCTCCACCTCTTCCTTCTTTGGTTTCCCTACGACAAGTTATTTGCATACAAGTGATCTTAGTGAGCTATGGAGTTGGATTTCATCAACTCCTATATGGTATCAGAGCCTCCCTACTACTTCTTGGTCTAAAGGATTTTTTAAGTCGTGATTCGGAGACACAAACCCTAGTTTGTTTGGGATTTTTTATTCAATCGAGAGGAAGAATATTTTTTCAATATTTGGAGAAAAAGGAGAAAGAGGGTTTGACATAATAGATCTGACATTTTTTGGGATTTTTTCTTTATTTTTTGGAGGTGCAATGGCAGCGATTTAGAAAAAATAACTACAAAGGTGATTTTCAAACAGTGATATCTCCCTCATACGAACTCATTTTTTTGAGAATTTTTTTTTGTTTTGGGGTAGAATTTCATGATCTACACATTGGTGCAGGTAGTTTGAGATCATTGTTCCTAAATTTTTCTACAATTCACAAATTCCAATTTTTGCCACTTTAAATGCTTTGTACGGGCTCATTTGGACAATAATCAAGTTCCTTTTTTTTTTAAAGTGCATTTTTTTTGTCTACTTTCTAGATCTGCAATTAGATTATAGGTTTTGTGCATAGAAATAATACTTTTAGAAATAGGCCCTAAATTGGTTATTGTAGTTGCACTAAGTATAGAGTGCCCAAATCATACATTAGGGGGGTTAATTGATCTCTTTTGCATTGTGGGGGGGAGCATTTTCTTTTTTGCAATTTACGTCAGAATAGACTCTTCTGTTTCCATCTTCTTCTCTCAATGTTGGATCCTTCTATGACCTGGCTAACGCCATACAACTATCACATCTAGAAGGCACAAATGACAAGGTTTCTCATGTCAAGGGACTTATGGTCATGTCTAGATGACAATCAACCTATTCTCACACAAGCTTTTAAGGTTCTTTAGCACAGGAATAAAATGGATGAGGCCATGGGATTGATTGCACTGAATATTTTAGATAGTCTACTATTTCACTTGGATGGTTTGACCACTCCACAGGCTTATTGGCTCAAATTTTAGACTTTGTTTGGCATAATAAATGAGTTCCAAGCACTTCATCTTGATGTAGAGTTGACTTCTTTGACACCTGACAGCTTTCCCACTATTAAGGACTTCTTGATGAAATTCAAATCTTTGTGTACACTTATGCAGGAATGTGGGAAAACCAAGATAGATGATGAGTGTATCTTTTTGGTACTCTCAAAGTTGAGAGGCCAATATTAGATATTCTCTTCCACTTTCTACTCCACTATGGATGCCTTGGGTGATAGACATGGGATGCCTTCATTTGAGATATTTTGTGATTGGTTAACTCGTGAATAGGCCAAGATCACTCAGATGGATTCACTTTCAGGTTCATAGTCACAGGCATTGCTTATCAAGGATACATAGGAGCGGAAGTTAGGGTAGATATTAGATCCCTCTTCTACTAGGTCATCATCTACTAAGAAGAAGGAGAAAAAGAAGATGGAGACTCCTACCTATTCCTATTGTTTGAAAGGATCTCATGATGAGACACATTATTTTTAGAAGAGATTTGATGGTTATGAGAAATAAATTGTAGATTTGCAGGCTCTTCTTCAAAAGAGCACTATTTCCTCTCCAGCCTCTTCTACCTCACAGGGGTTTACTTTTTAGTCTTCTTCCACATTCTTGACATCTACACTAGATCTTGGAAAGGGTCATGTATTATAGGCATCCATTGCAACCTCTTCACAGGTCCCTTGGATATTAGATTCAGGTGCTTCTCACCATATGGCATCTTCTCAAGGTGTCTTCTCTACTCTTGAGGCTTCTCTCATTCCTCATATTCTCATGGGGAATAATGTTACCCTACTAGTTTGTGGGAAAGGTTCAATTTGCATCCAGGATGGTATATTCAATGATGTATTGTATGTTCCATCTTTGTTTGCTAACCTTCTCTTGATTTCTCAAATTACACGTAGCGGATCAGGGAAGATAGTTGAGTTCACTTCTGATTCAGTCTTCATTTGGGATCATGTCACAAGAGACCTTATTGCTATAGGGATAGTTGATTCTTCCACTTGTCTCAACACCTTTTTGCACTTTTGCCCACCATCTCCATTTTTAGAGCACGACTCTTCTCTTTCATAGGAGCATCATGTGTTGCAGTCTAGATACTTGAACCTTTGTATTGTTCCTGGGATCCTTATTTTGACTTCCAAACCACATCTAGTTGAGGGCTTTTCTCCTTTGTAGGATTCTTCTTCTGCTTTACCTGATCCTTCAGCTTTATTCATCGAGCCTCCAAGTGCACTTGTTACTTATACTATAGTGGACATTCATGATAGTGTCAGCACACCTACCTTGGGGATTTTATTTTAGGATCTTTGTACTTTTTCCTTTGGGCTTTAGCTAGGCCTTCTAGTTTTCCCTCTCATTCAGGGGTTCCCTTGTTATGTTCCCTTGTTCCTTCTACATTGGAGTTTCATTGGTTCGATCATTTCTATAGGAGCTCCATCATTCTGGGGGGTGCTTTGGTGTCTATTCTCCTAGGGGGACTGGTTGTAGTTATGGTTTTGAGAGAGTCTCTTGAGCCATTTTTGATCATTTTCCTTCAGGGTGTCTTGTTGAGGCCTTCCTTCCTTCATGTTTTTTTTCAGCATGTTTTACCTCTTTTTGGGGGAGGCTTTTTCCCATGAGGTTTTCCCTCTTTCCCCATTTCTAGAGGTTGCATATCTTTGCATTGTACATGGGTAACTAACATGGCCTTGTTGCTAGGACCCATTTTGCATTTTGATCTTAGTTTTTGTGAGCTTAAGGCATTCCCCTAAAATGCACTTAAGGGGGGGTGTTAGAGTAAATAATCATTTATTAATTATTTATTCTATTTACTTAAGTTTACTCAGCTTAATTTGTTCATTTAATTATTGTAGTGATGAGTTGTTAACAACACGGGAGTTTGTTCCTTTCTAACATGTTCCACCATTTTGTGGAAGAGTGCTTAGTTGTCAACCTTATCTTCTACCACTTTCTAGCTTTTTCTACAAGCTTCCGTGAGGCTTTTATATTTGGGCTCTCTCATTGTATTTTCTCAACTCACATCTCATTTTCATTGTAAATGCATTTTTCTTATTTTTTCAATATTCTCTCTCGAGTTTTATTTAGGGTTTTTCCAAGCTCCACCTCTTCCTTCTTTGGTTTCCCTTCAATAGGTTATTTGCATGCAAGTGATCTTGGTGAGTTGTGGAGTTGGATTTCATCAACTCCTACAAATTAGGTGATTTCAATCACCCCATTAGGAGTGAGCCTTGTTAGAGGAATTTAGAACATTCCATTAGAATGTCACCTTGTTAAAGGATTTACTCATGATTGTTATGTCAACCGTAATCCAAAGAGTTTATCTAGATTGATATAGTTGTTAGAAAGTAAATCTAATAACAAAACAACTCACTTGTAGATTATAGATAACTTATCCAGTCCTCCATTTTGATTGGTAATCAAACTCCTTTGTCTCTGACAGCTTGTTCACCCTTCAAGCCTTCACCTCCTTAAGCCTCCTTTCTTAGTATGTTGATTGCAAATTCATCCCTTTGGCCACCAAAAGAAGCAACACCACAATACTTTTCTATCTCTGGTTTGCACTATGACACTTTACTTATGACCTGTTATCTCCTTAAATAGAAAATTTAGATCTTTTTCCACTTAGCCAAAATCGTCCATCTTAGGGTTAGGTCAAATTCATTGAATCTACCCTTTTTTCCATTTTATTCTTTTCTAGAAACTTCTCTTATAAACCTCTTCAAATTCATCTTCAAATGGTTTATCTTAAATTTTGTGCCCCTGGCTCATCATACTTATCTTCCACATGCTTCACACAATTCAAGAAATCAACTTTGTCAACTCAGATTCATCAAAGCTTTGATCAAACTCATTTTACTAGCACTCAGCAATAACATGTTGTTTTCTTGGTAGTAATTGTCTTCTTATGCTCATTCAAAACTATGTTTTTTGACATAGACTAAGTCTTTACTAATGCTCGAGACACATTAAACTTTCTTTACTTAGCACCAACTATTAGAAATGCTTTAGAATAATTGAGAGGTGGGGTGAATTAGTTGTTCAAGGTCCAAATGTCCAAATAAAATCCTTTTATCAAGTACAGTGAGTCCATTAAACTATTTATGCATCCAAGCTTAAACTTTCCTACTTAGCAAGTTAATGTAAAATCAACATGCAAGAATAACACATGAAAGATTACCACATAACATAGTGATTTATGTGGAAACCCAATTTGGGAAAAACCACCAGTAACATGCTACTCAATTCTCACTCTTTTGAAGTGATGCCCTATTAAAGGCTACAACACACTGTTAAATGTGACTTAGTTAAAGGATTTAACCACCTTGTTAGAAGTGGACCTGGTTAGAGGACTTTAGAACATTCACTTGGAATGCCACCCTGTTAAAGGATTTACAAATAGTTGTTAAACCTACCTAAGTCCATAGGATTTTACCCTAGTTGAAACAATTGTTAGAGAGTAACAACAACGGCTTTTGACCTGATACAACTTACAACTTAACTTGCATATTTCATATCTCTATTCAACTCACAACATTGCCTAGCTTTCAATCTTTATAGTTTTGACATCTTGTCCTCCTTTCAAGCTTTGTCTCCTTGAGTCTCCATGCTTGATGTATTAGTGCAATCTCCTATATGACCACATATCAAAGCATAGTCTCTATGCTCTATTCTTCCTTCTTTTCGATGTCTTCTCCTTAACACCCTTCAACAACTTTGATCTAGCAACTCTAACTTCTTGGCCTATACTCCTTAGGATTCTTTAATACTTTTCTTTCTTGAATCTTCCCACTCTTTTCTTTTAGATCAAATAGATTAGGTAGGATTCAATGAATCTACCCCATATCTTGTTCCTTCTAGAAACATCATGAAGAATCCTCCTAAATTTTTCCAAAAATAGTTTACCTAAAATTCTATGCCTCAATCTCATATCCTTATCCTCCATTTGGTTCACAAAATTCAAGGTAACAAACTTGTCAGCTCAGGTTTAGCAAATTTTAACTTCTCAAATGATGCAGCAGCTCAGCACTATTGAAATTCTGGTGCTCAAACATACTATGTTATTTGGCACCAATTGCATTTTTTCTTGGCACCTATTGTGGATTCACTCGACATCCACAAATTTTTTTTTATGCTCAGCACCTATTACTTGCTCAACTCCTAAACTTTTTGGCTCCTTCTATATCACTTGGCACACACTAGATTTTGCATTTGTTTGGCACTAACTGAAAATCTACTCAGCATGAACTAGCTTGCTCGGCACTCACTAAAGAACTTAGTCAAGCTTTGCAAATACCCTTGTTACAACTTATACTTCTAAAGTTTCTAAGTGTGGCCAACCTCTGTATCTTCAAGTGTATTATCAAAAAATCATTTTACCATTGTCTTAACTGATCCTTGCACTTCATTACAAAATCGTAACTCAACCTTTCCCTTAGGTACTTTTGTTGCATCTTGTTGATTAAATCCTCTTCATCAATCAACTAAGTGATAGTACTTGGATCTTATAAAAAATTATCATTCTAGCAAATAGTAGGTTTGACATCAATGACAAAACAATGATTGAAAATATTCTTTATCAACAATCTCCCTCTTTGCAAATAGTCTTCCTTCTTCAACAATCATCTTTTCAATCAAATTTCCAACAATCTCCCTCTTTGGCATTGATGGCAAACCAAACTGATCAACCAAGTTATCAAAATGCTAACAAGGTTAAAATAGTAATTCAAATGCCAAAAAGAAATTGTGTTACCATCAATTCTCACATCTCCCTCTCTAATCTACTATCCTTAGTTTTTTGCTTCTGGTTCTCCTCATTGTTGTTCCCTTTCTCTATTTCTTCTCCCTCTACATGTCTGATCAATTCCTATATGACTCCCTCTTTTATATAGCTTACTACTTTGATCAGCTTTGTTCTTCTTAACTACTATTTCTCCTTCTTACATTTTTGTTCCTTTAAATGTACCATGCCATCTCTACCTCTGCACAATATTTCTTCCTCTATATGAATTGATCAATTTCTACTATTTCTCCCTTTGTCCATTTGATTTTGTTGATTTGATCAATTTATGCTATTTCTCCCTCTTTAACAACAAAGCCATACTATTTTGGGATCTTAACATGCAAGTGTAGCATTTGTAGGTACTTTAGAGCTCTATCACCTTGCTTGTGACTAATTTGGAACTTCACCACTTTAGTTACTTTAGGCAAAAACCTAAAGTAAGTACCCTCTGCATCAATTTTTAATATTTCATCATTCAACTCTTTTGATGCAAGGCAATCTTGCTATTGCTTAAATAGCCTTGGATAGGTTTATCACCCCTAACTTACTTCTAAGATACTCAAATGCATCTTTAGGTAGTTCTTTTGTGAAGATGTCAGCAATTTGTTCCTTTGAGCTAACATATTCCATCCCTACTTGCTTGTTTTCCACCAATTCTCTTACATAGTGATACTTAATTGTCATATGCTTTGTTTTGGCATGCATCACAGGATTCTTTGATATGTTGATGGCACTTGTGTTATCGCAATAGAGTATGACAAGTTCAGTTACCTCTTCTTTCATACGTTGCAGTAGATGTTTGATCCATACAATATTGGTGCAATTGATAGTAGCAACAACATATTCAACTTCTACTATGGACTATGAGGTACAACTTTTCTTTTTGCTGGTCCAAGTAAATAATATTTTTCCTAAGAAAAGTGCTCCTCCACTAGTGCTCTTTCTATCATCAATATTACCTCCCTAGTCTACATCAATGTAGGCTTTTAACTCAAACTTTTCACTTCTCTTGTAATATAGTCCAAAGTTATATGTTCATTTTAGGTACCTCAGTATTCTTTTTACTACCATCAGATGATTTTCTCTTGGATTTGTAGAAAATCTTGCTACTATTCCAATAGCTAATGTAATGTATGGTCTACTATGTACAACATACTCTAACTTTTCAATCATTGATCTATGCATTATCTGATTTACTTCAGCTGACTCATCATTCTTGGATAACTTATGTCATATTACCATTGGTGTATTGACTGGATTTAAATCTTCTAAGCCAAATGTCTTGAGTATCTCCTTGATATATTTTGATTGGGTCACAAATATGTCATGCTTCAGTTGATGTACTTGCAATCCAAAAAAGAATTTGATTTCTCCAAACATTGACATCTCAAACTCATGTTTCATTTGATCAGCAAAATCTTTGAATAGAGCATCTTTTCCTCCAAATATTATGTCCTCAACAAAGATTTTAGGTATCAGAATATCTTTACCTTTTTCTACCTTGATATATAGATTTTTTTTGTCTTCTATTCTCTAAAATCCAATCTTCACAAGATATTTGTGCAGTCTATCATACCATGCTCTAGGTGCTTGCTTCAAACCATAGAGTTCTTTATGCAGTTCACAAACCATATCCTTGTTATTCTCATCAACAAATCCCTCTAGTTGCTCTATGTAGACCTCATCTTCCAATATACCATTCAGAAAAGTAGACTTTACATCCATTTGGTAAACTTTGAAACCTTTGTAAGCAGCATATGCAAGTAGTGTTCTTACTCCTTCCATTCTTGCAACAGGGGCAAATATTTCCTCATAATCCAATCCTTCTTCTTGTGCATAACCTTTGTAGACAAGTCTAACCTTATTTCTTATAATCTCACCATTCTCATCTAGCTTGTTTCTAAATACCTATTTGGTACCAATCACATTTTTATCAGCTATTCTTGCAACTAAGGTCTAGATTTTTTTCTTCTCTATCTGATCTATCTCTTCTTCCATATCTTTATGCCAATTATCATCTTGTAGTGCATCTTTCACTATTTTGGGCTCAATCTTTATCAGAAAACATGATTCATTTCTTACTTTGTTCCTTGTCATTGGTCTAGCTTCCTTGTCTCCAATGATTTGTTCTGCAGGGTGATGTCTTCTCACATACTTGGATAGTCTTGGTTATGTCCTTCTTTCTATGTTTGATCTTTCAGTTTCAAAGTCACTATGCACATTTTTTTCACATATTTCATCATCTCTTTCATTTGTACTAATTTCAAAATCAAAATGTGCATTATCTTTATTCTACAAATTGGCTTCTAAATGCAACTCGGCATTCATTGACTATGATTCAACTGATATTGAAATTTGTTGTTGATTCTCAACTTGATTTGTAGCTTCATATTTAGTAGGCATTCCTTCATAGAAGTATACAAAGGATTTTTATTCTTCTAGTTTCTTATTTGCATCAACCTAAGCTTCTGCATGCTCATCAAAATTTATATTTTTACTCTCCACAATCTTGTTAGTGTTAGTATTCAAACACTTATATGGTTTACTTCTAGTGGAGTATCCAAAGAATATCCCTTCATCACTCTTTGCATCAAACTTGCCATTTCTAGTATCTTTAAGAATATAGCATTTACAACCAAATACTTTGAAATGTTTTACATTAGGTGAGTGACCATACCATAATTCAAAAGGTGTTACATTTTTACCTTTCTTGACTTGTACTCGATTCAAGGTGTAGATAGTTGTACTTACAGCTTCTCTCCAATACTTCAGAGGAACATTTTTCTCCATCATTAATGTTCTAGCACAGTCTATCATTGATCTATTCCTTCTTTTTGCAATGTCATTCTGAGGTGGAGTTTTTGGTGCTAATGTTTGTCTTTTAATTCCTTTGTCAATGTAAAATATCTCAAACTCTTTTAATGTGAATTCTCCTCCTTTGTCTAATCCTAGGCACTTCAGGCTCTTTCCTATTTCTTTCTCAACCCTAGTCAAATACCACTTAAATATTTGAAATGCATTAGATTATTGTTTTAAGAACATGGAAGTCATCATCCTAGAGTAGTCATCCATAAACAACATTATGTATCTATCTCCTTGGTAGCTTTGTACTTCTATTGGGCCACATAAATTAGTATGCACTAGCTCTAGTACTTCTTTTGAAGTGTAGGTTTTGCTCTTGAAACTTGACTTACTCATCTTTTCTAGTTTACATTGTTTGCACATTGTATTTTTAGGCTTCTTCAACTTAGGCAAACTTCTGACTTTCTTCATTTTGTTGATGCTAATCAGATTATCAAAGTTAACATGACATAGCCTTTTGTGCCATATCCCCACATCATCAATTCTAACAACAAAACAAGATGCATCTTCCATATCTAGGTAAAAAGAGTTACTCCTAGTTTGTTCTCCTTTTTCTATTAGATTTCTATCAATGTCATAGATCTTGGCAATTTTGTTTCCAAATTCTACTTTGCAACCTACATTGCCTAATTGTGACACACTCAACAAATTATAGTTCAATCCTTCAACATAGTATGCATTATCACATGAAATTTTCTCTATAAGTTTAATAGAACCTTTTTCTTTGATTTGACATAGAGCATCATTTCCAAATATAACACTATTTCCATCATATTGAGTAAAGTTAACAAACTTGTTGTTGTCTCTTGTCATGTAATGTGAGCATCCACTATCTATAATCCATTTGCAATTTTTGTTCACATAGGTTACCAATGTTTTTGCCTCATCTTCATCTAACTCATCCTTCATGGCTACATAGACTACCTCACCATAATTTTCATTAGAATCCTCTTCTTCAACAATGTAACACTTTTTGTCTTTATCTTTGTAATCTCTGCTATCATCTTCTCTTCTGTTCTTGTTCTTGTTGCCTTCTCTATAATTCTTCTTCTATGTGCATATTGCAGCAATATGTCCTACTTTATTAAAATTTAAACAAATTAAAGGAAGCTTACCTTTGAATTTACCTTTCCCTCTGTGAAATCTTCTAGCCAACAATGCTTCCAATTGTTCCACATCTTCATCATCTATGTTGCTATCACTGGATGCATATTTTACCTTTTTCTTCTTCTTCTTTGGTTTCACCTCCTCAATGTCTTTCAATGATAGCTTTGATTTGAAAGAAGATTCAAGATTCTCAGGTCTGTATTTATCAAATTTGGACAACTCAAATACAGTGAGTCTTCCTACTATTCCTTCAAAAGTTAGTTGGTTTCATGGTACACATCTTAATTCTTGTATGGCTGAAACTCTAATAGCATAGATGGGGAGCAAGGTTCTTAATTATTTTCTATTAACTGTATCATCTTCCAAATGACCACCCAAACTTCTTATTGCACTTACTAATTCTTTCATTCTAGAGGCATACTGAGCAGCATTTTCACCTTCCCCCATTTTCATGTCATCAAACTTTCCTTTAAGACTTTCTCTTTTTGCTCTTTGAAAATCCTAATCTCCTCCATAGATATCAGTTAGAGCTTTCCACATATTGAATGTAGAGTCACATCCCTTTATGTCATCAAATTTATCATAATTGAGGGCAGAGGCAATCTCTAGCATTGCCTGATTGTGCTCCTTCTTTTTCTTCATAGCTTCTACAGTGGGTACAGCTAGATCAACATGTTCTACTTCAATTGAGGTTTTTGCATGATCACTTATTGATCCAAGGTGCAAATTTGTCAACTTTTTCCATGTAGTGAAGTTATCTCTATTGAGCTTGGGAACTTCTCTCATGGACATATTTATCTTCTTGCTTCTAGTACCTTTAAACTAAATTAGTAGATGGCTATGATACCAATTGTTAGAAATGCTTTAGAATAACTAAGAGGGGGGTGAATTAGTTATTCATGGTCCAAATGTCCAAATAAAACCCTTTTATCAAGTAAAGTGAGTCTATTAAATTGTTTATGCATCCAAGCTTAAACTTTCCTACTTAACAAGTTATTGTAAAATCAACATTCAAGAATAGCACATGGAAAATCAACACATAACATAGTAATTTATGTGAAAACTCAATTTGAGAAAAGCCACCAGTAACATGCTACTCAATTCTCACTCTTCTAAAGTGGTGCCCTATGAATAGTCTACCTTTTTAAATGCTACAACACACTATTAAATGTGACCTAGTTAAAGGATTTAACCACCCTATTAGAAGTGGGTCTGGTTAGAGGACTTTAGAAGATTCACTTGGAATGCCACCCTATTAAAGGATTTACAAATGGTTTTTAAACCAACCTAAATCCATAGGATTTTACCCTAGCTAACACAATTGTTAAAGAGTAATAACAAGGGCTTTTGACCTGATACAACTCACAACTTAACTTGAAAATTTTAGATCTCTATTCAACTCACAACATTGTTTGGCTTTCATTTTTTGTAGTTCTGACAGCTTTTCCTCCTTTCAAGCTTTGTCCCCTTGAGTCTCCATGCTTGATGTGCTGGTGTAATCTCCTATATGGCCACTTATCAAAGCATAGTCTTTGTGCTTTGTTCTTCCTTCTTCTCGATACCTTCTCCTTGACACCCTTCAACAACTTCAACCCAACAACTCTAACTTGTTAGCCTGTGACTCCTTATATAGGAGGCTAAAATACTTTTCCTTCTTGAATCTTCTTGATATTTTCTTTTAGATCAAATGGATTAGGTAGGATTCAATGAATGTACCCCATAGCTTGTTCCTTCTAGAAACATCATGAAGAATCCTCCTGAATTCACCCAAAAATGGTTTACCTAAAATTCTATGCCTCCAACTCATCATCCTTATCCTCCATCAAGTTCACAAAATTCAAGGTAACAAACTTATAGACTCAAATTTGGTGAATCTTTGACTTCTCAAATAATTTAGCAACTTGGCACTATTGAAATTCTGGTGCTTAGCACATACTATGTTATTTGGCACCAATTACATTTTACTGATGCTTGAAACCTACTATGGATTCACTCAACATCCACTATTTTTTTTTAATGCTCGGTACCTATTACTTTCTCAACTCCTAAACTTGCTCGGCTTCTTCTATATCACTCAGCACACACTAGATTTTGCATTTTCTCAGTACAAACTAAAAATATGCTCGACATGAACTAGCTTGCTTGGAACTCACTAAAGAACTTAGTCAAGCTTTGCAAACAACCTTGTTACAACTTATACTTCTAAAGTTTCTAAGTGTGGCCAACCTCTGTATCTTCAAGTATATTATCAATACATCATTTTACCATTGTCTTAACTGATCCTTGCACTTCATTACAAAACTGTAACTCAACCTTTCCCTTAGGTACTTTTGTTACACCTTGTTGATTGAATCCTCTTCATCAATCAACAAAGTGATAGTACTTGGATCTTATAAGCAATTTTCATTCCAAAAAATAGCAAGTTTGACATCAGTGACAAAAAAATGATTGAAAACATTCTTTATCAACAATCTTCCTCTTTGCAAATAGTCTTCCTTCTTCAACAATGATCTTTTCAATTAGATTTCCAACACCAACTAGATTTCTCTTTTCTTAACACATACTAAACTTACTTCACTTAGCCTACACTGACTTTCTCGGCATCCACTATTTTCTTGATCAAGCTTGGCAGGCACATTTCTTTACTTAGCCTTCGTCTATTCTTTGCTCAAGTATCCTTTCATTATAGCCTTAAGTAGATAAATAAAACACTATATCATCAAGGTCTTACTTGGTCTTAGTGCTCCTTTTGTACACCATATAACTCAACCTTTCTCTAGGTACTCTTGTTATCCTTTCGTTTCAAATCCTCTTCATCAATCAATAAAATGAAAGCATTTAGACCAAATTAGCAATTATCTCACCAACAAGTAGCAAGTTTGATGAGAAAATTAAAAGAAACATAATGAAAGGAGATATGTGTGGTCTTGGTTTAGAAAGGATATTTTTTTAGGATTGGATCAAAATAATCCATATTTGAATAATCAAAATGGAAATCTTAAAAAAACCCTAATATCAAAACCCAATACTCAAAATTTCAATGGTAGATATTTTTTATGCAATAAATTTAGTCACAATGATACATAATGTAAAAATAAGACAAATTCTACATCATTTTCAAGTGAATGTTCAAATACAATAACTATTGGCTAAAAAAAAATTATTGCTAGATGAACAATACTTTGAACAAAGAATTGTATATGTTTTAAATAAAATAATTTTGGATATATTGCAAAAAAATGTAGATTATGGTGGAATCAGATAAGCTAAAGGTATGGAAAATCACATATGATATATTAAAAATGAAATAATCTAGGTGATATTGCTAAGTTTTCTAGATTCACAAATCCAAACTTGAATATGAAGGATTTGATAGAAAGGAACAATGTGCACAATATTGATAAGGCTATATAGAAGTTTGATGTAGAAGAGATGAGGAAATAAATAAATAAAACATGGGTGAGAAAAGGAAAAATCCATACTAATGGAGGATCCACACTTGAATTTTGTGTAAAAATTTAATCAAGAAATTAATTTAAGTCATCGACCTAGGGGGATTTTTTTAATGAAAAATCCTTATAATCCCTTTATTTGAGTTTATACCTAAATGTGAATGTCATATTTAGATGTAGAAAAGCTATTATAACATGATTAAATCATCTTTGAAGAAGTCTTAGCATGTTTCTAGTATTTGCAGAGAGATTTTTGGATCCCAATTTGAAGACCAAACATAATCTAGGGTATAGAGAATTAATTATTAAAAAAAAAAATCAAATGTGTGAAAGGTGAAAAAAGTTATCAACAACTTATTATTCACATTGAAACTTAGAGGAAGTTTTTGCAAATATCTTAAAGGAAATTTGAGTGAAATGTTGAGTGAGTTTCAAAGACTTGATGGTCAAACTCTTGATTCAAAGGAAAGAGGTATTTACACTTTGTTGTGTGATATTGCACTTTGAATCATGGAAAATCCCCAAATTGTACACATTATCAAGTGTCCTATGACCAATTCAAGAAATGTCCCTATAAAAATATGGAGGATGCTCCCCAATGTGTATTTTATCTAGTCCCTTATGATGTACTTTACATAGAAATATTAGGGCATATATTTACTATAATTTAAATGAGCAAATTCATTGGTTTCTTAAAGAACAATTAGTAAATTCTAATCTAAAATTTAAGTATAAGATCTTAAAAGAGAATAAGATAGAACAAGTCATGAAATTCCTTTCTTCTATGATAATTATTAGATACGATGTGTATTAAGTTGAATGAATCATTAGTTCATATGGCTAGACAAACCTTATAAGATAAATAAGGAGGTTCTTGATATTGTTATTAGTTTTAATGAGTCCTATGATGTTCCAAAAGCTAAATCTATCAAAAATGATGCGGTAAATGAACTTACTAGTTATAACTAGTACAAGAGAGAAATGAGCATAAATGATATTATACAACTTAATGTAAGGTTAAATTCTATGGTACATAGTTAAAGAGAACTCAATTTCTAGCATTGTCATATACATGACTTATAGCATGGTCCAAGAGAATGGTGAATATGATCTATGTGAAGAACTCAAAATTTAGTTTTTATAATATATTACATTTAGTTAAAGAAGAATAGGAAAAAAATACTCAATTATGGATCTTTGATTCTATATATATTCTTTTACTTGATGAATGAATTTCTTTATTGGAAGAATTCAATGTGTTGCTAACAACTTGTAGCTGTACAAATCCGAGGCTTATAATACATTCTTGATGACAAATCAAGGAGGATAATCTTAAATGGGGATTCTTTAAATATTTTTAGAAGATACATTTGAGAGAAAGACTTCCTAAAACTATTGTTGATAAATATGAGGATACAATATATTTTATAATTAATAGAGATGATTAGTTGATGGAGGCAATTGAACTAGTAACTTCTTGGGTTATTGTATGAGTTTTGAAGTTGATGTTATCATTTTGTATGCCTATGATTAAGATTTATTAAATATACCTATATATCTCAATGAAGAGAGGTGTGTAACCTTTAAAGAGAACAAATTTAAAGTACATCTAGAGGTGAATAATCTAGGAAATTATAGAAGAGTTAGAACAAAAGTATAGGTGATGGAAAAGATATTTGATATTCATATTCAAAAATTTAGAGAAGCTTGGAGGAAATAGTTGGGAGAGGAAGAGAGGAAGAAGGATGAAGAGCCTATTGATTTAGAGGTAGCTACAACAAGAAAACCTCTTACTGTATCCTTATTGGAGATAAAACAATATAAAAGGCCTACTCTACCATCAGTTAATCCTCCTAAAAAGAATAGAAGTACACCAGAATCAATCAGTGCACCAAATACAGTAATCCCAAAAACTAAAATTGTACCTAAAATAGTAAACTATAAAGTAGAAGTGAATACTTGAAAAACCATCTAGTGGAAGAATGAAGACCAAGAGCACTAGAAAGTATCAGGGTTAAGCAATAGATAATAATTAAGAGTATCAAGGTTAAACATTAAGTACAAAACTAGAAAAGGTCACAAAAGAAAATTAATATGATGAAGAATAGGCAAGAAATAAAATGAAGCTTGATAATGGTAAACCCCCTTGTCAGTTAAAAGTGTTGCTAACAATTAGATAATTCATGCTAATGTGGAGCCACTTAAGAGGTATTTTGACAAATTTGATGATATTGAAAAAAAATTATTTGAAGAGACGACTATAGAGTGTATTCATATATACAATAGAGAACTTATAAATATAAAGGATGATATTTCATAAGAATTATTTGATATTTTAGACATTATGATATTAAATGCATAATATAAAGTGAAGATAATGAGGGAAAAAGTTATAGTTAGACTATGTATAGTAATATATGTGTATGGGATGGATGAATTCTTAAGGAAGCCAAGAAAGAGTTTAGAAGAGAAACAAGGATAAAAAAATTAATGATTATTAAAATAGATCAAGTAATGAAGATACTAAGAAGATCCTACCAAGGATCTTGTTGAAAAATAATTTTCAATTAGTTAGGAAGGATGATGCTAAAGATATGCATGATATCATTGTTCATAATTGTGAACCTATGGACAACAACATTTATGCTTTAGATTATGTACCTAATGTTGACATCTCTACTATTGTAGTTAGTTTATATGTTGGTAATATTGAAGTAAAGAATGGTGATAATGAATATAAGAAGAGAAATGTTGAGGAAGAACAAAAATTTGAAGAAGAAAATGATAAAAGAGAGAAGAATGGAGATGCAAAAAAGATAGTTGGAATAAATATTTAAACTAAGAAAGTGACAAAGGATAAGATTGCACATTTGAAGATTGAGGTAAGAGATAACCATAAAGAGGTAATGATGGATCTCCTAATAGAGAAAAAAGTTGAATTGGGTGACTTTGAGATCATTAAAGGCTTTATCAATCTTGATTCTCTTTCTCTATTTTAGATGATGAAGCCTACATCAATGACACAAACAAATGCAAGTAAAAAGTATTGAAGAAACACATTAAAGAGAATAAAATTTCAAGCCTTGTATTTTATGTGTTATAGAAATTAATACCTACATATGTGAGAGATTCAATTGACATTCCATCTAGAAATTGAAGGGTATATTCATTTTTGTAATTATTCATTTTGGTTCTATAGAAAAATATACTATGGTCAAAGTAAAAGATGAGTTTGATGAGGAAAAATTCAATGAGTTAAGTACCTTGAACTCTAAGGGTAGAAAGATTTTATGATTTGGAATAAAAAGAGTTCAAGATTTTTTTCCTAATTGAGGAAATGTATATATATCATGTGCCACCTATCCTGAATATATTGAAGATTTACATAAATCTATCAAGGAGAGTGAGATTAAATTGTTTGAACTACCACAGTCATTTGATCCTTTGGGAATTTCAATTTATAGTCATGAAGGACAAGTAATTTCCTTAATTGATAAGATTAGGAGTTTAATTACAGAGAAGGAAATGGTTATTGGGAGGATCAATGATCTTATAAGCTTAATTGCACCTAAGATTGACACTATGTTCAAGGGTCCAAAAGAAGAAAAGAAAACATTTAATTCACCAAATGTTACTAATCTATTTAATCAGTGGAGAAACTTGCCTATGATTATAATTATTAAGAGTCTGAAGAAGAGCTAGGATAAGGATTTCAATAGCGTAAAGAAAAATTTAATGTTTTTAAACTTTTGTAAGTATGGATAGGCTACTTGTGTGTGTGTGTGTGTGTGTGTGTGTGTGTGTGTGTGTGTGTGTGTGTGTGTGTGTGTGTGTGTGTGTGTGTGTGTGTGTGTGTGTGTGTTGCATTTATAGAAATTTTGGTTATAGTTCCTAATTTTTCCATTGATGTCCAAGAGGGAGAGATGTGAAATGAGAAATATTTATTCAAATCGGGAGGAGCAAGAAGAGCATATGGAGATTTTATTTTTGAGCACTTATTGTTTTGGAATTTGTTATTCGTAGTCATTTCTCACTATGTAATTTCATCAATGACAAACAAGGAGATTATAGGCAAGAGACAATACTCTTATAGATTTAGATTTTTTCCCTAATAAAAATAATATGAATTCCATATGTTCTCTATTATTAAGTTGATCATATTGAAGGATATAAACAAAATTTGGCTAAGTTAAGAGAAATAGAGGAGTAAGTAGTTTATAGGAAAACTTTTGTTGTGGCTACACAATATGTAATTTTGAGTTGAAAACATAGGGAAGCTTAATGAAGATATAGTCTACCATATCACATCCTTATGACATTTGATATTATTATTTGGTCATGTTACAAAGTTTTGATTGGTAGTTTTTTTATAAAAAATGAAGAACAGTGGAAGAGGTAGAGTAAATTTTGATGAAATCCTATCAAATGAATGAAGGGTATGTAATTAGAGGTTCAATTCAGAGGAAAGAAGGGATTGGATATGAAGTGTATTGATTCATTATATTATACTTAAAACAAATTTATTTGGCATATGAAGATAATGTGATAAAGTTCATCAACTATGTATTGTAATATATATAATTTTTAAGATGGTAAGTCTATCTTTTTGTACTTCAATAATGAGCTTTAAGAAGTGTGTTTGAATACATGTACATTCCATCTTTTGTACTTAAACCTTTAATAGGGTTATATACTTATATCTTTTAGGTTAGCCCAACTATTTTTTTTTCCCTAAAAAGGTTTCCATGATAAAATCATGATGTTATGATGTTGTGGGTGTTCATTTATGTTATATAATTTATTGTTCTTTGCATGTGGCTTGTGCTTAAAGAATTAGTTTAATAAGACAAAAAAAAATTATAGAAAATTGATCCCCCCTCCCCCAAGTATTCCTTAATACCAACACTCATGATCAAAATTAACCAAGGAATGTGAGAAAGGAAGTAAATGAGGAACCCCTTAAATATCAATCCCTAAAGGAAATATAGATGTATTAATAGTCATGCCAAAACTTTCATCAAGAAGGAGAGAAAACACCTCAAGTATGTCTCACATATATGCACGATGAGACTCCATAAAATTTTGAAATAATTTTCAAACACTCACCCCATATAGGCATATATAGAGCACTATTATCAACATGTGAAATATAATTTATGTCCAAATTTGAAGAAGCAAATAGTGAAGGAAGAAGCCCAACACTAGTATCTAGAATCCAAGACCAAAATGACCAAGTTCCTCATCACAACTATTATTTACATTGGGTGGAAGGGTATGAACATTATCATCAAGAATAAAATTAGACAAGGAACACAATAGATATGCATGATGTGCCACACCTCTAGAAATTATCTCTCTAGTCAATGCATCTCTAATGTGTACATGATCAAGAGTGGTCAAAGAGGATACAAAAAAAAATCATTAAATGAGCCTTTATCCATAACAATATAATATTTCCCATAATTTTTTTACATGCATTATCATACATTAAAATGTTAGGTGAACTACAAAAATCAAAATTAGAAAAATATACATAGGATACTCCATGTGATACATGATGAACCTAATCAAGAAGCAGTGTACTATTCTCATGAATAGTGAAAGCCAAAAGTGTACTACCTTTTCTAAAATTTGAAGTTCTTGATTGTGTGTATCAACATGGAGAATCTTCCAATTGTCTACCTAAAGGAGATAGAGACGCTTGTGAGGGTAATTAGATATGATGTTATTAAAGAAGGTGGGTAAGCACATAGATCTTCTTAGTATGACACTTACGGTCATTTTGTCATTATTTTCAATTCAAGTGCATTCAATGTTCCTTTTTTTAAATAACTCCTCTTGATAAGATCTCTTGTTACTCTTTGATTGTTTGTTTCTCTTAAAATTTTATATCATGGTGCATCTTCAAAAGCTCCTAATATTTGGACTACCTCAGATTACCTCATTGGTAAGATAGATAAGATGATAAAAAAAAATTGGTGAATGAACAAATGAACCATGATACTAAAATTTTTTGAGTAAAATGTAATGTTTTTATTCATAAGAGTTAACCTCCTTTTTATCTTCAAAATTGACCATAAATATGTTAATTTTATTTTGCAACATGACTTATGTAAATAAATGACTACTTTATATCTCTTAAATTGAATCAAAACCCAAAAATTAGAACATAACTACCATATGCCCTTATAGTGAGCTTAAAAAGAATTGGATTCATCAAAAGCTACCATTTAAGAAAAATTTTGACACAATTTAAGAAATGAAAAATATGTGACAAAAAAATTATGATTCAAAAAAAAAATTGTCAAGGACCAACATCTATATTTATCACAATAGGAAAAAGACCACAATTGACCTAGAAGTTAAAAATTGAAAATCCAACAAGAATAATACAAGAATCAATAAGTCAATATAAACTATATTTTTCATTTTTATAACCATATGTTATTGTCCCAAATTGATATTAAGAGGGGGATGAATCAATACAAACTTTTAAACTAGTTATGTGTGCACCAAAGTGTATAACCTTTGACATTGATGCTCTAAGTAATAGAAAAATAAACAATTCTCCAATATAAATACATGCAAGCTCACAAATGATCACATGCATCAATGACACGGGAATTTTTTACGTAGAAACCCTTAGCAAGAGGATGAAAATCACAATGGAAGTAATATTCCCACTAGCCTTAAAGGCTACAATTGTTCTTTTTGAGAAAACGTTATATTTTGAATGTTCATAACTTATGAGGATTATAAATATTTCAAAATCTACTTGGTTAGAGATGTATGCATGAAAACCTAACCTATTAGGAGCATGCTTTAACAAGAAAACATTAGTTGTACATGTATATCAAAGATTTAAGTAAATTGAAATATAACTAATTCTACTTGAGTTTTAAAACTAATGCAACCAAAAGGAAAGAGTTCCCATGCAACCTCGGTGGAGCTCGACAAGGGCACCCACAAGAGGCCTTGTTGGTGTGCTCAATAATGAGTGATGTGGATGTGCTCTCCTCAAACACAACTATAAATGAATCCCATGATAATGGAAATATGAAAATGAGGTGATGAACCTATGCTAAAATGAATGAAGAACACTTCAAGCAATGGATATGGAAGAAACCGTGCTTGAAAACATTCAAAGATGTGAATGTGAATGCAACAAGTAAATCTAATGATGCAACACAAAATGAAAATGCAAGAACAATGCAAGAAATTAAACAACTACCAAAGGGTTAGCAATAATCTCTAAGAAGCTCAAAACTTAAACTAGCATGATAACAATGCAATGAAGGAGATAAAAATGCTTGAGACAAGGGCTCTATTTATAGGCTTGAGGGAGACATTGAGGAGGTGGCGTCTATGTGGCATCCACATAGGTGCCACAAGGGAGACACATGGGCTAAGGGACAAGCCATGCAAAAGTCAACATTAGCCTTTTATGATTAAGATGGCTCAAGGTGTGGTCATACATGTGAGAGCAACCTTGGAGAAAGGAATGGGGGGACAAGGGTCTAAAAAGCTTTTTGGAAGAATTAATGAAAGGGGGGCTTCTTGGGCTTTGAGTTGCTCACACATGTGTGAGCAACCACTTAGGGACTAAAAGGTGTTTAAGAGGGTATTTAAGATAATAAAGTGGGATTAACTAGTGGGTAGCCTTAGAAGGATGAGAGTGATGGGTGGTAGGCTAGGCTTTAGGTGGGATTAGGATTGAATTAAATAGGATTTAATTTAATCATAGGATTATAGAATTTAATAAAGTGGAGGGAAATTAAATAAATAAGAATTTATTTAAAAGGGGATTTATGGAGCACTATGTATTAATAAATTTAACACATTAGGGGGAAGTATTCAAATTAAATTTAAATACATTAGGGAAGTGAACCTATTTAATTAAATAAATTTAATTAAAGAAGTAGAAGAATATGAAAAATATAATTAAATTAATTAATAATAAATTATAATATCAATGGAAATATTAATAAATTACTATAGTATTTTGGGATGATTTTAAGCATCTACATTTTACCCCTCTTTGATGCAGTGTTAAGATGACATTGCATCAAAGAAAAGAAAAACATAGGTTGCCCTAGAGAGGAGAGAAAAAACCTAGGAGTTGCATCGTAGAGACGACAGGGGAGGAGGGTGCCCCCTCACAAAAAAATAGAGCAAAAAGTAAATTTTGTGAAATTTTCGCGAAAAAGACCCAAGAAGAAAAGAAAGGTAAGGGAAAAGATGTAGCTGAAAATTTTACATGACTTGGGGATAAACAAGGTTAGATAGGATAGAGTAATGGGAATAGGCTCAAAAGGGGACCTTAGAGGGCCTATATAAGCCTCCATGGGGATCTCAAAAGAGTTATTTGTACACCTAGAGAGCACAAAACTAGAGTGAAGGATGAATCTGATCAAGAGATTACAACTTGGAGAGTATGTTTGGGTGCACCACACACTAGTCGACATGGGACCATTGGTAAGTCAACTTTTCCAACTTGTCAATTTTTTTCTCTTGCATTTTGTGACACATTTTTAGGGCAAGAAACTAGGGGAAAAAATGGGGTCAAGGTAGAGATAATGGTTCTCCACTCTGTCATCTTTGTAGATGACAAAGTAGGGAAACCATCACTGTGGAGATGATAGGATACTTCCCATCATCTTCAAAAATGATAGGTTACATCTTGTCATCTATGCAAATGCATGAACAAGGTGACAAATAGCTCAGAGACGATGATCATCATGTCATCATCTCTAAATCCTACAAAACTATAGTTGTCAGTGAGAAAATTGGTGTTTGTAAAGCTGCCAAAGATGCTAGATCAACATCTCCTTGTTTTGGCATCTTAGTGAATCCATGCCTGCATGGATTGGTGTCTTACTGATATGGATGTATAATCTGATATATTGGTGTCATAATGGAGTGCATTAGGTGTGGAATCTCGATAGATATTGTTTGTGTTATTGTTTCCATTGTTGTTGTCACTATTGTGGTTAGGGAATGGCTTTTGAAAGATCTTTAGCTTAGCATTTTTAGAGGGTGGTCCCCCTTCCACTTCAATTTCCCCATCATCGACAAGGTTTTGTGTTTAGATTTTGAGCTTGATACACTTCTTAGTGTCATGTCCTTTGATGTAGTGGTCATTGCAATACTTATTTTCTTTGTACCACTTGGATTTGGGTTAAGTTTTATCAAAAGGTTGTGTACTGGGAAAAACCATCAAATTGTGATCCACTAGTTTCTTGACTATGGCATCTAAGGGTTCACGAAACCTACTAAACTTTCTATTTCGATCATAGTCATGATTGTAATTGTTATTGCTTTTTTTTTTGTTGTGAGGAAAGAATTATGTTTTCTTACAAGGTTGTTGGTTGTTCTAATTGTTGTTTTGATTCTGATTTTGAGTGTCACAATTTAAATTGTTTCTTTTTTGGTGACAATAGTTGTTGTTATTCTTATTATCTCAACCTTGAATATTTTGCACACTCTTGACATCAGTGACACTATCATGGGTAATGCCTTTGTTTTTGGACCAAAATTTAGTTGATGATGACAAGTTATAGTGTTTAATGGAACCCTCGTCTAAGAGTTCATTTTTAATGTTCTTTCCTTTATTGACTAATGTGGAAAAGTTTTTAGAACTAGCCATCTTCATTTGGAAAGATATCTTTGGAATCAAATTTTTTATGAATATGCCTATAAGGTGGGAATCTTCAAATTTGTAGGGCATACAATTGACAAGATGTCACCACCATTGTATAAAATGACCAAATGTTTCACCAATTTTTTTTTTGTGTTGCAAAAATGACTTAAGGAGGCATGATGTTCAATATTACATAAGTATTGGGCTACAAATTTTCTTGTCAAGTCATTGAAGGAGGTGATACAACCTATAGGTAAGTTTATTAGTCATTCAAGTACAAGGCCTCCAAGGCTTCTTGTAAAGAGAATCTTAAGACAATCCTCATTGTAGGCAACTTCTTGGCATAATATAGAAAACTCTTTGAGATGTGTGACAAGACATGTTTCTTCTGTATATTTGTCAAATTTGGGAATCTCAAAATTTGGCAAAATTGTATCATGTCAATATATCTGTCAAATGGCAAAGGGAAAATTTCCTCAAAAGAAAAATATTTCATCCCTTTGTTGTTCATATTGTGGACAAAACTCCAAAGTTCATGTAATTGTGGGGCCAGATCCTAGTTTGGTTGTATTTTTGATGGTTGTGAATTGATGTTGATTCCATCTCCAAAGTTGTATGAGTTTCCAAATGGATTATAGGGTAGTGGTAGATTATGAGGTGGTGGAGTTGGTAGTGCACCACTTTGGCCAATGTATTGATATGCAGCTATTGGGATTGGCATTAGTGTTTTCAACATACTTTTTGGCATGTGTAAATAAGAGTAATACATTGATTGTGTCAGGACTGCCATTTGTTGGATAGGTACTTTCCCAATGTTTAAACATCCTATAGCTGGACCTATCAAGGTTTACTACAGAATACTGGCATGTGTAGTTGTGTTGGGCATAGCACTAATGATTTGTTGAATTTTTTATGCACTTAATTGGAACGTGGGTTGAGCTAAAGTTGATGTAGGTATAGCACAAGTTCTCACTACGAGTTATTTTCCTTTGCTAGATGTTTGTGCTATGGTGGGATTTGGAAATATTGGAGCACCATCTTTGGTGATTTTTCTAAACAAAGTGCTCTCATCAAAACTCATAGGAACATTAATACCATCCTTGATAAGGTTTAGGAAGATCTTAGTTTTATTAGCCCTAATAGATTTTTCCAACATTTCCAAGTTGTATGGGTCTGCAAGAAATGTTTGAACTGTTGGCATAAAGTTATTTGCCATTAGTGACAACACTTTTCTCACAGTATTAACCGAGTAAAGAAGAACTCAGTGTTAACCGAGTTCAATCGATTAACATAGAACTTAGTATTAACCAAGTTCAGTCGGTTAACTAAGAACTCAGCATTAACCGAGTTCGGTCGGTTAACATAGGACTCAGTGTTAACCGAGCTCAGTCGGTAAACAAAGAAGTTTGTTCTACCAAGTTTGTTTTGCTATTTGGCCGACTCAGTTAAATTTTGTCTACTTTTATTCAGCCGACCATTGCATGTAATTTTAACTTGGATGGTATATATATGTAATGTATTGTATCATTCTAAATGTAATGTGAAGAATGTGTGCGAAAGCATGTAAGCTGAATTTTGAAGGTTTTCAGCAAGGTCAGCATTGGAGAAGAAATGTTTTATCTGTCATATCAAGGACAATCAGAGCATAGCGGATCTTATCAGCAATCAGTTGTATTCAGATCCACTGTTTCATTCTAACAGGTGAATCAGTTTTTATAAATCCTTTAATAGGGTAGACTTAACAGTCTTTGTACTAAATCTCCTAACAGAGTGCATACTTATGAAGTATGTTTCAAATCCTTTAACAAGGTGGATATAACAATCCTTTATGCTCCTAACAGGGCAAATCACCAGAAGTGATCATTGTATGCCTTAACCGGCTAACTTCCTACTGCAGTAAAGAAGATTTGTGGGTTTCATCCCCACCCCAGTTTTACTTTCTATTTTGGAAGGTTTCTGGGTCACCAAAATCTCTGTGCTTATGTGTTATGAATGTCTACATACTGCAGATTAGGTGATTAAATATTTTAGTGGTTAATATGAATTGATTTAAGATTTTATGTTTACTGATTCACCCCTCCCCTCTCAGTAAATTGTTATATCTTGAATATTTCCAACAATTGGTATCAAAGCAAACTTGGTTCTCAGGACAAAGCTTGACAGCTTGAGCAAAGATCAAAGTCAATGGAGATATTCAGATTGGAGAAAGTTATAGAAAATGAAAAGTTAGATCTTGAAATGGCCATGGTTCAACTTAAAGAAGCAAAGGAACATCTTTCTCAATCCCTAAAAAGAAGAAAGGATCTTGCAAAACAAATGAATGATCATCAGTATGTTGAAGTGAAGATTGAAGACCTGTTACCATCAAGCAATTCAGAAGAAGCTGACCAAGAAATCAAAGAACTTCTAGAAAAGAATGGATCTCTACAAGAAGAGGTAAGAAAGCTTAAGAGAGAACAAGAAATACAGTCAATCAGGCTATGTGAAGCTTTGGATCAAAGAAACAAAGCACAAGAAGAACTGGAAGATAGAAGTCATGAAATCCGCAATCAAACTCATCAGTATGAAGATCTCATAGACCAACTCACCAATGCAAATGAAGAAATCAGGATTCTCAGAGCACAAAATGAAAGAATAAGGAATGATTTGAACATTGAAAAGCAAATCAATGAAAGTCTACAGAATGACTTGAGATCAGAAAGACAAATCAATGAAAGCTTGGAAAATGACCTAATCTCTGAAAGGCAAGTCAATGAAAGGATGATGAAATCTCAGGTAGACGTAAATCAATTGAATGAGCAGAATCTTCAAAAACAAACAAGCAAAGCTGGTCTTGGATACAAGGAAGCTGGTGAATCCTCCAAGCAAGGTGAACAAAGGAATAAAAGATCCACTTGTAATCATTGTGGCAAGATAGGTCATACATCAAACAAATGCTGGAGCAATGGGAAAGCAAAATTCAATGGTAAGTGCTTCAACTGCAATCAGCATGGTCACAAGGCAAATGAGTGTAAAGAAAAACCAAAATTTGAAGGCAATTGTTACAAATGCAAAAAGCATGGTCACAAGGCATTCCAGTGCAAATCCAAATCATTCAATCTAGCTGAACAACTTGTCAAAGCCATATTCGGATGGGACTACAACACCTGGTGCAGATGTCACTATTGTGGAGAGTATGGACATACTGGCATGAATTGTGCCAGACATCACCTAAGGAAAAAGGACACAACTGTAAGGTGCTATACATGTACAGAACTCGGTCATATAGCCAAAAATTGCATGAATATCAAAAGAATTGAAGATGAAAAGAAAATCAAACCAGATAACATTCGAAAGCAAATGAAGCAGCAATGGATTCCAAAATCTACCGAACAAGATAAGTCAGATAGGAGTGGCACTCAAGAGGTGGGTGACTCTACCATTTCCAATTAGTATTCATATAAGAAACATTGGAACTGCATCTTCCAAGATTTATCCTATGCAGCTCCAAAGGAAGAAGATGGATCAAATTAGTATTGTAGATACACTCTGACTCCAGGACGGTTCAATACTTTACCAAGTTTGGTTGGATGTAACAAAGCTTCATTAACCGAGTAGCAGTTACCGAGTTGAGTCGGTAAGAGACTTTGCCAAGTTCGGTCGGTCACAACTAAGTTTCATTGACCATGTTGTGTCAACCGAGCAAGGTCAGTTCGTGACCTAACCGAGTAAGGTCGGTACTTCAATATTTTCTTTCGATCGCCGAGTTGATAATATCTACCGAGCTAGTGGATGACAACCTGTCATTTCTTCTGCCATCGTACCCAAACATTTATGGCAAATTTGTTATCAAAAGGGGCAAAATTTGATCTAAATTTTTACTGCGAACAAAGAGCTAAGGTATTTTCTGCAATTTCAGAGCGAGCTTAAGACATTTTTGAGCGAATTTTTCAAAAGAGCGAAAGAATCAATTCAAAAAATTTCTACACCTACCAAGTAACAATGGCATCCAGAAGTGGAAGCTCTAAGACTAAGAAAGGCTCAGAAATGCTAGTTAGAGGAGAGGAATGGAAGGCGCCGAACTTCAAATTAGCACCAGCTATTGCAGAATCACTGGACCCTAATGGTGCCCAATCTCAAATTCCTTCAAAGGTACTTCTTGTCAATGATATAAGATCTCATTTTAAATGCTCTATTCAAGAACTTGGAAACCTAGAAATTGATAATGCCCTAGGTTAAATGAGCATAGATGGAAACCTAAAACCCGAACATAAGCATCTTGAAACAAAAGGGTTAACCCACATTTCGCACTTGCCAAGGAAATTTCAAGTTAAATGGGTTAGGTATGTACTCAGTCGAGTTCACAATGGCCAATTGTGGTTAGAGCAACCAGTGCTCATCACAAAGAAAATGATTAACAAAATTACTGGACTCCCCATGCTGAGCAAAGCCAAGTCTACCAAAACCCTAGGTCGGGAGGAATTGCAAAAACTGACCCAAGCAGAATGGGATGGTAGGGGACTTAAGCTGAATACTGTAGCTGACGTCGAATTGAGATTTGGCATTCACGTCATTGCTCACAAAATCTATAGTCCAAGCCGTCCAAATAGTGTACCCTGTGAAGCTGTGGATCTGGCGTACAAAATAGTGAAGAAGAATTTAGAATTTGATTTATCAGAATTACTTTTATCCCAATTCAATAAGAATATGGAAAGCATTAGAACCTCCAAGAACAATCCCTGCAAATTCGGTTCGCTTTTGATTTGTTTATTCTTCTATATTCAGAAATCTTTTCCATCAAAGGGATCAGTAGTATGGAGAAAAGATATACCAATTCTTTATCAGATAAACGAATTCATTGCAGAACTAGGTGAAAATTTTGATAGTAGTTTGGATAACTATTTTGAAGAATTTAAGGAAAAGATGAATCATAGGTTCTGAATTCCACCCAAACTGGTTGAAGAATACAAGGAAGACATATGCTTCATGGTAGATTGCGACAAGGTATACATTCAGGCAGCCAGGCCTCGAGTAGCATGGGTGAAACCTCTTCCCTATGAGGTAAAAATTGACGAAGCCAGGGATATCATAGAAGCACTGGTGAATGAACCAGTAGACCCAAGGCAACCAATTTTTGGAACATATGATCAAGCTAAGGCCAGATTTGAGCTCCAAATTAAAATCCCTCAGGCCATTAGCAAAGGAAAGAGAAGGATAGCCCAACTGAAGACGGAAGTTGGCTCTCTTATGATAACAGAAGGCAAAGGAGAAGATGAAGAAGAAGAAGAGGAAACCGAGTCAGACAAGGAAAAGGAGCCTCAACAAAAGAAAGGCAAGGTGATCATCACCAAACCTAAAAGGCAAGCCTCTGCAGTCTTCTCCAAGAGAACAAGACAAGGAAAGAAAGAACCTATACTTGTTAAGCCTCCACTCACATTTGAGGATAGATTGAATCAATTAGAAGCAGGTGCTAGCTTCACAAACTTCAAAGCATTGAAGTTTGAAACCAGAACAGAACAAGAAAAGATGCAGATTGAGGAACTGGTACTGAACAAGATGGGTAAATGGAAATACTCACCGGACCAGATAGCCTCCCAGATCTCCAAAGAACTATTGGAGAGGTTGCAAATCAGATGGGAAGCTGCAACCAAGACTGTAAAAGACATCTATGAGCAGACACTGAAGAATCTCCTGCCGAGTTTCACTAATGCTGAAGTGAAAGCATCACTGAAAGATCACGAAGGCAATATGATGATTAGATTCCACACCTGTTTGATACTTGTCAAAGACATTGAGCATGTGGTAAATGATGCAACAAACATGTGGAAAAACATCTATCATCTACACAAATCCAGTGATGATACTGTTGAAATCAAGGACATTGACAACAGTGATGATGATGAAGATGATGATGATATTGAAGATATTCCAGGGGATATTCATTCAATCATGTTAGAAGTGGAAGAAGAGGCTGAGAAAGAATTAGAGGAAGAAGAAGCTGAAAAAGAAATGGAGGAGAAAGAAGATGAACAAGCAAAGGTGGAAGAAGATCCAGTACAAATTGCAGCTAAAGTCGTTGCATCTCTTCCACACTCTCCATCCAAAACAGTTACATCAACTATGGAAATAGCTTCTACTGGTAAGTCCTCTCAGCTCCGTGTACCATCTATGCAAGTGCCAATCACTTCATTAACCGAGCTGCAGCCACCTTCATTAACCGAGTCTCCATCAGTCTCTGCAGAATGTATAATAAGTGTACCTACAGATACTACAATTTTGACTTCTCTTAATCAAATTTTGGCAACTATTAGCTCTTCCACTCCATCTTGTACAGCAACATCAATTTTTGATACCATTTGCACATCTCTTAGTCTTCCTTTACATAGTCTTATTCCAGTCTTATCAGTCAGCCCTGCCTCATCAACTATAGTCTCAGTTCACAAGGGTCAAGATGAAGTCTTTGCTGGAAAAGCAAAAAGATACATGTTTTCCAGCAAGACACTGGATGAGGAAATTGATTTGGATAAGGACATTATCCTTCCTAAAATAGATCTTGATACAGCATCAGTTGATGCTAGGCAGAAACAGCTACGGCATGAAAGAGATCTGGAATATAGCATCATTGAGAGTGCTAAAAATATTATAACAGAGGCTATAGGTGTTGAAGTAGATTCTACTCAACACATTTTAATTCAGTTGGAAGAGGCTGTAAACAAATTCAATGAGGATACCTCCGGCCAAGAAAAGTTGATTGAAAAGGCAGAGAAGAAATTTGACAATAAGGTGCTTGAGCACATTGCTCAGCATATTGCATTAAATCAGGTAGAATTGTCTACAATTTTGAATAATTTTGAGAATTCTTTTAATAATGTAACTTCACTTTTTGGAAAACTCTGTGATGTTACTAAGTATACCAAGGATATAAAAGAAAAGTTGAATAAAATTGATGAGGATATGAAGGTCAGTGCCCAAGTGCTGCAATCTGACCTCAGTACAAGTTCATCCCATCATCATAAAATAAGATTTTTGTCGGAGAAATAGGCAGAATTGCTGCGAGAGGAAGCAAGAATCAGGTCTACTCTCATAGATATTCAGAATATGATTCTTCCTGTCATGACTTCAATGCAAAAGCATATTGCTCATTCCAGAACATTGATTCATGACAACAATTTCTCAGTTGCAGATCATATGATTGAACTTTCTGCAGAAATTCAAATTACACTCTCCTCTAGCAAAATTTTGCAAGAAAATTGGGATAAGACTTTGGCTCTTATTCTCAAAGTACATTCAGAATTTCTCTCTCATTTTGAAATCTCAGTGTAAATATATGTTATTTGGCATTATTGTCAAAAAGGGGGAGACAGAACTTCAGAACTTCAAAGCTATCCGTGCAAAGATATATGTATTGATCTGTAAATACTGTGCATATTGTATGGGGGAGACATACATCTAATAAGATCTACAATTTTGGAAACTTTTTGAAATGTATGTCAATTTCTGTACATAAACTTTGATACATAATTGTTTTTGTCACTAATGCCAAAGGGGGAGATTGTTGGCATAAAGTTATTTGCCATTAGTGACAACACTTTTCTCACAGTATTAACCAAGTAAAGAAGAACTCAGTGTTAACCGAGTTCAGTCGGTTAACATAGAACTTAGTATTAACCGAGTTCAGTCGGTTAACTAAGAACTCAGCATTAACCGAGTTCGGTCGGTTAACATAGGACTCAGTGTTAACCGAGCTCAGTCGGTAAACAAAGAAGTTTGTTCTACCGAGTTTGTTTTGCTATTTGGCCGACTCAGTTAAATTTTGTCTACTTTTATTCAGCCGACCATTGCATGTAATTTTAACTTGGATGGTATATATATGTAATGTATTGTATCATTCTAAATGTAATGTGAAGAATGTGTGCGAAAGCATGTAAGCTGAATTTTGAAGGTTTTCAGCAAGGTCAGCATTGGAGCAGAAATGTTTTATCTATCATATCAAGGACAATCAGAGCATAGCGGATCTTATCAGCAATCAGTTGTATTCAGATCCACTGTTTCATTCTAACAGGTGAATCAGTTTTTATAAATCCTTTAACAGGGTAGACTTAATAGTCTTTGTACTAAATCTCCTAACAGAGTGCATACTTATGAAGTATGTTTCAAATCCTTTAACAAGGTGGATATAACAATCCTTTATGCTCCTAACAGGGCAGATCACCAAAAGTGATCATTGTATGCCTTAACCGGCTAACTTCCTACTGCAGTAAAGAAGATTTGTGGGTTTCATCCTCACCCCAGTTTTACTTTCTATTTTGGAAGGTTTCTGGGTCACCAAAATCTCTGTGCTTATGTGTTATGAATGTCTACATACTGCAGATTAGGTGATTAAATATTTTAGTGGTTAATATGAATTGATTTAAGATTTTATGTTTACTGATTCACCCCTCCCCTCTCAGTAAACTATTATATCTTGAATATTTCCAACATGAACATCATTAGGAATGTCATTATTTTGAATGGGATCTTCATCTTGGTAGGCTTCCTCCTCATCACATGTGTTACTGCCTATAGTGGTGTTGGAAAAGGGATTATCTGGTTCCTGTGTGGGTATTGAGCTAGGCATACCAAAGTTTGTACCAAGGGAAATGTGTTCTCCAATGAGGTTGATCAAGGAGGGAAAGGATTCTCCATCTCTTGTTGTCTTAGTGATTCCAATAAATGAGACATGGGTTTAAATGTGAATCTATCGAATCGTGTTTGTACCATACAATTGTGACCAAATCGATGGGTGAAAGCTTGTGGAAGGAGAAGATATGAGAGAGTAGTTAAAGCTTATATGAAAAAAGGGCCAACAACCTAAATGTAAACAAAAGACCTTATTGATTCGGCAAACTAAATGTGATATTAGATACAAGTATCTTTATCCTACCAAAGATGGACAAATGAACTTTAAGCAAGATAGGACACTAAATAGAGGACTCAATATTTGGAGATGGACTTGTGATCCCAAATGAGTGAGTGCAACTGTGATAAATGTTTTCTTGTGGATAAAGGTCTAGTGTTTTAATCTCGGAAGTCTTGTGACTAAGATGTTCTCAGGGCCAAAGGATTAAGGTTCAAATGATCAAGCTCTCTAGAGGAAATTTTTTAAATGGAAGACTAGAAGCTCTGAATAAAGAAGAGACATGAATAGATTAATGTGGAAATGAGAGTGATATGTTCACTATGTGGGTAGCTAATCCTCTCTCACTAGAAACAGAGGTCTTGGGTTTACTCTGGGGAAAACAAACCATTCTCAAATTTTAGCATTGTATAAAATTATGTCATAATGATCTTGTTTATCCTCTTCCTTTTTGATGTCTTTGATAGTGTATCATAATTGTTTATCACTGTATTTTATGCTTTTCCTTTCCTTTTAGGAAAATGGTTTGGATAACTTCACCTTCTTAAGTTTGACTTTGTCAGACATGGCAAGAACAAAATAACCCTAATTATAAGACCAAGCACAAGAAGTTTACAAAAAACATTGTAAAGAAAAGACCCAATGAATCCCAAATACTAGACCAAGTACAAGGACTTATGAAAATAACCATAGGTCAATAGGACCTATTCACAACCATTTTTCTCACTAAATGTTTAGCTCACCATTTCCCTTGTTTAGACATGTTTGATGTTTGGTATTGGGTTTGGATTTTAAACATTCAAGCATGCCGAACACATCAACAATCCTAATAAGGCTTCAACTAGGATGTACAAAGATCAACTAGAGAGCATCCTTGATATATGCAAGGTATGTGGGGCCCAAATCTATGGATGAAAGAAAATGTTGCCACACAACCGAGAGGAGACGGTAACCCAAATCTCCACCTTCACTTCCCAAAGGTATAAAATTCTTTGGGGCTTAGCCAAGAGTGAAAAAAATTTACTTCCAAGAGAGGTATCTTTGGATTCACCTCTAGATATTTATACTCTGCCAGGATACAGGAGTTGAGGTCATCCCAAGGGGTGATAAAATTCCCATGCAGGCCTCTAAAAAATAAAAGCAAGACCACTTATTTATTGTGCATTCAAGATCACCCAAAGGCATGAGAGGAGAGAATATGTAAGTGGCCTTGGGTTTTAAAAGATACTTGTTCTTTTTCAATTGAAGCTTTAGGTTTTCTATCTACTTTTGAAGACACTCATGTTTAAGCATGCAAAGTTCTTTCCAACTTGACAACGTCGTCAACATAATAAATCAAGGATTCGTCAACAAAAATAAATCAATTGACATCAACATAAGAAAATCGATAAAGATAGAGCATGTTCCTTAAAGTCATTCAAGATTGGGTGTGTTCATTTTAAGCACCAAGTCCAAATGTTTAATAGCAAGCTTCTTTGTCCCTTTAGAATTCAATATTGCATGAGAATGTTTTAAGCCCAAATTAAAATATTTCATTGCATTCTTCTTTAATCTTCAAGCATTCAAGAGTGTGTTTTACTATCTAACCATTCATTCCAATGAGAAGCTTGTCAATTCCATTGCACTCGGGTGAACCCACAATAATGGGTTCCACTTTAGTGGGATGAAGAGAAATGCAAAAAAAATTGTAAAAATGAAATCGGGTTTATCATATGTTTGCAATGGACATACTAAATATGTTCATAGTGAACATATATTAAAACAATGTTTGCACCGAACATATTATTATATAATTACATATGTTCGTTGCAAACATACGTAATTAATATGTTCACAATGAACATCCAAAACATCAATTTTTGGCATTTAAAAATGTTGTTTTAACCCTTTTTTGTCATTTTTTATGGCATTCAATATTCACTAAAGTGTTGGAGTGAATATGTGCTCTTTGTCAACGTCATCTTGTCATTTTCCTTCAAATTCTCCTCTTCAGGTATGTCTATATATTATTATTTTAATGTTTTTAACATTTAAAGCATTTTTTAATGTTTTCAAAGCATATTTTAATGTTTATTTAATATTTTTATTGTTTATTTATATTAAACTTAATTATATTAATTTAGAAAACATTAGAAAAATATTATATAAAAAACATTAGAAAACAAATTTAGAAAATATTTTTTAAAAAATATTAATTTAAAACAAAATTAGAAAATATTAGAAAAATTATAATAATATAAATTTTAGAAAAAAAAAATTAGAAAAAATTAGAAAAAAATTAGAAAAACATTAGAAAATTTACAATAATATAAAATTTAGAAAAAAAATTTTGAAAAAAAATAGAAAAACATTAGAAAATTTATAATAATATAAAATTTAGAAAAACATTAGAAAAAATATTAGAAAAAAATTTTAAAAACATTAGAAAATGTATAATAATATAATGTATTAGAAAACAAATTTAGAAAAATATTAGAAAAAACATTACATTTAAATATTAGAAAAACATTAGAAAATATATTTTAAAAATAATAATTTAGAATTTTATATTAGAAAACTACGAGAAAATAAATTAGGATTTAAACATTGGAAAAATATTAGAAAAAACATTAGAAAATATTTTTTAAAAGCATTTGTCTTGAAAATTAGAAAACATTAGAAAAATATTTTTAAATATTAAAAAAACAATAGTGTAGAAAATAAAATTTAGAAAAATTATTTTCAATATTCATATAAATTTATTAATGTTAATGTACATGTTATTGAGTTTTTAATACATCTTAATCTTTTATGTTTACATATATGTTTAATTCATGTTTTTGTATATGTTATTCATCTTAATGTCTTATTCATGTTTATGTGTATGTTATTCATCTTTATGCACCTTAATCTAAACTATGTAATTAACTATATTTAATGGCATACATCTTAAGGGGAGATCCTAAATTATACATAAGAATACAGATTAAAATATACATATTTTATTTCATATTTTATGTATATATGTTAATGTTAAATGTAGACATGTATGTTTTCAATATTCATGTTTATATGTATATGTCAAATTCATCTTAATGTCTTAATCTTAGAAGTGTAATTAAATGACATGTCTTAAGGGTTCAGATCCTAAATTATACATGTAAGAATGTAGATTAAAACGTATTTATTATTTTGAACATAGATGTATGTATATTTGTTCATCATTAAAAGTAGGTCCATGTACATGTTTTCAATAAATTCACATTTTTATATGTACATATGTTAACTATTGATCTTAATTTGTCGTATAACTAAGTGTAATTAACTATATTTAATGACATGTCTTAACGAGAGATCCTAAATTATACATAAGAATGTAGATCTATTAATGTATATTTTATTTCATAAATGTACATGTAAATATGTTCATGTTAAATATAGACACATGTATGTTTTCAATATTCATGTTTATATATATGTTATTATTTTTAATGCCTTAATCTAAGTATATAATTAACTATATAATTCAATGACATGTCTTAAGGGGAGATACTAAATTATACATAGATAAGAATGTAGATTAATTTGCATAGTAAGAATATAACATACATACATACATAAGAACATATAACTTAGAACATGTATGACCTAAAGAATACATGTTACAACATTTAATTAATAAAAGTTAATTATATCTTGAACATAACTTGATTATATACAAACAAAAAGAATGTACATCATATAATCTAACATGTAAAGATTATATATAACTTAAATTTTAACTCCTAAACCTTCATGCTAAACAATAGTACTAAATACTAAACTTGGTCATAATCCTAACTACAAAACCCTAATCATAAATTATAACCCCTAATCTTAGATGCTCAACCATAACTCCTAAATCTCAATTTGAACCGTAGACCTAAACGATAAACCCCAACATTAAATAGTAAATCATAATACTTGATCCTAACTTTAATTATAAATATTAAAACTGCGTGTTAAAATCATAATCCAAAATCTTATCCCTAATACAAATCCCTCTAACCATACTTCTAACAATGATGTAAACCCATAACCTAGAACCCTAATCATAATCATAAATCATAAATGTTAAACCATGACCCTAAATACTAAACCCTAATCTTTGTACACTAAGATCCTAAAATGTTAAATTTAAATGCTAAACTCTAATTCTAAAAGCTATAAACTAATTTTAAGTGTACTAAACCATAATTCTAACCCTAATCATAAATTATGGTAAACCCTTATACTAGATGATAAGCCCCAACCCTTATCCTAAATTATAAGCCCTAATCATAATCCTATCCATAAATTTAAACCCTAATACAAACCATAACCCTAAAAATAATACTAATAGCAATGTCAACCCATATCCTAACCCTATAAATAATACTAATAGAAATGTAAACCCATACCCTAACCCTAATCATAACTATAACCCTAAATCCTAAATGCTAAAGCCTAATACTAACCCAATTGATAGACTATAATTTGTACTCCTAACCTCCAACCATGATCCTAACCCTAATCGTGGTCTCAATCCTAAATCATAGCCCTGACCATAATCCTGACTCTAACCCTTAACATTAACTAAAATAATTATCCAAACCCTAACCCTAACCATTATCCAAACCCTAACCCTAACATTGATCTTAAAATTTAATTTCTAAACCCTTACATTATAAATGATAATTTACCCCAAATCATAATCTTGAACCAAATCATAAACTTCATATGCTAAACCCTTATCCTAAATTCTTAACCACATGTGGACCTTAATATTAACCTCTAAATAATGCTAAATTATACTCATATAAACCCTAACAATGTCTTAACCTATCCTAAATCTTACCCTAAAATTGAGCCTAATTATAACCCTATTTCAGAACCTAATTGAGGCCTAACTTACATAGAATTAAAACAAGTTGACCCTAATCCTAAATTATAATATTAAAAATTTGAGAGATACATGCATACATAAACACATGTACATGTACATGAAGTATGACCCTTGTTTTAAATGATCTATGTAACCCAACTTGTTCAACTTAAACCTCAGCATTATCCTTAAAGAGTAATATAAATAATTTATTACCCTAATTGAACTCTAATAATACCCCCCAAAGTATAATAAAATCCTAACAATAAATTAACTCTAACCATAACCAAACTCTCAACTTTAAAGTTATCTTCAACCCTAACTATAAATCAAAGACTTCCCTCTAATTTGCACCTTATCCTACTTGCTAACCTTAACTCTAACCTTAATTTTCCTTAAATCATAACATTAATTAAACTAATATATCCCTATGTTAACCCTAACTATAATATAATCTAAACTATAACCAACCTAAGTTAACCCAACCCTAACATTCATGATAACCATACCCTAATTTGAATCCTAACAAAAGCTTAATTTGAATCATAAAAGCCCAAAGGTTGTTTGAACCTTAGTAGAAACATTAATAAAAAATTATTTAGCCATCATATTAGACCTTGGACAACATATCTCGTGATAAAAGATCAATTAAGATTCTTGTAAATGATTTAAAAACTAGTTTGGATAAAAGCTTGAAAATAAGGGATTAAAAAAGGTGTCAAAAGTTGACTTTTTTTTCCTCGAGATAACCTAAACTTGAACATCTATATGAAAATTTGGAGGTACATATGGTTAAAAAATTAGTATGATAAAAAATTGAGTGCACATGCATTTTTTGTGTCATAAATCTAAATTATAATTTACAACATCTTTTTAATCAAATTATACTATTTTCACTTATTTGGAAACAACAGACATTAAAATACATTATTATATATTATGACATTGTGTTATTTCTATTTAAGGAAAATATAGAAAATCTAGCTAATTAATTTAACACATTTTTAATTAATAATAAGTAAATATATTATTGAACTTTCTTATTATATGATTGAAAGTTTATTTTGAATAAATTATTGTTAAATGAAATATAGAAAATCTAAGTTTACTTTTTTTTTACTTATTATATTTACTTATTATTAATTAAAAATTTGTTAAATTAGCTAGATTTTCTATATTTTCCTTATAGAAATAACGTGCAATGTCATAATATATGATAATGTATTTTAAGTGTACCTGGTAGACTTGGCTAATTTTTATTAATAATAAGTAAATATAAATAGTTAATTTAACACATTTTCATGTTTGAAAGTTTATTTTGAATAAATTATTGTTAAATGAAATATAGAAAATCTTTTCAAAACATGTCATAATATTAATAAACTTAGAAGACATTCTCGTGAGAAATGGATTCATGTGAATCACTACTCTTGAAACATGGGTCAATGAGATTGACTCATAAACTATATGATTAATTCCTTATAGAAATAACACAATGGACCATACTATATTTATGTATTTTAATCTAGAAAACTTGAATCAAGGTCTCATATAACTTTCAATGTTTTGAATTGCACTTCTTAGAAAATTATAAAAACATATTACTTAAATATCTAACAAGATGAACCCTTTATATTTCTTATACAATTAGTAATCAAAAGTTACAAAATAGGAAAACTATTATATATATTTTAGAATTTAATTACTCCAAATATTTGATCTAGGGGATAAAATAAGATCTAATTTATCCTTAGATCATGTTAGATTATTTTATATATTTTTTAATTGATGGTTTATGGACCAATGGGTTCAAATTTATAATTAATTACACATTTAAAGACTAAATTTAGAAGGATTCACATGTGACCAACCTTTGTGACACCACACGTGATGTCTCAACAAAATGAATTTACTTAAATTATCACATGTTTGTATGTATGTATGTATGTATGTATGTCTCTAACTCTAAAGTTCTCATGTATGTATGTATATGCATTCAAACATATATATTTTTAAATTTTTATCAAATCATATATGTACATGTTACAGATTATCTAGACATGTGTGATGTACATTCAATTACATGTATAATTTTTAATTAAAAATAAAAAATTGTGTGTATAGTAGACAGTTTAGCTCTTGATACATTTCTATAGATATTGCTTCACACAATCAGCTTGTTGCGGCTCCTAGTGTGGCACTTGATGCAATTCCTATTGCGGTTCTTGTTGTGGCACAGGTTGATGCAGTTCATGTTGCAATGCCTAATGCAATTCTTGTTCTGGCTCCTCGTGTAGCTTTTCGTGTTGCTCATGGTGGGGCTCATGTTGCAGCTTGTGGTGGGGCTTGTGGTGTACCTTGAGGTACGGCTCATCATGTGGCTCATGTTCTGGCTCCTAGTTTAGCTCCTAGTATGGCTCCAAGTGGTGTAGGTGCTGTCATGGCTCCTGGTGCAGCTCTTATTGGAGGTCCTACTACACCACCTCCACGCATCGATATCGATGCTTTATTTTCATTTTCAGAGTAGGAGGTTGCTAGACTAAAGCAATCTATATCATCCTCTAATGATGGTCTTTCTAGAGACATATGTGCTATGAAATGTAGGAGTTTATAGGATCTAACAACTAGATTTCGAGCTCACCATTCATTTACTCCTAACATATTAGCTTCCATATCTAGGGAGCTTAGGGTTGATATTTCAGGAGATGCATCTTTTGATGATATTAAGAAGGTGGCCCCCAAAGATTTCATCAAAAGAGAGCTCTTTTTAGGATATGAGGGGGCACAGGGTAGGGTGAGAGGCTACCAACTCACACAATGCATAGATCATGTTATTGCTAGCATGATCTATCCTCAGTTTTTAGTTGCACATGGTCATTATCCTAATAACGACTAGATACCTCTTTATTTTGCACAACATTTGTACATTGAGTTCCACATGGGGATCAACATCAACTACTTGGATATTCCTAATTATTATAGACAAGGTCATGGTCAAATCATAGATCGTGACTAGTATCGCAATGTACATCGTTTGTCACCTTGAGATGTCAGATAGTTTGTTGGACAGAGACTACCTCCCATGACTCTAGCACATGTGCCTATTATAGATAGAGTTGTCATTGCTTCCCAGAGGGGAAAAATTGACACTATTGGACACATTGCATCTGTGACCGCTAGTATCACATCTAATTCTATTAGTCGTTATATTCATAGTCGACGTCCTCGTCCACCTGGTCGACCATCTTTAGAGGCATCTAGTAGCACTTCAGGCACCTCTAATGATGCATATAGAGTTGTTGGGCTACCACTACCAGGTGATGTTCTGATGGAGACACAACCAAAGACCAGAATGAACACATAGGAAAAGGGAAATCTTATTATCAATGAAAATGCCCTATGGGCTTACAATAGTATGATTCTGGAGAAAGAAATCCTACACACAGTACCTTCTCTCCAACTCCACTAAGAGTTGCCTTTACAATGCCAGAAATATTCTTAAATAAGCCCCAAATGGTTTAAGGTTAGGAATAAATTCTAGAATATGCTAGTTGGCATCCACCGCCAAAACAGAAGGTTCCAAAAATTATGTTAGAAGTTGGTGTAAAATTAAAAGAATCTAGAAACGGTAGTCCAACTTTTGGGAGGTATAACTTTTGAACTGTAACTCTGATTGACGAACCATTTACATTTCTAGAAAGCTCTCAAAGTTCTCTACAGCCCTCACTTGTCCCCCATTTTTTTTCCTTGTATGAGGCCATTTAGTGCCCCATATTTGACTTTGAAGTGCTCATAGGAGGTCTCTAGGAAAATTAAAACTGTAATAACTTTCTAACCATAAAGCTTTTTAACCTGATTCTTTTTTTGGAGTGTTTTAAATTACAAGTACAATCATCCCTTCAAATTATACCTTCTAGCTCATCATAATTTTGGCTCAATTACAAAATAACTCATTTTCTACATTTACACATATCCCAAGGTGCTTAAAAACTAATAAAACTCTAACCCAAAAAACTAATAGTGGAACTGTGAGAGTTGGAACCTTTATTTGACCCAAATAGGTATCTAGAAATGAAAATACATTAAACAAAAACTATCTCTAAGCATATTTTTGGGTGATACAAGATTGCCCTTACACCACTGGATGCTCCTGCATCATGTTCATGGTATTTCAAGACATCAGACATAGGATTTGGCACTATATTTTTTGGAGGATATATTGCACATTATCAATTATATTTTTGATACATAGGGGATTCTATTTCACTCAATGATGGATGTTGTTAGACAGCATTAGAGCCCTGGTGTAGTTCCATAGACACAGGCCGCCACACTAGTAATAGACGATACACCTGTGCATAGCTCATAGCATTCAGCACCAAGCTCACAGCACTCTATAGATGACTCAGGCATACAAGTTGGATATGTCTAGATCACAGCTAAGGGTCTTGATGATTTTGGTAAGCAGTTGTGAGGCTTGTCTGAGATTGATACTAGTTCGAGCCTAGATATTTCATCGTACATGGACCTGTTGTTTGAACGACCTGGTAGCACATATTCTACACCATTACCCAGCTAGTTACATAGTCCACTTCACTCAGATTTACTAGTAGACATGGCCCTGAGGGTGGTTCAATAGGTGTCAGAGTTTTAGGCTTAGGTGCATCGGTAGATGATACGATGGAGTCTATTGATCATCCTCCACCTTCAGAGACCTAGGTACATATATAATTTATTTTTAATTTTAAATATATATGAAATTAAAAAATATGAATTTATTAAAAAAATTAGTTCAGATATATATATATATATATAATTTAATCAAAATAACTATAATAAATCATGCAGGCACAGGTCGCTGAGCACATGGTTACATGTAGTGTTGGTTCAAGGCATCATGTATGTGAGAGATGATTCTATTGAGGCACTCGGTAGTGCTCAAGTACTTGAGTTTTAAATAGTTTGTTTAAAGTTATTTAAATGTTTCAAAATATATATATATATATATATATATATATATATATATATATGCAAGTTCATATTTAATTTGAATGTACATGTACATGTATATATATATGTTTAGATAGAACTCTAATGTATGTATATGTATATATATTTGCAGGGCTCGGTTGATGCGCCTCAGAAAGAGGATGTATAGGAGACTCGATCAGAGGGTCATTATGTTCGTATGCATCTTAAGGGGTCCCTCTAGTAGTAGATCTTTATATATTTTTTGATGCATTTATCTATTGGAGACAGTTTACATACACATATGTGTATTCTAGTACCTTGATGACATACATGTATACATATGTTTCACTATTTATTTGATTATTGAGTACTTTAGTAGTTAGATGGTCACATGTATATATGACTTTTTATATTTTACTACGTACATGTATTTATTCAAGATTTATAGTTTGCATATGTATGCATTTCAATTGTAGAGATATATTAGATCTGTAGATGTTTATTCTTGAGACGTGTATATGTGTATATGTGTATTTTTTTTGTATTATAGCTATAGAACATGATCTTGAGACACGTGTACAATTTTAAAAACACATTTAATTCACTTATTAAATTCAATAGTTTGAAAAAAAGTTGATAAATGAATTTGAATTATTAAATTCATCCATGATACAATTAATTTATTATTAAATTATATAATTTTTTAATAAACTAATGATAATTAAGAACTTATGATCGTACAATTAAAAACACATTTAATTCAAGATGAAATTCAATAGTTTCAAAAGAAGTTGATATTTAAGAATTGTAACATGTATTAAATTATTTTTAATACATATCTATAGATAATGATTGTGTAAGTTCGAACTAACTTAGCCTATTTATATCAAGTTGTTAAATTATTAAATTCATCCATGGTACAATTAATTTATTATTAAATTATATAATTTTTTAATAAACTAATGATAATTAAGAACTTATGATCGTACAATTAAAAACACATTTAATTTAAGATGAAATTCAATAGTTTCAAAAGAAATAGATATTTAAGAATTGTAACATATTAAATTATTTTTGATACATATCTATAGATAATGATTTTGTAAGTTTGAACTAATTTAGCGTATTTTTATCAAGTTGTTAAATTATTTCAAACATCCATGGTACGATTAATTTATTATTAAACTATATAGTTTTTTAATAAACTAATGATAATTAAGAATTTATGATTGTGCAATCAAAAACACATTTAATTCAAGATGCAATTTAATAGTTTGAAAAGAAGTTGATATTTAAGAATTGTAACATATTAAATTATTTTTGATACATATCTATAGATAATTTGATTGTGTAAGTTCGAACTAACTTAGCCTATTTATATCAAGTTGTTAAATTATTAAAGCCATCCATGGTACAATTAATATTATTAATTTATATAGTTTTTTAATAAACTAATGATAACTAAGACTATGATCATACAATTAAAAACACATTTAATTCAAGATGAAATTCAATAGTTTGAAAAGAATTTGATGTTCAAATTATTATAAAATAAATCTCAAATGTTAGTTCAACCATGATGTACACTTATAACATGTAATATCTTCTCATGATCTTCACTGTCTAGTCTCCACTTGCGACGTAGACACTTAACTTTGATTGGATGTAGACAAAGCCTGGTAGCAATGACCAGGTGGCTGTATTGTAAAACCTTGTTGTTAGATTGATAATCAACAAAGTGTATTCCATGTTGGACTATTTTGTCTTGCTTCAAATATGTTCCCTCTATCACAACAGAACCTACACCACAAATTTAAGTATTTTAAAATTTCATAAATATAAATTCACTTATATATATACACATACACATACATACATACATACATACATACATGTATATCTATACATGTATATATATATATATATGTATATATATATGTATATATATATGTATATATATATGTATATATATATATATGTATATATATATATATATGTATATATATATATGTATATATATATATATGTATATATATATGTATATATATATATATATGTGTGTGTGTATATATATATATTTATTTATTTATTTATTTATTTATTTATTCATTTATTCATATAAAGTTACCTATGGGGAACAACATTCCATCACTTTCTTCAAGGTCATATAACTTTATCCTCTCTATAGAACATCGCAATAAATAATAACTGACACCTTCATAATTTCTAGGCTCAACAATCACTGCAAAGATATCTCCTGCATAACAAGTATATACATGTGTATGTGTACAATACATATATAAGACAACTCAAATTGATAATTAAATAACACTTGTTCAAATTAATTTTTATGATACTTACCCACTTTTACCAATCTAGAGATATGATCATAATCATCAGAAATCAATGGAATATCATCAAAATTTTCATATCTTTATCAAATGTATTAGCAACATCAAGTGGTACTAAAATCCATGCACTTGTATATTCACGTGCTTGATTGATGCATTCTTCATAATCTTCATCAATGCAACTATCACAAAAACATGAATATTATCTTGTCTTCAATGTCCAATTGCAATTATCTATACTCATGACTAAATGTAAGGAACGTGTGTTTTCTATCCTCTTGCAACCATGCATGTTTTTTCTATTTAACACCTGAAAGTTCATTAAATTGAAAATATGGACAAATTAAATTTAAACTTCAACGAATTGAAAAATAGAACTTAACAATAAAATTTTATAGCTTAGCATAAAAATTAAACAGATGTACACATCCATACCTATTATCTCCCAAAAGACTCTATATGGTACCTGTCAACTCATTGTTGATGATGTCCCGACCTTATCTAATGCAAAATGTGGCTTACACCATTCAACAACATCATGTGCATCATTTACACAAACTCTTTGATAATTCAATTGATACTTTCGCATAACATGTTTGATGCAAGCTCCTGCACCATCATGTTCACCTTTTCCATGACCACTCTCGAAGAAATTTCATATGTGTTTTATATTCTCATTGCGATGATATCTACATAATGCATAAAATGGTCTATATGATTTGAACTGTGTGGCACATCCATCAAACCAAACATAATGTTTATCAACAGTTATGTTTCTTTCTTTCAAATAAGAAAAGAAGATATTGAAGCAATGTTTGACATAGTGAATGTCATGTTCTTTATCATCACTTATATAGAAATGATATTCCTTTTTAATTACTCATGCTTGAACTATACTCTGAACACCATCCAAATCTAATTGTGCATGTCTATAACAAACATGTACCATAATAGTGACCTACTTAGAAAAGTAATAATCTGATTGAATTTCTTTCTGATGAACAAAGAAATAGTTCTTTGCAAAATCAACAACTGATACAATCGTTCCAAGTGGAAAATTATCTCTCAAAGTTTGAAACTATTGTGCTTTTCACTTTGCAAAAAATGTGTGATGAATATAAGGTTGAATCAAATTCTTAAATTTGTCCATAAATGTTAAAACAGGTAACTCCTCTTCAACATATTCCAACCTTTTTGTCTCTTTTCCAAACTTTGTTTCATTCTTGGCATACTTGTAACTTTTGCAATTCAATTTTTTCATTGCATCAATATTTTCAATTTTCAAAGGAAATAGAGCCAATTCACCACATGTTTCACATAATCCTTTAATGCAATTTATTTGACCAGCTGGATCATCTATTTTGTCACATAGAATGGATGATATAAACTCACTTCTCCTACTAGGAGGAGGAGCATGAAAACCATATGTGTCTTCTACAAACTTTTGAAAAACCTAATAATGGAGATCAAACTCAATATGATGACGATAACATGTTTCAAACACTTTGGTTGGCCTCACAAAGTATGGCTTCAATTTTTCAAACAACATTTGCCCAACTTTTACATTAGGATGTTCACTGCAAAATGACACATATAACTCATGTTGTGTTGTGTTCGACCAATGTTTTGTGTGATGTTCATATTGACCAGATGCAATCCTATGCCTGATAACATCTCCACTATTTGATGAAGGATGAGTGTTATCAATCCAAAATGATATGACTAAATTTTTTAATGACTCTTCAATCCTATTAGAATGAGGTGCTCTACACATGATTGCCCAATTGCCCTCCATAGTACTTTAATCCACAATTAATCTTCTCTTAACATATTTTCTCATTGTTTTCCTACTAAAACTCATTTCAGATGAAATTGAAGATATTTTTCTATTTTGGGTCATATTCTTATTTACAACAGACATCAACATCACTTTTCCTGCCATGGACTTATCTTTAGTTCGAGAGTATTTTCCTATGCTTCTCAAACCTTGTTTAACATTTTCAATCAAATCAGTTTGCATGCTAGAAAATATTCTCTTCTTTGCTGTTGTGTCTACACCTAACAATTTCAATGCCTCTTGCAACTTCTTTTGTGTAAACAAAAGTGAAAGTAACTAATCTTGTTCAAGTGTTTTAGTGTTATCAAATTAGTCATAATTTTTATTATCTTCTTATTCATTGACCTTTCTTAGAAAAACTTAATGGTTTAATAGCAGCTGCAAGTCTTCTCAATTTATCCACATCCATTTTAAGTAAATGATCTAAATTTTTTGGAGAAATAGCATTCTTTACATATTGGGAAATATTTAGGAGTTAATCCATACCAGTTCCTGCACTTGATCCCAACCCTTCTCTGACTTCTATTACTGGAATTTCTACAAGGAGTGATCTTGAGCCTTCTCCAACATACATTGTTTGAGATTCTATAGGGAAATATTTTGACCCTTCTCCAACTTCTATTATTTGAACCTCTGTAGGGAGTGATCTTGAGCCTTCTTCAACATTCATTGTTTGAGATTTTTTAGGGAGTGTTCCTGACCTCTCTCCCATATGCACTTCTTCTACTTCTATTGAGCCTTCTTCAACATTTCCATCACCTTGTTTAATTCGATGATAACGTGTTGCAGTCTTCTAAAGATTTCTTTGTTCTGCTTCATTAGATCCCTTTCTTGCATATTTTCTTTGTCTTCCTTTCTTGTTTCCCATTATAAAATCAAAAAAAAAAAAAAAAATTTACCCCTTGCCTCAAGATAAATTTCGCACAATAATCATATAAAAAATTTGTTGTACAGATTTTCTTGTCGCTGTCACTACTTTTAAACTATTTTTCAGAAGCTGATGTCAAGTTTTTTTTTAATATGTTCACAAGAACATAATAAAATATATATGTTTACACAAACATATCTTGTTAAATTTTTGGTGGCCGAAAAATTATAACCCGTATGTTCGGTGTGAACATCATATTCGTTGTGTTTGTTGTGAACACCCAAAACTAAGAAAATTTTGCCCCCTTTTTCTTTATTTTTTTTGTTCTGTTGACACCCATAATATCAGAAGAATGATCTCCTATTGTAAAATAAAGAATGTCAAAATGTGCTCCTGAGAGCAAGCTTTCCAATGACTATAATTGTAATACATATTTTAATCATTAACACTTTCAAATATGAGTTTAACTCATCATAGGTTCATTACCGATTGAACATCAACCGACTTCGACACTTCGGAAAAATTAGTAAATTAGGTCAAAAATTTTTGAAAAATATGTAGGAAATAGCTTATTGAGATAGCTTTCTATTCAAAAAATATATATAGGTTTATGATAAATTGACTTCAAATTATCTGTGTCAAAATGAACGTATGTTTGAATTACGATTGGTGTCACTTCAAAACTTCATAAACTATACAATATTCAACCAAAATTAATCAAACCAAATACATCCTCTAGATATTGATGTTACAAATCTAACATTGAAAGAATTACTTCATTATCATTTCTAGAAAAAAAAATTATATGTGTCAAACAAACTGTCACTCTTTAAAAATATTGAATTTTATTATGTACCACTTTTCAGAGAAAATGAAATAATTCACATTAAAAAAAAAATAGATTAAAAAATATGGTTACAAAATAGGAATAGAGTACTAAAAATCACTAGTTTATGTCATCTTGAAATAATTTATAGTTTTAGAGATATAGTCACTCGAACATGAGGTTTGTTGCAAAAATATTGATTTCAATGTCAAAATTAGCCAAAAAGTGGAACCCATTATTATGGGATCACCCACTCAAGATTTATGTTTTTTTAAATTTTGCACATCCATTCCAATGAAAAGTAGCTTGTTCATTCCTTAAAAGCATTCAATATTGTGTTTGGACATCCATTCTAATAAAATGTGTATAAATTCTCTTTAGGACAATATGTGTGTAATGTTACTTTTAAATGCATTCAAGAGTTTATTTGGACTTTGGTATTATTTGCAGCATTCATTCCAAGCACAAATGATTAACCCATACAAGTTCATTTATCCCCTAATTGTAAAGTCCTCCAAAGTTTGTCTCCTCCAATAAAATTTGATCAGTAATCCTTGAACGTCAAACAAATAGTGAGTTAAGTATCAAGAAATTATTCAATCTATAAAAAAATATAAGACGACAAAATGTAAGCACAAACAACAAAAATTCAGAGATAGAAAAACAAAGATGATAAAAAACAACCAAGTACAATATACTTGATACTTACACTTGCAAGTAGTAGACAATAGGAGAGATTCACAGATGTCAACAGAAGCAAAGGCAATGGTCAACTGAAACTACAAACTTTTAGCTACCCACAATGCAGATGATGAAACATAAATTATGTTCCAAATGATAGTCAACTAAAACTACAGACTTTTTGCTGCCCACAATGTAGATGACATAACATAAAATTTGCAGAGATGACAGTCAACTAAAACTATAGACTTGCAATCATCCACAATGCAAACAACAGAACATTAAATTGTAGAGATGATAGTCAACATAGATGGCAAAAAGTTTGAGCCATGGAGATCTAGATGAAAGAGTTAATTATGCAAAGACGTCAAAATAACAAAGATGATAGAACAATTCTTTTTTGTAATTTTCAAGTGGGTTATTGAGTCTATTATTGGCGGAGATGCCAAACTGTAGAGGCAAGTATCTATAGAGATGATGAAGCATCATCATAGATGACACTACATCCTAAAAGAGATGACAATGCATGGTTTTCACAAAAAACTCTAAGTTTTTTGACCAAATTTCTCTTGGAATAGGGACGTGGGTCCCACCGGGGGTGCCAAAATGTATGTGTGAAAACCTAACCTATCGAGAGCACGCATAAACAAGAAAAAATTAGTGTTATATATATATATATATATATATATATATATATATATATATATATATATATATAATATTTAAGTAAATCAAAATACAACTAATTCTACTTGATTTTTAAAACTAATGCAACTGAAAGACAAGAGTTCCCATACAACCTCAGAGCAGCTCAACAAGGTTGCCCACAAGAGGCCTTGTTGGTGTACTCAATGATGAGGGATGTGGATGTGCTCTCCTTAGACACAACTATAAATCAATCCCATGATAATGAAATTATGAAAATGAGGTGATTAACCTATGCTAAAATGAATGAAGAACACTTCAAGCAATGGCTCTAGAAGCAACCGTGCTTGAAAGAATTCAAAGATGTGAAGGTGAATGCAACAAGTAAATCTAATGATGCAATACTAAATGAAAATGCAATAACAATTCAATAAATTAAACAAATACCAAAGGGTTAGCAATAATCACTAAGAAGCTCTAAACTTAAACTAGCATGATAACAATGCAATAGAGGAGATGAAAAAATCTTGAGACAAGGGTTCTATTTATAGGCTTGAAGGAGACCTTGATGAGGTGGCATCTATGTGGCATCCACATAGGTGCCACAAGGGATACACATGGGCTAAGAGACAAGCCATGCAAAAGTCAACTTCAGTCTTTTATGATTAAGATGGCTCAAGGTGTACTCACACATGTGTGAGAAACCTTGGAGAAAGGAATGGGGGGACAAGGGTGTAAGAGGCTTTTTGGAAGAATTAATGAAAGGGGGGCTTCTTGGGCTAAAATGTGTTTAAGAGGATATTTAGGATAATAAAGTGGGATTAACTAGTGGATTGGCTTAGAAGGATGAGAGTGATGGGTGGTAGGCTAGGCTTTAGGTGGGATTAAGATTAAATTAAATAGGATTTAATTTAATCATAAGATTATAGAATTTAATAAAGTGGAGGGAAATTAACTAAATTAGAATTTATTTTAAAATGTATTTATGGAGCACTATGCATTAAATAAATCACATTAGGGGGAAGTATTCAAATTAAATTTAAATACATTAGGGAAGTGAACCTATTTAATTAAATAAGTAGAAGAATATGAAAAATGTAATTAATTAATGAATAATAAATTATAATGTCAAGGGAAAATTAATAGATTAATATAGTATTTTGGGGCAATTTTAAGCATCTACAAGAGGATTTACAAACTCTCCTTATATGAGGTTTCTCGTGAGAGGATTTACAAAGGTTACTATTGAAGTTTGCCAGATTAAGAGCTTAAAAATAGATGAAATTGTAAGAAAGAAATATCAATGAATGGTCTAAGAATAGAAATATATCTTCATGATAAATCCTTGAATATTCTAAAATCTTCTAAATTTCTATGGCTTTCTTTGTGAACTACACTAGTTCACCTATCCCACACTAGTTATTCTATTTTCTTCTCTCACAAGAGTGCTCTTCAACTCTTGAGAGACAATAATGAAATTAATTTTTGACATTATATAAAATTATCACTGTCTAGATGCTAAACCCAAAAAATAAATCCCACTCAAAGTAGATGCATTAAAAAATGGAATCGCATACTGGAGCTACTCACAGAAGATTTATGATATCTACTCATAGAAATCTAGACTGGTAGACCTCTCAATCTCTCCATGATCCTATACATAGATTTTTTACTTTCATAGTTTAGTTTCTTTAACCTAGGTAATTGTTCACAACACTCCCTCTGACTATCCTTTCATTCTATAACATCATTAGAGACTCTTCATGCTTGTTCTTTGATTCATTTCTTACTTTGCATGTTTTCCTATTGTGACTTTGACTATGTCACCATACACATGTTCATTTGCATACTCTTCCATCATTATTTGTATTGAATTACAACCTCTAGAGCTTCTCTAACTAGCTGTTGATCAATGACAACACTCACATCACCATTCAATATTCAACATGCCAAGTGAACTCACTAAGTCCAATAGTATCCCCCTTTGGAATTGATGGAAAAATATTTAACCATCCTTGTATCATTTTTTGAGGACCTTTGTCTTTAATCTATTTCTCCTTTATTTATTTTATTATACTAGGAGAAGAATTATCTCAATGTGGAATTGGTTGAAGATCATTGAAGTTCCCCCTCAACTCAATCTCTTGTGTCTTACATTTTTCCTTCATTCCTACTTCTTCGTGCCTTTCTTTTTCTTTTCCCATGCTCATAGTTTCTCTCATTATCCCCATATTCCTTTCCTTTTATTCTCCTCCTTTCTTGTCTTTTTTTTTCATTCTCTCCCTATGTTCTCTTAATTTCCCTCTTTAGGCATTTTTTTCCCTTAGACATTCTTCCCCTTATTCTCTTATTCTCCCCCTTTTTGTCATCAATAACAAAGGGTCATAGTCTATCAAATATATCTTTGTATCCAGTTTGTACGCTTACAAGATGTTTTTTTCCATGATGCCTTTATATTGGTGAGAGAAATGGTCTCACTTCATATATTGGCTAGGTGTTTTTAAATCCCATCCAATGTACTAACTGATGGCTTGGTTATGAGTGCCTATGCATTGTTAATGTGCCCTTGGATAATTCTTGATAGGGGTGATTAAATAATTTGAAGTTCAAATATATTTAGAGTCCTCTTTTATTTTTTATCATTTACTCTTTGAATTAGGTGTAGGGTTGCCCGAGTCTTGGCTATGCATGTTGTTGTTGACTTTGTTACTGCATTGAATAAACTTTACATCTGTCAAAGCTCCTATTGAGATTTTTGTATTGTCCATTCTAAATGATTTGTAAATGAGTTGGGATTAGATTCATTTTCTATCATAGGTGTTATGGCATTGATTGCTTCAATCATTTCATATTTTACCTCTTGTAGTGTTATCTTTCTGATCTTGATCATGTTTATGAGTTGCTCAATTTTGTTTTCTTTAACATTCTTTTCTACTATTTTCTCAATATCTATGGCTTGTTCCTCAATTTTTTTTAACTAAATGAGTAAGATGATAGATCAGTGTGAGGATCATAAGTGTCCTCTAAAGAATCTTCATTATTATATCTCTGGTCTTGACCAATGTTCTACCCTTTGTTGTCTCTTACTCATCGCCTTGACATTTTTATGCTTCTCAATTAGTCTTGAGCATTCCTTGAGCTCTAGAAGACTCATTTGATTTACTCTCATTGGCATCTCTAAAATTACTTCATCAAGTAAAGTCTTCTCTACATTGAGCTCAAAAATTAATCCTTCGTCCCTAAAGATAGATAATGAGGATGATGAGGGTGACATACATTAAGCATTCCATTTTATTTTCCTTTCCAGTTCACATCCTTTTATCCTTGACTTACTTCTTATACTTCTTTGTCAAATTAATTTTCTTTCTGACACCTTGGACCTTGATGGTGTCACATCTCTCATGAGTGACTTTATCTCTTCATATTGCACTTCCTCTACTACTAAGTCTAGCTTTTATTTTTCTAGTGACTCCTTCCATTTGTTCATTTTATTCTACTTGAGGGATTTCTCCTATGGTGGTGCCTCTTCCCTAAATGGGACCTGCATCATCTCAAGTGACTTCTCTTTCTCTAATTACTATTCTATATTAGCTGATTATTCAACAACTTATGTGGTTATTTCAATAGTTTCCTCTATCTATAATTGAGTCATGATGATAGGTAAATCATATTTTTCTTCACTTCCTAGCCTCCTCAGGGAATCCATCACATGTATTGTGTCCTACACAACTAGAGAAACATTTTTTTGCATTCAAAATTCAAAACTTGAAATTCTAGTGCACTTTGTTCTATAGTGGCTCAAGGGGATTTTACTTAATGCATTCAACTTGTTCCTCCTTACCATATTTTACTAGAGAATTAGACTTTCAATGGGGTGCACCTCTTGTGGCACTTGTTCCCTTAGAGAACTTGTCAAGGCTTCACCTTGTCCTACTTCACTGGTTCCTTTTCCTTTTCCGTAGTCATCCTTTTCACTTTCCTTTTTCTGAGTCTATTGATTTTTACTTTTTCCATTTTTTCTTGCTATAATGAACCCATTTTGGGGGTCATTCATTTTTCTGTGACTTTTCTTTTATTTATATTCTTTGCCATATTTTCTCCAAATAATTTTTTAATAATCTTCTATCTATTTTTCCATTGTTTTTTTTTCCATTTTGGATGACCTTTAAATCATTCTTCATTCACAATTTATAATCTTATGAATGACTTCAAGTACTCATTCTATACTTGAAAATATATAGAATTTGTATTTATCCTAAATCAATTCCAATTTCTCAAACTATATATATATAGTAATGAATATATATATATATATATATATATATATATATATATATATATATATATATATATAATGATTTTTCATGTAAGATAAAATATAGTAAAATTAGGAATCTATCTTTAATATATATCAAGTTGTACCTCTCCCTTATAGTGTCATGCCTTTTCTATATATTGGAAGTTGTCTTACAAATTAATTATTGATTTTCGTTTACTCACACACCCCCTTATTACTCTTCGACTCCACGTTAATACAACCCAGCTCCTTATCTCAAGCCATATGCATTGGAGGTAAGCAAATGTAATACTATGTATCCTAAAAATCAATTTTTCCACTCACACTATATATATAATAGGCCACTGCACCACCTCATTTTCTTGACATGGAACCCAATCTACTTGTTGGTTTGTACACTCCACGCTTGCTATTTTCTGTTGCATGTATTTGCTCTTTTAATGGAATTTGATACCCTCCTTTCTTTAAGCTTATGTGGCTTATATGCTCTTCGATGGTCTGTACCTTGCTATATTGGTGTGGAACCCAAACAAAGATCCTTCTGCACATAGTTGTGTTGGTCCTTCTCTTCCACCTTTACTTTAATGTTGTTCCATGCTTTGTATTTTGTGAATGGGATTCGGTGTTTTCACAGTCGATACTATCTCCTTCTATTCCTCCAATGTGGCTCCTTACTACTCGTGACTTGGTGGATATCCCAATTTGGTGATGATTCACGTCTTTGTAATTGCGAATGATTTATTCCGTGGTGTATATACCCATCCTCCTCCTTCTATGTTTGTTCTTTAATACATGTTGTTGAGAGCGGTCAATAGTCATGACTTGAAGACATTAGTTACGATTATGCTTAATATATATGTTATTTCATATAATAAATATATATTTATATGTTGCTATGATAGTTGAATATATTTAGACTATTACTTTTATATTTATATACTCATACTTTATTATCACTATTGTATCATATGTATTAATAGATACAATATTATATTATATTTAGTAATCAATTCATTAAATAGTATTTAAATGTGATAATAGTTAGATATATTATTATCTTATTGATTTATATTGTAATTATAACATTTATTTACCGTTATATATTGATATTATTATTATGAATAATAATTTCATTATATTCATATGAATAATATAAATAATTAAGTAAAATAAATAGATCATATTTATAGTTTATCAATATTATTTCTTTAGGAATAGTATATATGAATTATTATTATATTTTATCTAATGATTAAAGGATTCTCTTTAGGAGGGGTCATGATAGTCCACCCCTCTCGAATTTTCTTGTCCTCAAGCAATAAACATTTTCATATTTGTTTCACCTTATATAATGAAATTGACTACTACATCCTATTCAAATTTTTACTTGTAAGATTACTTCATTCTATTCTATAAAAGAGCCACACATGTAGTATGCATATGAAGGTATGAAGACACAAAGAAAACACGAAGCATACACATTGATGCATGAAGACACAAAGTAGACACGATGTAGACACATTATACATAGCCTTGATTATATCCTAAAATTAACAATGCACAATGACTATACATCTTCATTAGGCTTATGAACCCTGCAACCACAAAATAAGCATCAGTACATGCATATAAATATATATAAACATCAAAGAAATTTGAATAATAATAAGTTAATCCAAGCCAGTTCCATACTAAGCCCAAGAGCGGAACTTTAGCCCCCTTGGCCTCGGTGGCAAGTGTTAGGCATCCACACGAGGTGGTCTACTTAGTGGATTGCTTGTTTCGCTAGAAAGG
>CM053792.1:597149908-597252408 GCA_028749045.1 Cupressus sempervirens
ACAATCTCCCACTTGGAGACTGATCCTGTAGCAATACAACTACCGCATGGGGCTCCCACTGGATCAAACCACCCTAGACTCTGCTGTTCTTTTATTCACATTTAGTCTAAAAGACCAACTGAAGCTGAAGAGGAGTTCAACTTCTCCCTTGTGACAACCTTTGTCAACATATCTGCTGGATTTTCATTGGTATGTATCTTCTCCAGCTTTAACTGTCCATCCTCCAAAACTGACCGAATGAAATGGTACCGCAACTGTATGTGTTTGGTCTTAGAATGCAGAGCTGAATTCTTAGCAAGATGAATGGCACTCTGACTATCTGTGAACAAAAAATTATCCTTCTGAGGATGTCCCAATTCTTCCAAGAAGAACTGAAGCCATATCATCTCTTTGGCGGCCTCTGTAGCAGCAACATACTCTGCCTCTGTAGTGGAGAGAGCATTAATCTTCTGTAGCCTAGAAACCCAGCTCACGGCTGCCCCACCAACAGTAAAGACATAACCTGTAGTACTCCGCCTGGTATCAATATCCCCAGCCAAATCTGAGTCAACATAGCCCTGTAAATCAGTAGTAGAGCCCCCAAAGTGTAAACACTTATTGGATGTTCCTCTCAAATATCTGAGAATCCACTTGACAGCATTCCAATGCTCAAAACCTGGATGACTCATATACCTGCTAACGACTCCCACTGCATGTGCAATATCTGGCCTAGTGCATACCATAGCATACATCAAACTTCCTACAGCTGAAGCATAGGGTACCTTGGACATCTTATCCTCCTCTTCCTGTGTCTTGGGACACATCTCCTTAGTCAATTTCAAATGACCAGGTAAAGGTGTGCTGACAGCTTTAGCATTCTCCATAGAGAAACGTTGCAACACCTTCTCAACATAATCAGCTTGAGATAGCGTCAATGTTCTGTTCTTCCTATCTCTGCAAATCTTCATACCAAGGATTTGTTTTGCTGCCCCCAAATCCTTCATAGCAAATGCATGTGCTAATTGGCGTTTCAGCCCCTTAATATGATCCATGTTAGACCCAGCTATAAGCATATCATCAACATATAAACATAAAATAATGTAGCTATCATCATCCAACCTCTTAAAATAAACACAGTAATCTGAATGACACCTATTATATCCATGCTCATGCATAAAACTGTCAAATTTCAGATACCATTGCCGAGGTGCTTGTTTTAGGCCATATAAACTTTTCTTCAATTTGCACACTAAGTTCTCCTTACCTTTGACCTCAAAACCCTGTGGCTGAGCCATATATATTTCTTCATCCAAATCACCATGAAGAAAGGCTGTTTTAACATCCATCTGCTCTAAATGCAAATCTTCAGTAGCCACAAGACTTAAAACAGTACGAATAGAAGTCATTTTAACAACAGGAGAAAATATTTCATCAAAATCAATTCCTTTTTTCTGTGCAAATCCTTTTACAACTAACCTGGCCTTAAATCTTTTCTTACCTCCTTCCTCTTCTTTCAACCTGTAAACCCATTTATTCTGTAAAACCTTTTTACCTGCAGGCAACTTGCACAAATCCCATGTCTTATTTTTCAGCAAAGAGTCCATTTCATCTTTCATTGCAGACTCCCACTGAATCTTAGTATCCACCTGCACAGCTTCATCATAACTTTCAGGTTCACCAGCATCAGTAAGTAAAATAGAATACAAAGAGGGAGAAAACCTTTGTGGAGGTCTAATTGGCCTTGTTGACCGTCTAACATTCACTGGTGTATGTGGTATTTGTTGTTGCGGTTGTTGCACATCATGAGGAATGGCTGGAACATCAGCTTTTGGAGTATCATCCAGCACTACATAATCATCTTCTTTCTTCTCATGTTGCTGCAACAGATCTTTGTACAACACTTTTTCATTGAATATGACATCCCGGCTTCTTATAATTTTATGATTTTCAAAATCCCAAAGCCTATAACCAAATTCATTAATGCCATATCCAACAAAGACACATTTCTTTGATTTAGCTTCTAGCTTGGTTCTATTTTCAGAGTCTATATGAGCAAAAGCTTCACAACCGAAGGTCTTGAGAAAAGAATAACTCACCTTCTTGCCAGTCCATGCTTCCTCTGGAATACCACAGCCCAAAGGAGTAGAGGGACCTCTATTAATCAAATATACTGCAGTATTGACAGCCTCCGCCCACATGTGTAAGGGCAACCCAGCATGCAACCTCATGCTCCTTGCGCGCTCCATTATAGTCCTGTTCATGCGTTCAGCCACTCCATTTTCCTGTGGAGTCCTTGGAACAGTTTTTTGTCTACGAATACCATTAGTGGAGCAATAATCTTCAAATTCATGACTGCAATACTCACCACCATTATCAGATCTGAGACATTTTAATTTCTTACCAGTCTCATTTTCAACCAAGCATTTCCATTTCTTAAAAGTTTGAAATACATCAGATTTCTGTTTAAGGAAATAAACCCATACTTTTCTAGTTGCGTCATCAATAAATGTAACATAATAATGAGAGCCACCAAGGGAAGATACCTGAGCCGGTCCCCATACATCTGTATGCACAAGTTCTAATTTCTCCTTTTTGTTTTCCTTCCCTGTCTTTACAAAACTCACTCTCTTTTGTTTTCCATACACACAACTTTCACAGAAATCCATATTCACACATTTTAGACCTGGTAAAACTTTCCTTGAATGAAGTACTTTCATACCTTTCTCACTCATGTGCCCAAGTCTATTGTGCCACAGCGCTGTATCAAAATCCACAGCAGCTATTTGTTCTCCCTGCTCATCTGCAGTAATTGTTCCTGAATATTCATTTTTCTCTGAAACAATCAAAGTAGAAGGAACAATATGACCTGTACAAAGATATAAGGTGCCTACTTTCACACCTTTTGCTACTACAAGGGAGCCTTTTGAAACCTTCCAATTTTTATCATTAAAAGTAACTACACAACCCTCATCACCGAGTTGCCCTGCTGAAATTAAATTCCTACTCAGCTTTGGAACATGTCTTACCTCATGTAGTAGCCAATGATTCCCATTCTGCAACTTAATCTTAATTTTTCCCTTTCCAACAATCTGACAGGGTTCATTATCCCCCAAATAAACAAGCCCAAAATCCCCTTGGACATAATCAATGAAATAACCTCTATGAGGTGTAGCATGAAAAGAAGCACCAGAATCTAAAACCCATGAATCATCAACACTCTCTAAAGATAGAAGCAAAGCATCCTCTTCGGATTTGTTACTTACCACATTTGCCTCTTTGTCTCCATCTGATTTATCTCCTTCATTTTTCTTTCGAGTCCAGCAATCTTTCTTTTTGTGCCCTGGTTTCCCACAGTACCAGCAATCATTTGGTCCTCTCGATTGAGACCTCCTCCCCTTTGACTTTCCTCTTGATTTTCCACGATTTCCAGAGTTACTTCCTCTTTCAGTCGTTCTGCCCCTGCTTTGTGCATTTAAAGCACTTCCTGATGTAGATCCACCTGAGGATTTTCTACGAGTTTCCTCACTTAAAATAACACCGATCACATCATCATATTTTAGGGTACTAGATCCAGGAACAGAATTACTCACCGCCATTACCAAGCCATTCCAGCTTTCAGGCAAAGAACACAAAATCAAGAGAGCCCTAATTTCTTCATCAAAATTGATACCCACAGAAGATAATTGACTAGTAATAGTATTAAACTCATTTAAATGATCTGCAACAGATCCACCTTCTGCCATTTTCATATTAAATAAACGCTTCATGAGAAATACCTTATTTGAAGCGGAGGGCTTTTCATACAGTGTCGCTAGGGTTTTCATCAAATCTTCTGTCGTCTTTGCTTTTGTAATATTAAATGCCACCGATGGTGCCAAGCATAACCGAATGCTTCCAAGTGCCTTTCTGTCCAAAAGATCCCATTCAGCCTCTGACATAGTTCCTTGATTCTTGGCTTTTCCTTCCAACGGCTTCCACAAATCCTTCTGATATAAATAGTCTTCCATTTGCATCTTCCATAACTGGAAGTTCTGCCCATTAAACCTATCAACCCTCAGCTTACCATCATCTGCCATTGCTCCCACTCAACCGTGAGACTCCCACTTAATCGTGAGACTTTCCTGCAGAGGATAACTGAGAAACAACTAGGCTCTGATACCACTTGTTAGGATAAACCACGGACAGAAATAAAAACTACATGCAAATATAACCAATAACAGAAAATAATAGAACACACAGAAATGTACACAAGGCACCAAGATTTAACGTGGTTCACCCAATCCCTGGGCTACGTCCACCAAACAGCAAGTCCGATCTTATTACAATCCAGTGATTACAACCTGATTACAATCCGTAATCCCTTACAGCTCAATACCGCCGCAAGAACCAATTTCGTATCACCACATATCAAAAATACCCAACCCTAAGCCCTTTTTATACAAGTATTAAACCGCTTTAGGGTTATAACATGTCGGCCATATGTCGGCCATAATATGTCGGCTACCATGTCGATGTCGGCTACTTCCCAAAAAAAATTTTTTTTCGGGGCGATGCCCCGAACCCCACTATTTATGAAGTATGTACAGTACTTTCCTGATCAGTCACCACAATCTAACACTATCATTCATTTCTCAAATATTAGATTTCCTAGCTCCTTGGGTAGTTTAATTCTATTGATATATAATTGAAAGCATCATTTCAGTAAGAGAATTGTTAAAGAAGTGTTTTCAATCATTGTTTTGTCACTGATATCAAACTTGTTACATGTTGGTAAGACAATTGCTCATATGTTTCAAGCACTATCACTTAGTTGATTGATGAAGAGGATTTGATCAACAAGATGTAACAAAAGTACCTAGAGGAAAGGTTGAGTTATGATTATGTATTGAAGTGCAAGAATCAGTTAAGACAGTGATAACATAATGTATTGATGATCTACTTGAGGTTACAAAATGATTGGCTACACTTAAAAAGTTTAGAAGAATAAGGTTGGACAAAGTTCATTTGCTAAGCTTGACCAAGTTGATAGAAAGTGCTGAGAAAAGTTAGTGCAAGCCGAGCAAAAAGTTAATTGGAGCCAAGTGAAAGTGATTTCTAGTGGATGCCGAGTAAACTAGTGGATGTCGAGTAAGTTAGTAGACATCGAGCAAGGTAAGTGAAGCTGAGTGATTTTCAATAGATGTTGAGCACCAATAAAATCCAGTTGATGCCGAGTAATTTTACAATAGATATTGAGCAACACAGTATGTTTTGAGCATTAGTAAATTGATAATGTTGAGTTGTTGCATTATGGAAAAGATTGAAAATTTTCTAATTAAAAGCTTACAAGTTTGTTTTCTTGGAACTTGTAAATTAAGATGAAGATCAAATTGATGAGTTGGAGGTGTACAATCTTATGTAAACCATTTTGTAGGAGAATTCAAGTGGATTCTAGGAGAAGTTTCTAGAGAAGACAAGATATGGGGTAGATACATTGTATCCTACCTAATCCATCAAAAATCCTAATTTTTGAGATGGATAATGAGCATGAAAGGAGTTCTAATTCCCTATATGTAGGGATGTCTGGTCATAAAGCAATGTTGGATAAAGGTCAGAGAGTTTTGGATACAAAGAACTGACAAGGAGAAGGAAGAGGGTTTTCTTCATCAAGTGACTCAAGAGGAGAAGTCTGCAATGGTGAACTACGTAAGAAGGCTTAATAAGGATGAATGCTTGAAGGGTGAACAAGCTATCAGAGCTACAAAGATTGGAAGCCAAGAAGAGTTGAGGACTAAATAGTGATATATAATCTGCAAGTAAAGTTGTAAGTTGTATCAGATCAAAGCTCTACTGTTACTTTCTAACAATTGTATGAGATTAGGGTAAATCCTTTGGAGAAAGGTTGACTTAACAGTCATTGGAAAATCCTTTAATAGGGTGGCATTCCAAGTGAATGACCTAAAGTCCTCTAACATGGCTCATTTTTAATAGGGTGATTGAAATCTCTTAATCAGGTCACATTTAATAGTGTGTTGTAACCCTTAATAGGGTTGGCCTTTAACAAGGCATCACTTCAAAAGAGTGAAAAAGAAGTAGCATGTTACTAGTGATTTTTCCCAAATTGGGTATCCACATTAAATCATTGTGTCAAGTGTGTTGATCGATATGTTGTGTTTTATGCTTTATACTTTTGCATGTTAATATTGCAGTAACATATCAATTTTTGTTAACACATAATGAATGCATGCACGGTTAAGAATGTTATATGGGTTTACTAAATTGTGAAAAGTTTTATTTTGTACATCTAGACCTTGAATAACTGATTCAACCCCCCTCTCAATTATTCTAAAAGAATTCCAATAATTGGTATCAGAGCGCAGTTGCTTAAGAGGATTAGTTTCAAGGTACTAAAAGCATAAAGATCAAGATGTCAAAAAGAGAAGTACCCAAGCTAAACAGAGATAACTTTCCTTCATTGCAAAGTTTGATGAAGCTACACCATGGAGGACTTGGAGATTATGCACAATTTTTCATTATAGTAGAATATATTGATCCAACAAGAGCCCTTACTATTGAAGATTTGAAGAAAAAGAAAGACCACAATCAAGTGATGTCTGAGATTGCCTCTGCCTTAAGCTATGTTGAGTTTGGTGATATCAAAGACCTTAAAAATGTGAAGCAGATGTGGGATGCCCTGAACACCATATGTGGAGGAGATAAAAAATTTCAAAGAGCCAAGTCAGAGAGCCTCAAAGGTAAGTTTGATGACATGATAATGGAAGAAGGTGAAAACATTGCTCAATATGTTGCTAGACTAAAAGAAGTTGTTAGTGGAATAAAAGGTGCTACTAGTAAAATTGATGATGATACTGTGCTAAGTAAAGTCTTGAGAAAATTGTTGCCTATGTATGCCAAAGAAGAAGAAAAGAAAGATAAAGTATACATCTAGTGACAACAATATAGATGAGGAAGGCATTGAACAATAGGAAGCATTATTGGTGAGAAGATTTCACAAAGGAAAAGGTAAATTCAAAGGTAAGTTTCCTATCATTTGTTTTGATTGCAATGAAGTTGGTCATGTACACAAAAGAAGAACTTTAGAGAAGGGAACAAGGACAAATATAGAAGAGAAGATGATGGAAGAGACTACAGAGATAAAGGCAAGAAGTCATGCTACATTGCTGATGAATAGAACTTTAATGAAAATGATGATGAAGTGGTATATGTTGCAATGAAGGATGAAACAAATGAGGATGAGGCTACTATACTTATGACTTGTGTGAACAAGAATGAAATGTGGATCATTGACAGTGGATGCTCACATCACATGACTAGAGACAAAAGTAATTTCATTACCTTAACCTATTATGATGGAAATAGTGTAAGATTTGGTAATGATGCACCATGTTTAATAAAAGGAAAAGGGTCTATCAAGCTCAATGATAAGATTTCATGTGACAATGCTTATTATGTTTAAGGATTAAATTATAACTTGTTAAGTGTGTCACAATTGAATAATGTGGGGTACAAATTTGAGTTTGAAAACAAATCAGCCAAGATATATGATACAAATGGAAATCTGATAGGAAAAGGTGATCAAACTAGGAGTAATTTGTTCTATTTGGATATAGAAGATGCTACTTGTCTTATTGCAAAATTTGATGATGTACAGCTTTGGCACAAGATATTATGCTATGTTAACTTTGATAATCTGATTAGTATCAGTAACATGAAAAGAGTTAGAGGTTTGCCTAAGTTAAAGAAACTAGAAAATGTAATGTGCAAACAAAGTTAGCTAGGCAAGATGAAAAAGTAAAGCTTTAAAAGTAGCTTCTACCTCTAAAGAAATACTTGAAATTTTTCATACTGACTTGTGTGGACCTATTGAAGTGCAAATCTACAAAGGAGATAGATATATTATGCTACTTGTTGATGATTACTCTAGAATGATGACAATCATGTTCCTAAAACAAAAATTAGATATTTTTCAAATGTTTAAATGGTACTTGGAAAGAGTTGAGAAAGAAATAGGTAAGAGCTTGAAATGTTTGAGATCAGATAGAGGAGTTGAATTCACTTCACATGAGTTTGAGATGTTCTGCAATGACAAAGGAATCAAGAGACAGACATTAGCACCTAGGACCCCTCCACAAAATAGAATTGCTAAAAGAAGAAACAAATCTATAATGGACTGTGCTAGAACACTTATGATGGAGAAAAATGTTGCTCTAAAATACTAAAGAGAAGCTATAAGTACTACAGTATACACTTTGAACCATGTGCAAGTAAAGAAAGGTACTCACTCAACACCTTTTGAACTAAGGTATGGTCATCCACCTAATGTGAAATATTTTAAGGTAGTTGGAAGCAAATGTTATATTCTTAAAGATGTTAGGAGTGGAAAGTTTGATGCAAAGAGCAAAGAAGGTATATTTCTTAGTTACTCCACAAGAAGTAAAGCTTATAAGTATTTAAATACTAACACTAAAAAAATTTTGGAAAGTGCAAATGTGAATTTTGATGAGTTTATAGAAGCACATGAAGATGAACCTACAAAAGAACCAAAGGATTACAAGACATTTGTATACTATTATGAAGGAATGCCTAATGAAGAAGATGTTACAAATCATGCAACAAGTCAATAGCAAGTTTAAACAATTGTCGAGTCACATCCTGTGAATGTTGAGTTGCATTCAAATGTCGAGTTGCAGAATGAGGAGAATGCACAATTTGACTTTGAGATTGGCACACATGAAAGCAATGTTGATACTGAAGTTGAGAGACATAATACAATAACAAGAACTGAACTAAGAGTATCCAAATATGTTAAAAGACACCTTCCTACAAATCAAACCATTGGAGACAAAGATGCAAGGCCAATGACAAGAAATAGGTTGAGAGGTGAAGCATGTTTGTCAAGCATGAAAGAACCTAAGACAATGAGAGATGCATTGGAAAATGACGATTGGTACAAGGTTATAGAAGAGGAAATTCAGCAAATAGAAAAGAACCAAACTTGGAGCCTAGTTCCTAGACTAGAAGACAAGAATGTGATTGGCACAAAATGGGTATTCAGGAACAAGCTAGATGAGAACGATGAAGTGACAAGAAATAAAGCAAGACTAGTTTACAAAGGGTATGCACAAGCAGAAGGAATTGACTATGGTGAAACATTTTCACCTATTGCAAGAATGGAAGGAGTAAGAATTATGCTTGCTTATGTTGCATACAAAGGTTTTAAAGTCTATTAGATGAATGTTATGTCTGCATTTTTAAATGTAATATTAGAAGAAGAGGTCTACATAAAACAACCATAAGGATTTGTGGATAAAAATAATAAGAACATGGTATGTAAACTGCACAAAGCCCTATATGGATTGAAACAAGCACCAAGAGCATGGTATGAGAGACTTCATACTTATCTTGTTAAGACTGGATTTGAAAGGACAGATGATAACAATAATTTGTACATGAAGACAGATAAAGAAAAAGGTATATTATCATCTGAAATATTTGTTGATGACATCATAGTTGGAGGACAAGATGCTCTATGTAAAGATTTTGTAAAACAGATGAAACAAGAGTTTGAAATGTCAATGTTTGGTGAGATCAAATTTTTTGTGGGATTACAAGTTTATCAAATGAAATATGGTGTATATATCACTTAGTCAAAATATGTCAAGGAGATACTGAAGAAATTTGGACTTGAGGATTCAAAACCAATAAGTACACCTATGGTAACAGCCCTCAAGTTATCAAAGAATGATGATTCGGTTGAGGTCAATCAAACATTATACAGATTCATGATTGGAAAATTGCACTATGTAGTACATAGCAGACCTAATATTGCATTAGTTGTGGGGATAGTTACTAGATTCTTTGCTAATCCTAGAGAGAATTACTTGATGGTAGTGAAAAGGATAATGAGATACTTGAAAGGAACAGAAGAGTATGGTTTATACTACAATAAGAATGAAAAGTTTGAACTCAAAGCCTACGCTGATGTTGATTGGGCTGGAAATATTGATGACAAAAAGAGCACCAGTGGAGGAGCATTCTTCTTAGGTAGAAGACTTGTTACATGGACAAGCAAAAAGTAGAGTTGTACTTCCCAATCTACTATTGAAGTAAGAGTATGTTGCTACTACTATAAAATGCACAAACATTGTATGGATCAAACAGCTACTATAGGGACTGAAGGAAGAAATCACTGAACCTGTGACACTTTATTGTGATAATACAAGTGCTATAAATATATCAAAGAATCATGTAATGCATACACATGCAAAGCACATTGCAATAAAGTATCATTATGTAAGGGAGTTGGTTCAAGACAAAGAGGTGAAGATGGAATATATCAACACAAAGGAGAAAATTGTTGATATCTTCACCAAAGCATTACCTAAGGATACTTATGAGTATTTGAGAGGTAAATTAGGGGTGATACCCCTATGAAAGGCTATGTAAAAGATAGAGGGACTATTGTGCATCAAACAAGTTGATATTCATTTCATACACATTGATGTAGTAGATCTTACTTCAGGAAAATCCCTAAAGTAATCACAGAACTGAAAACTTCAAATCAATCACAAGCAAGATGACAAAGGGAGCAAATTGAAGAGCCTATAAAAGCTTATATCTGCATATACAAAAGATGCCAAGTGTTGAGTATATCTCTTTGGCATTGTTGTCAAAGAGGGAGAATGTATAGTAAATTGATCAAGTGCATATTGATCAAGATGGGAGATTATCAGATGATCAAAGTAGATAATCAAGGGAGCAAAGAAGAGTTCATCATCAGAAGATCAAAAGACTAAAAGCAATAAAGAGGGAGAAAGCAGAAAGAAAGAGGGAGATATTCTGATATTCTGTTGATCCATGGCAGAAGAGAATCAGATAAGAGTTGTATTTTTTAACCTAAGAAGGAGTTGCTAATAGAGGGAGAAGTGTTATTCAAGAATCAGATAAGAATTATATTTTGTAACCTAAGAAGGAGTTGTTGATAGAGGGAGAAGTGTTATTCACAAGATTTCTTTTTGGTAGTGTCTTAATATTTTAACCTGGTTAGTTTGATAGAACAAGATGTTCATCATTTGTTTGACTGGTTGATTAGTTTGGTTTGCCATAAATGCCAAAGAGGGAGATTGTTGATATATGATTGAAAGGATCATTTCAATAAGAGAACTATTGAAGAAGTGTTTCGAATCATTGTTTTGTCACTGATGTCAAACCTGCTACATGTTGGTAAGACAATTGCTTATATGTTTCAAGCACTATCACTTAGTTGATTGATGAAGAGGATTTCATCAACAAGATGTAACAAAAGTACCTAGAGGAAAGGTTGAGTTATGATTTTGTATTGAAGTGCAAGAATTAGTTAAGAAAGTGATAACATAATGTATTGATGATCTACTTGAGGTTACAAAATGATTGGCTACGTGCTTAGAAAGTTTAGAAGAGTAAGGTTGGACAAAGTTCATTTGCTAAGCTCGACCAAGTTGATAGAAGGTGTCGAGCAAAGTTAGTGCAAAGTGGATTTCGAGAAAGTTAGTAGGTGTCGAGCAAGGTAGTTGAAGCTGAGTGATTTTCAATAGGTGTCAAGCATCAGTAAAATCTAGTTGATGCCGAGTGATTTTACAATAGATACCAAGCAACACAGTATGTGCCAAGCATCAGTAAATTGATAATGTCAAGCTGTTGCATTATGAAATAGATTGAAGATTCATCAATTAAAAGCTGACAAGTTTATTTTCTTGGAACTTGTAAATCAGGAGGAAGATAATATTAATGAGCTGGAGGTGCAAAATCTTATTTAAACCATTTTGTAGGCAAATTTAAGTGGATTCTAAGAGAAGTTTCTAGAGAAGACAAGATATGGGGTAGATACATTGTATCCTACCTAATCTATTGAAAACCTTAATTTTTGAGATGGATAATGAGTGGGAAAAGAGTTATAATTCCCTATATGTAGGGATGTCTGGTCATGAAGCAATGTTGGATAGAGGTCAAAGAGTTTTGGATACAAAGATCTGACAAGGAGAAGGAAGAGGATTTGTTTCATCAAGTGACCCAAGAGAAGTATGCAATGAAAAACTAAGCAAGAAGGCTTAATGAGGATGAATGCTTGAAGGGTGAACAAGCTTCAAAGCTATAAAAAATTGGGATCCAAGCAAAGTTGAGGACTGAATAGTGATCTATATTCTGCAAGTAAAGTTGTAAGTTGTATCAAATCAAAGCTCTACTATTACTTTCTAACGATTGTATCAGATTGGGGTATATCCTTTGGAGAAAGGTTTACTTAGCAGTCATTGGAAAATCCTTTAATAGGGTGGCATTCCAATTGAATGACCTAAATTCCTCTAACAAGGCTCACTTTTAACAGTTAGATTGAAATCCCTTAACCGGGTCACATTTAACAGTGTGTGTTGTAACCTTTAACAGGGTTGGCCTTTAATAGGGCATCACTTCATAAGAGTGAAAAAGGAGTAGCATGTTACCACTGGTTTTTCCCAAATTGGGTTTTCGCATTAAATCATTGTGTCAAGTGTGTTGATGGATATGTTGTGTTTTATGCCTTATACTTTTGCATGTTAATATTATAGTAACATAACATTTTTTGTTAACACGCAATGAATGCATCCATGGTTAAGAATGTTATATGGGTTTACTGAATTGTGAACATTTTTATTTTATACATTTGGACCTTGAATAACTGATTCACCCCCCCCCCCCCCCCCCCTCAGTTATTCTAAAAGAATTCCAACAACTTCTCATTTTTTATGGCCTTTACTAGTTGTTTTTATGCTCGTCAATACTTCTATTGCAATATTGTTCTTGTTTTGTTTATCGAACTTAAAAAATCTATTTTTAAATATAGCATAGTTATTATTTTTCATTGTTTCATCTAGAATGTCATCTAATAAGAGTGAGGATGTTTTCTTCTTACCTTTCTTTGTTTTTTTTATTACCTCAATGTCACTCTATGTCTCATATGGCCCTTTCTACTATGGTGTTGGTGATAATTATTTCTCATCCATTTATAATTGAGCCTTTGTTGGGGATCCTCCAGTAAGTTCAGTCTCCATTTCATCATAATCCATCTCTTCAACCTCTATGAATTTGGATGATCTTGTTACTTAACTTCACATCACCATCTTTGGTGTACCTTTTTTGCCTCCTACATGAGAAGTTTGTCTCATATTTTAGTGTAGGTGCAAAACCTTGGAAGAATAGGGTTTTTTGGCATAGCAATTAGACACTTAATGTTTGGCCTAGCCACTTCTTTACTCACCTCGTACTAAAATAATATCAAGTAGTGAGTCATAGGTTACATTGGTTGCACAATACACTTGTCGGTGTTTTCTATGAAACATATATCACTCTTGTATTTCTCCACTAGATTGGTTGGAATCATTTCCTACTTGTGATTTTCTTGTTGAAAGCTCTTGAAATATTTCTACATAATAGTATTACCTTCTCCTTCGACTTTATTATACATTCTATTTTTTTTTATTTTTTTGTTATTGGTCACTCTTATGACCATTTTAAGGGTAGGAACCCTAGGAATTCTCCTCTGAAGTAGAAGAATATGCATACTAATATTGATCCAAACTTAAGAACTTGTTTTTGTGGTTTTTTTATCTTATCTATATTTTCCATAATTTTATCATGAAGTCATCTACTTAAGTCAAGTGTGTATTTTTGTATGGTATGATGGGATCCATATGATGCACCACTGGGAATACTATTTTTTGTGCTTGAGTAGAATATTTTGTATCTTATCATAATATCAATGAATCTTACTTCAAGATCTAGGATGTCATTCTTTGTGCATGTTCTTCCATTATGATGCCCTCTTGTGAGGTATGCAACTAGCTTCACTGAGATTGTCATCATGGTTAGCTCTCCTCTAGTGGAGTTGAATCTAGGTACTCTTTGTATTATATCCTTCATGATTTTATATGGCTTGTCTAGCCACATGTATTGATCATGATTTTTTATTAATACAATTCTAACCCATTCCTCGCGAAATAAGTTTGGGACTTCAATGACTTAGTACATGGTAAAATTCTCCAAAAGCTTGTTTTAATCTTTCAAAACTCCTCCAGTGTAAAAGGTTACATACAATTTGCAAGTTTCCTTGTCACCCATTCCTTATATCTTGAAATCCAAATACACACTAACATTATTGGTGATAAGAACATCATTTAGGAGCAATGGTGGTGCTCCTTTATCATTTACTTCATCTCCTTTCAATAGATTTCCCTCACATTCAAGATGTCTAGTGAATATTTCATCAACCAACATCACCTTGTTGATTCATTCATCCATTTGAGTTTGATCTTCCTCTTGTATTTATTATACAACTCATTATAGTATCTTGCCCAGAACATTTCTCCTTGCACCTTTCTCTTCTCTCATGGCTCTTCTCTAAAAACTTTGCAATTGCTTGTGCTAAAAGCTAGGCTTTCAAAAACATGAAATCTTAAAATATTTGAAGTTTTCAAAGTGATAAAAATCTTGTAGTGTATCTATCTATAACCCTAAAATTATAATATTGGAACCACAATGGTCAACAAGAGTTTTACCTACCACTTAACCTATGTCATTAATGCTTATAATTCATTGAGCAATGGTCAAGTTTTCACTTCTTCTCCTATTAACCACATGGGATACATGATTTCTAGTCTACCCAACACTCAGATACATTTGCCATCACATCATGTGATTGACCAATTTAGATTCAAGGACTAGTGTAATATTTGCCTTGATTACATAACCCCTTAAGTTGTAAGTTAGCTTAATTCATCTTGGAGTACTCACCATTGATTGGTGAGCTCATTACTTCTATAGGTTTAAGTACCTCTTCTTCCTCACTCTTCTTATTCAACATCTTGGTGAAGTCCTTGAACTCTCCCATATTCTTCAGCCTTGTTCTCCTTTTTTTCATTAGGGAACTTACCTTTTGGGCTACCTTTCCTTTTGCATTCTCTTGCAAGATGTCCAACTTAATGACATATGTAGCATGTCATTTTGGTATCCCTCTAGGGTCAATTATTATATCTCTAACTTGTAATCATCTTAAGATAGGACGCAAGATGGTCTTGATTTCCACACACAGAACATGTCAGTGTGGAAAACATATCCCTCCTAGTGGGACTCTTTGACTTGGGGAAGATTAGTTTTATCTTTCTCTAGATATGGAATCCTAGGCCTTATGTCCATACTTATTACAGTAGTAATAGTATCAATATATTCTTCTCTCATTAAATGAGATCTGGACTCTTATATTGTATGGCTATACTAGTGACAATTATAACAATGCCCATTGAACACTAGGTGATGTATGTTTGAACCAACATGTATTTAAAGTATGACCTATCTTACCACAATAATAGAAAGTGGAGTTTCTAGTTTTCTTATTGTTCGGTGTTTTCTTTCCTTTCTTCTTGAAGTTCAATTTTTCCCCTCCAGAAGTCTCACCAACTTTAGTCTTGTTGTCACCTTCATAGCCTAGACCAGTGGTACTTTTATTTCTCCTTTGATCTCACAGTTGTTCATCTATTTTCTCTAAGCCCTCACTGAATTTCCTCATCTTTTCATTCCTAACATTCATGCTATTTATCTCCTTAGTTATTTTGAGCACTTGTTCAATTAATCGTGTGAGCTTTGTTGGAATATTCAAATATGAAAAGAGTACTTATGAGAGGGGGGGGTGAATCATAAGTATCACACTTTAGCCAATAAAACTTTTAACTTAAAGTAAATTGCATGCATGTAAATACATCAAATAAACGTGTAACAAAACTCATGCATCAATAACTCATAACACTGGAATTTGGTAACCCAGATACACTCCAAGAATAAGAAGGTAAAATTGGGGTGGGGATGATACCCACAAAATTTATTGCAGCAATATTGTTCAACCACTTCTGATGGTTTGCCCTATTAAAGGCTTTACACTGTATTAATAGTGACCTGGTTAGAGGATTTTCAAACACTTAACATGAAGTGTCACCCTTTTAAAGGATTTTAATCACCTAATCAAAAGGATCTACAAAATAGCTGTAAAGCTAACCTATCACCATAGGATTTTCATTCTAATACAATTGCTAGAGAGTATTAGATACAATAAACCTGATAGATTACAATCCTTGATTGCTGAATGTAGGCTCCTTTTCCACCTTCTCTTGATCTTGATCCTTTGTGATCTAATAACCCTGGCTTCTGAAAACAGATTTCCTTATGCACCCTTGTATGTCCTTTCATGTATTTACAATGAAATTTTGTCTTCCTTATAAAGACTTCAAAGACTTAGGGTTTGATTTGGATCTACGATCCATATTGAATCTCAATTTCCTGCTCAATACTTGTATTTTACTGATTGGTTGCATGCCTTTATCATTTTTCTTATTGTTTGCATGTGAATTGCACGGGAAAAATAAAAGATTCGATTTTATCATTAAATCCCTCGAAGTTTACCTTCTGTCAGCTACAAAAATTGTTTGCATCATAGTTTGTGCAATTTCAAACTTTTATGTTGATCTACTAAGTTACTCGGCTCCTGAAGTATTGCTGATACTCGACACATGTTGTTTCTTGGATATCTCGGCACCTAAACAAAACTGTATCACTCGGCACCTGTTACACTCAGCACTTGTTAACACTCGGCACCTGTTACACTCGGCACTTGTTAACACTCGGCACCTGTTATAGCTCGGCACTTTATCTTACTCGGCTCGGCACTTTATCTTACTCAGCTCGACACTTACTCTTGATCTTGGTTAAGTGTATTGACACTCAGTTGTCAAATTTATTCTTTAAGCTAACAAGCTTCTCCTTGTGAGGATGATTGTCCTCTTCTCTTGTTTGTGTCATTTATGCATCATTTCTTCTTGTTGCTTCCTCAACTATTCTCTTAGTATCTAGGGCTAGCCTCAATGCATCCTCGGCTTTATCTTTGGCCAGAATGACACTATCTCATTACTTTCATGTTTCTCTCATCTTTTATGCTAACCCTTCCTTTTCTTTTTTTTGTTGTGAAATGGTTTGCTTTAGTCTTCCATTGTTAGTCATGAGATTAGTTATGGCTTCATCAAATTCTTCTCATCTTCTTTTCCCTTCAAGTTGTTCAATGAGTTCCTAGCTCTCACTGAGCTTCTTTGTTAGCTTCTTCCTCTTTCTCAATGACTCTCTCAGCTTGTCCTTAAAATCCTTAATAGTGTCAAAAGATTCATTTATTTGTTTCTATAGTTTGAAGGCTTCTATTAGATTTTCCCTTAAGTTGTTAAACTTTTTTTTGCCAGGGTTTGGGCTTAGATACCAATTATTGTACCAAATTTGGGGGGGGGAGCGAGGTGAATATGTAAAAACTTTTAAATCAATTATGTGTGCTCCAAAGTGTATAACCCTCAACACTAGTATTATAAGTAATAGAAAAATAACAAATTATACACTATAAAACCATGCAAGCTCACAAATAATCATATACATCAATGACATAGAGATTTTGTACATGAAAATCCTTTGTGAGAGGATGAAAACCATGGTGATAGTAATATACCCACTAGCCTTTTAATGCATGTAAAAGGTTTCCTTATTAAAGGATACAACTATTCCTTATGATGGTACACTTTATTAGGAATGTTCATAACCTATGAGGATTACAAAAGCCTATGAAAGCTACCTAGTATGATGTAGGAGCATCTTGGGTTGGGCAGCAATATTTGTCGGTATATTTCTCAACTATTACTGTGGTTCCTCTCAGTAGTTTTTTGGGTAGTTGGCTCATTGGAGGATTAATATCTTCATTCACTAAGTTGGCTCAGTTTACATGTGATGCGATGTGTTCACCGAGTGACTTTGGTGAATGTTCTGTGTTTTCTCAATGATGTCTTATTTCTTGTTCCAGCTGGTTGTTTTGTTTGGTTCTTTTTTGAGATCCAACCTATACATTTAATTTTTAGTCATAATTAAATAATGCAATTGATTCTTGGGAAGCATGTGGAACTATATCTGTGTCATTTCTTTCTCCAATGCTAGACCTAGAAAATTTTGTAAGCCATTTTGTTCAATATAAATAGATAGATTTATACTAGGTAGAGGGAGTAGTGAAATAAGAAAGGGTCAAGAAATCATGGATCTTGCATGCATAAGGATTATTTTGTAATTGATTCATATTGGGCTGGTTGTAATCAGGAAGGCCTCACAGCTCGACATGTATCAAGTTTGAATGTTTAATGAAAGATTTGTGTTTTTTTTTCCTATTTCTATGTGATTACTTCCATTATGTGACTTATCAAGGCATTCTAGTGATTGGGGAGCCTTTGGCCTTGATTGTCAATCATCTCTTGTACTACATGGTATCAGAGAAATGAATCTAGATCTTTGATTAGAGTTCCTTGTAAGCCCTAGTTAGTTGTTTTTTTTGGGGTAGTAGATTGTGATCTGACCTACAATTGCAGAGGGTTTCAATATGGTTCATGGAAGGAGAGAAATGGATCTAAGATTAGTTGATATGCTAAGGCATAGTGTTGCTAGGTTAGAAGTTATTGAGACAACCCAACGTCGTGGAAGACATCTTGATGATGTTAGTGAGGATGAAGTTAAGGAAGTACAAGAGAATGTTGCACCTAAACCTTTAATAGATCAAGGAGAAGAAATATTGTTGAAAGCATTTATGAGTTTGAAGCCTACACCACACTTTAACCCTCCTAAATATTGTAGAAAGATGGATTTGGATCAGTTGGTGGATTGGATCACCAAGATGGAGAAATATTTTGAGTATGAGAACATAGTTGATGAGAAGAAGGTGAAAATTGAAAGCACAAAGTTGAGAGGACATGCATCCTTGTGGTGGGAGCACCTGCAATTGGATCCATAGAAGAGAATCAAAACCAAAATTATGGTATTGGATAATATGGTAAACAAGTTAAAGGGAATCTTCTTACCTTGTAATTATTAGATTTACTTAGTGAGGAAAATAAAATTTTGAGATAGAAAGATAGGTTGGTGAAAGATTATATCAAGAAATTATACAAATTAAATATTAAATCTGGACATATTAAGATGAAGTGGAAAGAGTTGCAAGGTATCTAAATGAATTGAGAACTTTTATTTGGGAGTAGATCAATTTAGTCAAGATGGGGAGTATTGAGGAAGCTTATCAATTTTTGCTAAAAGCCAAGGAGAAATTGAACAAGAGGCATGAACAAAGATAACGAGGAAGAGGTGGTTGATTCCTTAGGGAAATAGGTAGATCATATGGTGAAAATAGTAGAATTGGGAAAACACAAATTGGGAAAAAGGTAAGACCAAGTGGAAAGGAGAATATTCATCCTAAGGAAGAGGTAGTTATAACTAAGGTGGATATGATTGAGGAGGATTTTGTGGGGACTTGTTTCAATAATGGTGAGGAATGTCATAGATCATTTGAGTGTAAAAATGCAAGTAAGAAGGTCAATCATAGAAAAAATGCTTTGGTGCAAGAAGACTCACTAAATGAACCTGAGAAGGAAGCAAACCTAATGGTTAGAAGAGCATGATGGAATGAAATGAATAAGAAAAAACTAATAAGAAATAGCATGTTCAAGCCGAGATGCAGATATGTAGACAAAGTTTGGAAAGTAATCATTGATAGTGGAAGTTCAAAGAATCTAGCATCTCAAAAGATGGCTACCAAGTTATAGCTAGAAAGGTTAAAGCACCCAAAACCCTATCAGATTTCTCTAATCAGGGATGAGCATACATTTATGGTAAGTGAACAATTTTTTGTGAACCTAAAAATTGGAAAGTATTATGATAAGGTGTTGTGTGATATTATGCCTATGGATTTTGTCATATTTTGTTGGGTAGACCTTGACAATATGATAGACATGTTGTATATGATGGAGGATTGTACAAATATACCAATTGGGATAGTGAGAAGAGACAAATCTTATCACCTTTGATTGAAGAATATATAGGAGAGATATGTACATCTACAAAAATTTGTTTGATGAAAGGTAGAAATTTTGTTAAGGATCTGAAGAAGAATGATATCTATTTTTCCATAATTCCTAACAAAACAAGTGAGAAAATAGAAGACCAAGTTCTAGCAAATGTTGAGAACTTTCTCACTAAGTACAAGGAGATTATTTCAGCTAATGTACCTAATGGCTTTCCATTGATAAGGAGTATTATTCATTGCATTGGTCTGATTCCCAGAGCTAGTTTGTCAAATAAAGTACCATACCAATTGAGAGCGAGGAGCTTAACCGACAAGTTCAAAAATTAATGCAGAAAGGTTTGATCAGAGAGAGTGTGAGCCCATGTGTGGTACCAGTTGTGTTGGAAACTGTTGGCCATTTTTTCCCCCATTCAGTCCATCATTGATAACTAATCAGAGAGATCTTCAATGGGTTGGATCCTTTGTTTTGGGTTAACACACTAAATTTGGCAACTAACATTTCGAGTTGGCTCAGTTTATTCATTGACTGAGCTAGCTTGATTTGTTCATTGACCAAGTGAACTTGGTATCCTCTTTTTTCAAGTTGCGGGTTAACACACATGTTTGCAAGGGTTAACATTTCATGTTGACCATTTTTGACTTTTTTTGCTAAAGATTATTTAGATCCGATGACTCTCATGTTTTTGAGTACCATCTCAACATCCTCCTAAAAGTGCAAGATGCTACCATGTGCCTAGTCTCAGGTTGGCTCATGCTGCTAAATCCAATGACTCTTGTATTTTTGCATAATATCTTCTCATCCGCACAAAAACACAAGATGTTGTCACACATCTTCATTCTAGTGTTTCTTCATGTTGTAGTGCTTCTTCAATGCTCTAGAACCTAAAATTGTGACATGTGTCTTTGGGTGGTCGTGTCATTCTATCTACGTGGGTGGTTGACTAGGTGCATCATTTGACAACATAGTGCCACGTGTCTCTGTTCCAACATGTCTTCATACTGCAGTAATTTTGTGAGGCTCCGAAGCCTAGAATTATGTCATGTAGAGGAGGGTCCCACATTTCATGCTATCTGCTTCACTCTTTGTTGAGATCACCTTGATATAACAGCTCTTGTATTTTTGCATCTCTATCTTGGTTGTTTGTGAAGATGCGACAATCATTGGATTTGATCGCATCTTGGGGATCTCCTTGCTGCATCTCAGTCATCTATTGGAAATAAAGCTCATCTGTTGACGGTCATTTCCTAATCTCTCGATTGGGGAGATTCTTGCAACATCTAAATCACTTATTTCAAAAGAAAGATCTTTGATCGAAGATGGCGACTTAATCTGTCATTGGGGGATATTCTCACAACATCTGGGTCGTTCATTTTGAAGAGAGGATCTACATTGATGGCTAGCATTTATTTTTGGGAAAATAAAATCCTTGTGTTTTTTCTATAGCAGTGTGAATCAGCTTCTTACTGCCATTTCACACTACTCAGGGCTTGTTCTTCAATGCTAAGTGACTTCTTGGGCCTTCTTTACATTATGCTATTGCACTCCATGCCTCTTTAATGCATGAAATGTTCAATTCTTTGGAGATTTGACCTCTTACAGTTGGATGCACTTGTTTTTTGCCCCACTTGTCACTTCTAGCATCAGATTGCACTTCATGATCAGATTTTAATCTAATTTTCAATTATTTCCTTCTCTACAACTCATCTCCATCTTGATTGGGGTTTGAACTCTAGTGTTAGTTCAAAGTTATGCTTGAACTCTATAAATGCAGTTGTAAATATGTTCTTCCAGATTCTTCTCTGCTTGTATTTTGCAGTAGCATTATGCTCTACAACTTTTACTTTTCATTAATGAAATAGCTCTATTTCTTACCTCTTCTTGCCATTCTTTAATTATGCATGTCTATTGCCTTGTAGTGAATATTTCTTTTCTGGTTTCTAAGGTTTGCATGTTGTGTTTAATTTAGTAGTGAAGTGTTGTGTTGTGAATTTTTTTCCTTCCTTTCAGTACCCAATCAATTTCTAATTTGCATGTGAGTTCTTTGAAGATAGATTAGAGTTTAGATATGTGTATTGGAGTGTTTCATTCATGTGTTGTGCATCTGTAGGTAGAGATTGTAACCACATTTCAATACGGTGTATCACCTTTCCCTTTCAGCAATTTAATTTTCAGCATCTCCTTCTTTCTTTTCCTAAAAAGATGTAGTTTAGGTACACCTGATTGTAAGGAAGATGGCCTTCTCTAAAAATTCATTCTCAAAGAGAAAGTCCCATACTTGAAGGTTATTTCCATGTTACACAAGGTCACTTGAGGGTCATACCTCAAGCAAGGGTGCAGACTTTTGTGTCAACAAAACCTAAGAAGAATGAAGAATGGTGAATGTGTACTAACTCTAGAGTAATCAACAAGATCACATTTAAGTATCGGTTTCCCATGCCAAGGATGGATGATACTATAGATTTTTTAGCTAGAGTAAGACATTTTACCAAGATTGATTTGAAGAGTGGATATCATCATATTAGAATTAGAGAAGGTGATGAATGGAAGATTGGTTTTAAAACAAAAGAAGGATTGTATGAATGGTTGGTTATGTCTTTTGGTTTAACTAATGCACTGAGTACTTTTGTGATGTTAATGGATGAAGTTTTGAAGAGATTCTTGGGGAAATTTGTGATTGTGTACTTGGATGATATTCTAGTACTCAGTATAACTAGAGAAAAACATTTTTTTTACATTAAAAAGATATTGCAAAGATTGAAAGAACAAAAGTTCTTGATCATTTGAAGTGTTCCTTCATGAAAGAGGAGATCATATATTTGGGATTTGTGATTTCAGTTGATGGTTTGAGGATGGATCTTGAGAAGGTTCAATTCTTGAATGGCCTACACCTGAGAATATTGGTGAGGTAAGATCATTTCATGGCTTAGCAAGTTTTTACCAAAAGCTCATCAAAAAATTTCAAATTACATGGATTACTGAGGAGTATCATCTCTGGTCGAGAAAGTAAGTTTGTTGGGTATTTCTAAAAGACTCTTTGGAAGAAGATAGAGACCAAGTTGAAGTATAGTTTTACATTTCATCTAGAAATTGGTGGACAAAGAAAGGTTGTGAATCGAAGCTTGGGTACTCTGTTGAGATGCTTAGTTGGGGATAAAAGGGGTAATTGGGATTCAATGTTAGCACAAGCAGAGTTTGCATATAATAATTTAGTGAACAGAAGTATTGGCAGGACATCTTTTCAAATTATTGTTGGCATACAACTTAAAGGTATATCAGAATTGAAGGATATTTCTAGAGAAGAGAAGAGGAGTGTTGAAGGCGAAGAATTTGTTGAGTTTATGAAGTCATTACATGAGGAAGTGAAGCATAAGTTGGAGCAAAGTAGTTAGAAATATAAGGATAGTGCAAATAGGACAAGAAGACATAAGATTTTAGAAGTTGGTGATGAAGTGATGGTGAATTTGAAGAAGGGAAGATTTCTTGTTAGAACATATAGTAGGTTGAAAATGAAGAAGATTGGTCCCTACAGGATAGCAAAGAGGTTTGATAGTGGGAATGCTTATAAAATAGAGTTGTCTAAGGACATGGACATATCACCAATATTCAATATAGAAAATTTGTATGAGTATCATGAACCTGATGAAGAAGTGGCGGTGTTGAATGATTATCCTAAGAAGCAGACAGAGGAAGTTGAACAAATTATGGAACAGAGTTGGAAAAAGCACAAGAGTGAAAGATTACATGGAATGGTTGGTAAAGTGGAAGAGCAAACTAGCTGAAGACTCTACATGGATTTCTCAATCTAGGTTGATTTAGGTTAGGTTGTATGGCACTCATGATTCAAATAATCATTTCCTTTTAGCCTTGGGTGTGATGTAGGAGAATCTTGGGTTGGGTAGAAATCTTGTTCGGTAGGTTTGCTTGGCTATCATTGTGGTTCTTCTTGATAGTTGTTTGGGTACTTGGATCAATGGAGGGTTCCTGTCTTCGTTCATTGAGTTGGCTCAGTTTATATGTGATGTGTTGTGTTCACCAAGTGACTTCAGTGAATGTTGTGTGTTTCCTCAGTGATGTCTTGTTTCTTGTTCCACTGAGTTGTTCTATTTGGTTCTTCTTTGAGAGCCAACCTATGTATTTAATTTGGTCACAAGCTTAAATAATGGGATCAATCCTTGGGAAGCATGTGGACCTATATTTGGGTCATTTCTTTCTCCAATGCTAGATCTATAAGTTTTTGTAAGCCATTTTGCTTGATATATATATATATATATATATGTTCTAGGTTTAGGATGTAGCAAAAGAAGGGTCAACAGATTGTAGGTCTTGCATGTATGAGGACTATCTATAATTGACTTACATTGTGTTTATCATAACCAAGAAGGCCTCACAACTCGGCATGTATCAAGTTTTAATGTTTAATTAAAGATTTGTGCTTCTTTTCTCTTATTTCTCTGTCATTGCTTCCAGTGTATGATGCAGCAAGGTGGTCTTGTAATTGGGGAGCCTTGAGCCCTCATTATCAATCATCTCTATTTGAAATTATCATATTTGAAACAATTTGAAGTAAAAGCATCTCATATTTGTGGAATGTCTATATAATTTTCTTGTCTATAATTTTATTAAAAGGTTTATATAGGAAATTATTATTTTTCTTGTTTATGAGGTGAATTGAACAAACTCGGTGTATTTAATTAATCATTTGACCAAATTTTACTTTGAATAGAATTCTTGTTGGGGCTAAGTCATTTATGTCAAATAAAATCCTTCTTTTAAACTTGGTTATTCTATGAGTATTCTCACCCTGTTCCTTCTTATTCATCTCCTTACAATGCCTAAGTATTATTATAAGATGACATAAACCCATCTTTAACACTATATCCCACCATTTTCATGATGATCATTACTTAACATATTTTTTTGAAATAATAATAATAAGAACAACATATAATGTTACATATGAGGACAACTTCTATTACATATCATACTTTTCTAAATTTACAACAAACATTGACTAACCCAAAAATATAAGACAAGTTTTCATGAACTTTATCTATAATAACTTTTTAACTTAATCTAATTTTATAATATATTAATCCTTCCTTAAATCCTATCATCTTTCTAGCACCTTCCGCTTAAATCTAGAATAGATTAAATCAATGCCACAATCACACAAGAGTTGGTGTAGATAGCCAACAATGGCATTGCCAAGAAGTTAGTTGCCTTTTAGATAATCTTACCATATTTTATATAGATAAAAGAAACAAAAAACCATGACAAGTTTCCAAGCTGATGGGATTCCTGTTGCGAGAACAAACAAAATTGGGATTCACCTTGGTTTGGTCATTAATGTGGTTAAGGATGCTGTCATTTTCTTACTCCGCGTGAGATCTGAGAAAAAAAACAGACTGATATTTGTTTGATCACCTCATTCTTATAAGAGACGCTGCATTAACAACCCCATAAATAGCTGTATCCAACCAACAAGGCATTATCAAATTATTTTCTCCTTCCATGGCATAATAACTCATAAATGTAGCATATAAATCCTCCATTATATCTTTAGCTACCTCCAAGTTGCTTCTCCCTACTAAATTAACCTTCATTCCCGGAAGTTTTCTGGGCTTTTTAAAATAGCATATAAACTATGGGTGAATAATAGATGCAACAGTTAATGAGGATTTAAAAATTGAGAAATGTCAAAGCTTTAATTAACATTAATGATGTCAAGCTGAATGGCTGTGAAAAGTCTAATGAAGACCAAATCATACCGAATACAAAATCTTGACATCATATCTAAAAAGAAAGTCTATTCACCATTCATGATCCTGTCAAGGTGAATGATTCTGAAATGAATGCACTACCTTCAATATTGAGATTTATGTGTGGATGATTCCTAGCAAGGGTTTCAATCGAAGACATTTTCTCACATCAAATGATCAAAATCATCTTAGAAATTACATAAAATCATCCACTTAAATCTCAGAATATATACCAATAAAAAATGATCTCATTATCATATTCCCATTAAAAAATCACCAATATATTTGCCAATCCTAGCCCTTAAATCTGAGTGTCTTCAATGAAAAATAGTGTAGCTTGACTTGGCTCTTGATGATGTGTCTCTCTCTTACGTTTCTCTATGGAATTTGTTAGGATTATTCCAATTTTGTCTTCCACTTCTCTGTCTTGTGTGTATTTTGATCTATGAAATTTGTTAGGATTATTCACTTATGTGTATTTTATTTTCCAATGGAAATGAGATTGTAGTCAAAGATAATATGATGATCAAAGTAGGTTATGAGGGACTAGTAAACACCACATGATCACCATTTTGGAACAATCTGATTGGAGTGGAAAGAGAAATGTTGAAATATGGTAGGTTATTTTTGGATTTAAGAGAGTTCATATTGTAGTGCGCTTTACAGTGTAAACTATGGTCATTTCAGAACCCTCCAATTGGTCCCACTTTGGTCGGAAGAATAACAAATTCCTCCTTTTGATCATCTCCAGTCCATCAATTCCTAATTGATCTCCTGATCCTAATGCTAACATGCCCATGACGGGAAAAATTGCTACAATTCTCATATGATGGACAAATTTCTTTAACGACAATTGTTTGGTAGGAGATTTTTAAAATAGTTCTTTTTACATAAAATCCACTTGTTCGGTAGAATGAGCACCACAACAAAACTAAAATCTTGCCAGAACTGAACTAATTTTATGCTAGCATTTAATTGGGGTCTTTAATTATAGTTACTAAGCCAATTATACAATCAAAGAAAGATTTACAGTAGATAAAAGCAAACCTTGATTAGTAATACCAACTTACCATGCTCATCAAAGATTTGGACAAGAGTACAATGTGAGGTGTACTCCCGGTTTAGTGTACATGTTATGAGTTATGTAATTTCCAGTCCATTATTTTAGTTTATTACTTTAATCCGAAACTGTGCATGATACTTTTCATCACCACTGTTTCGGATCATACGACATGATCCATTGTCCGGATAAATGAAACAGCTAAGAAAGCAGATATCCGTGTACATGTTTCAAAGATGAGCTGAAAGGATGCCTCTAGAAGAACTAGAGAATGAATATTTCTTAAGAAGATAATCATTATGTACAAGGAAGAATGAATGCTTGACGAAGCTATCCTATATATAAACCAGCTACCATCATGAGAAGCAGATGCAGATGCGAAGGCTGCAAAAATCATCTGTATACAAGAACTTATGTATCATAGTGCCCATACCCACCATCTTAGAAGGCACCCATTCAACAAAGTGCAATTCAAGACTTCCTCTGCTGATAATCAAAAAAAGGTTGGTTTCTACAAAATCTTGCTAGATCACCTGACAACTGTGCGGAATAAGGTCTTGCTTTGCAGTTTGTTGACTGAAGGACAAAATGAATAGAAGCTAAAAGAATGCAAACTAGCCATATTGTGGAATGGTCCTAAATGCAATACAATTGGGTACAAGAGTGTGTCCGAACCAATGTCGAAGACTAAAAGAATGTGAGAAAGCTGTGGTCATGGTCCACTTTATTTGTTCATGAAAAATTTGTGAAACTAAATGTATGAATCTCACTGCTGGTTAAAGACTATAATGGTTTACTGAGCTCTCCAACATTTGCTGACTTGGCCCTATAATTTCTTTCACTTTGAAACCATTTTTGTAAATTTTGAAAGTCGGTACACAATTCACACTTTCTGATTTTGCCAAGAAAAGGTTGTCCTGCACATCAACCTTCAAATGCACACAACAACAAAGGTGCAAAGAGGTTAGCCCATTGATAAACCATAAGAAGAATTGTTCAGCAAAATAGAAAATTTTGTACAAGGTATGATACCTTGAGGAAATTTACAGATGGATATCTCTTGCAAAGATGATTGACAAATGGAGAAATCTGTTTGCATCTCTCACTCGATGTCGAACTGAAATGTACAACTGCTAAACCTGTACAATGAACCCAAGTCTTCTCAATAAATAATACAATACACCTGACCAAATATATATAATTCACCTAGGACACCAGGAAACCCTATCATAAAAGTAAACACAATGACCAATGCATAGATGAATGCAACACAATCTTACCAGGGGCAGTAATTGCTTCTCTAAATTGATCATTGCTAGAAACCACCTCAACTTCCCCTCCAAATTTCATGTTACTGATCTCCTGTCCACGTGATTTCTTCAAATTCACTTGAACATCAAAAAGAGCTCGAGCCACATCTACGTCACCAGGAACTTCTCTTCTTAGAGCTTCATAATCCCTTACAGAATCCTCCCATCGCTCGAGCTGTTCATTATTAACAAGTCATGATCGTTAAAAGATGAATTTGATACCTAATTTATATAGCCTGACGAAAAATATGCTATAAAAAGAAGAAAATTTGCAGCCAATCAAAAAGGACACAGCTCCCTTATAGAACTACCAGGTACTGCTCTGCATACCTTAGCATTTGAGTCTGCTCGCCTATGAAGAGCTTTGTAGTAGGTAGGCTTAATGCTCAAGGCAGCATTACAATCCTCCACTGCCTTTTCCCATTGCCCAAGCTTAGACCTACATGTTGCTCTATTGCATAGCAAAATTGCATTCATGGGATCATGTTCAAGCCCTTCTCCATATGCTGTGCATGCTTCAAAATACTTGCAAGCTTTGAACAAAGCATTTCCATTTTTGCGGGCATCAGCCACAGATCTAGCCTTCCTAAGCAATGAAGTCACCTCGAGATTATATAGATCCATACGAGCTGCTCTTTCTGCATTTGTAACTGCACTTTCGAACCTGCAGACACCACTTTTTTTAGTCATCCCTCTTGCTAGATTCTGACTTCAATTCTAATTAATAGGAAAAATTTGTAAGCAATAGAAGTTTCTCCAGCACAACAGTTTTGCATTAAATTTCTTCGGGATGAACTATCTGTAGCATATAATCACTTAACCAATTTCACATGACTTGTCATGTCTTCCAAGATCAGTCTCTAATGAGCTTGAACCCTGTAAATACTAGCAGTCCTTAGGATGAGAAATTGATTCGTTCAAGTTTGAAATGAATGTTACATTGTCTCGCAAGAACATTTGTGTGAAATTGAATCCATTTGTGTGAAATTGAATCCCCTGATATTAGGCATATGGTCTGAAAGAAAATTTATCTTACTACTTTTCTTACAAAAGCTTCAACATTGCAGTTGAGAAACACCATACAACAGGAATGCAAATGAGAAAATTTTAGCGACTCACCTTCCCATTGCCATGTCAACCTGTGCTTGTACCAGCAGCAGATAAGAATTTCCTACAATCCCAAAAAACTTGGCAGATGTATCAACTACTGTCTTGGGCGCAGACATCAGAACCCCATCTGCTTCATCTAATCTTTGAATCTTTAGTAAAGCTTCAGCTTTAGATGCAAATAACTGCAACAAAAGCATGAAAACAAAATCAGCTGAATAGAATTATGCAAGAGCTTACAACATACAACATACAACACAATGGTAAATTGTGAGCCTCTTATCTAGAAGGTATTGGGTTCGAGTCTACTCGAGCTTGACACATAATGATCATTACAAGTCTCAATTCAATGCAACAAAACTTGTATGTGAAGCTTCTTTTTCCCATTAAGAAAAAGAGTAAAAGCTCCTCCAGTCACCTACCTGTGGTGCAGAATCAGCGCCTGCCATAATAGCTGCGGTGCTTTCTCTCAAAAGACTTCTCCAATCTCCTATCTTCCTAGCATCTCCACATTTGGTTAGGTAAACTTCCACTGCTTGTACTGTCTGCATTTCACTCCAATCTGGCAGCTGCCCAGCTGTCTTCAAGTGCCTTTTAGCATTTTCTATTTCCCCCAATCTGCATTGCATACCCAAAATAAATTAATCATACTCTTATTTCTTCCCGAGGGTTTGATCCCGCTTAACTCTTATAAATTGCAATGTGATTCAATGTTAAACAAGGTGTTCATTCATCCTCTCAAACCAAAAGAATTCGCTAAAGAACAGAGTTTCCCCTGCCTCTAGTCTGTTCTTTTTGCCTGGAATTCAATAACTTACTACTATGTTTAAAATGTCAAAAGTGAAAGGCAAGAGCCTACACAATAATAACTTGTGAGCCTCTCATTTGGGAGGTCTTGGGTTCTAGTGTACTCAAGCTTAAACATAATAATCTAGGCTTCGGCCAATTATTGATTACAGAAAGAAGATGACAGATAAACAAAGCATACCTGAGACAGAGAGTTGCAAGTTTCTGATGAGCACGAACATAGGAAGGATCGAGCTTAATGGCCTCCAAGCACTCCTGAACCGCTTCCTGCAAGCGGCCTAGGCCTGTAAGTGCAGCACTCTTATTGCTATGATACAAGGCACGTCCAGGAGACAAAGCAATTGCTCTTTCATACAAAATCAGTGCTTCTGAGAAGTTCCCCTTATGATACTGCTCGTTTCCAGCATTCTTGACAATCTCTGGATCTGTACTGGCGAGGACGCGCTTCAACATTATGTTTTCACCAGCAATCTGAATGTTTCCAGTCACTCCACTACCCTTGACTATGCTTCCATGCCCATAGTTTGCGTTTCCCGATCTCATAACATACTGGCTTGGAATATGATCTGATTGGGCCCTTGGAATCCCTTTCCCATTGTTTGGCCTTCCATTGGAGAGAATGTTTCCACTGGGAAGCACATTGCCAATGTGAGAGACATTGGCATTGGCATTGGCATTGCCAGAGCTATTGTGACTGGTCAGTTCTCCGGAAGAACTAGAAGAATAACCACTTTTAAGAGGAGGATAGCAGTCACTTTTGGTTGCCCTAGATCCATGATGCTTCAAATTCCCCAAAGGAGCGGAATATGATTTCCTTGCAAGCCCATTTCCAAGGATGTTGCCAATGCTTGAGCAAGACCTCCTTCCACTGCTTTCAACAGTAGGGCTTTCTCCACTCGAACTCCCCCCGCTGCTCAGCTCTCCGGAATGGCTACGGTTACCCCCCAACTTAATCATCTCCCTTCCGGGGCTCACTACAATGTTCGTAGCACCATTGACGGACCCACATGAACTACAACTGCTTGCATCGGATGATTTTCTGCCCAGACTAGAGCTTACGGACATAGAACTCGCAGAATTATCAGACAATTCTGCATCCTGCTTCTTGCTATCCATGTCGACTCTTTCCGAATCCGCGACGGATCCCTTCGAATTCCCATTCTCGGCATCCCCATTTTGAGCATCTTTCGAATTCATCTTCATCTCTTTCCCGCTGTCCGCAATTCCTCCACCAGCATTCCCCATTTTATTGATCTCTTCAGCTTTCGGAACATTTTTTGTCTCTCCCACAGGCGGCTGCCGCAGTTTAGCATCATCGCCATTCTTACTAAACGAATAAAAAGAGGGGCTACTGCTACTGCCCCCATTACTCCTAAACCGATCCGTATTCCCATCAGAATCTCTCAAGGACCCAAAAATCCTACTATTGAAAACCCCCCCATACAAATCAAACCCACCCCGCTTCTTGGTCTCGGGAGGAAAATAGGCCATTTGAGCTTGCATATCTTCTTCCCAAAGAATTCAAACAATGGCGGAATCACTACCTAGCAAGACAATGTGATCTGTAGCGATGAACAGGCAATGCCCTGATTCAGATGAATTTAACCAAAAACAACGAACCGGAAACTCTAAACGAAATCTCCGAAACAAGACGGTGGTTGAGAGATACGATCCACCTAACCAGATGACACAAAAATCTCAAAACTCCCCAAAAAAAAAATCCGAGAAAAGTAGAAGTTCTTCAAGCCCAGAACTTCCTTGCTAGTAATATACCCTGATTGGGGTATTAGACTTGCAAGGGAACTGGGTTTCAACACCCTCAGAAGAACAAAGAAGAAGAAGAAGAAGAAGAGGCCCAAATTAGAACGAATTCACCAAGCCATGCATTCATTCAACCGTGAAGTGAATGAAGTGCAACGGGCTCAAGCATTTGATTTGAATGAGAAACGAAGAGACCTCGAAGCTCATTAATGTAGTAGCAATGGCCGAAGAGGAAGATATGTAAAGGGCTGATTACCCCCAATAGCTTGAAATTCAAGTCTCAAACTTGGACTAATTCACGAGAAGGGTGCCCCAAAAAATTGAATTTCTCACAAACCACTGCCCAACCTGTATACCCGGGATCTCCAAAAGCCTCCATCGCCAACCTGGCATCCTCCCACCGGAAACACCCAGTTTTCTTTAACAATTATGTGCTGACATGGCATGGCTGGCAGTGGGGGCGATGATGACAGGACAAGGAGATGAATAATTGCTGCAGAGTTAAAATGCCTCCATGTGTGCTCATAGCTGGCCATGTGCCATTCCCTGCAATCCCCACTGCCGCTTCCTCCACGTCACTCGCCACGTGGCAGGGACTCAATTATTAAATTAAAGCCGGGCAGTTGATGCGGATCCCTGCAGGCACATGTGAGGAGTGAACTGTTTTTCTCCTTTTCAGACTGCTCTTTTCCAATGAATATTTTTATTTTTATTTTTATTTCTTCTTCTCTTTTCAGGGGCCAGAAAATCGCTGCATTTACTACGAGCATGGGAACTGGAATTCCTTCCTCGAGAATTTAGCTGGTGTTTTTCCCCGAGAAAGCATATCATTGCACGATGCCACGTTGAATTTATAAATGATGAAGGTATTTAACAATTGATTATGATCACCACCCATGGTGCAAATTGCATTCCACCATACCAATGCTCTTTCCCTTTATGTTTTTGGGGCCGGTTTGAATAACAGTGTATTAAATAGGGTTAGTGGTGGTGCATGCCTTCAGTATTATTATTTATTTTGAGAGATTTGGTTTTGATTTTTAGGGTTGTTTAATTGCTATTTTGAATCTACGAGTGTAAAGTTGGATTCAAAGGAGGATATGAATTTCAAATTTGTAAGAATAGAAATTGTTTCATGAATTTTGTATTAGTTATTACATGTTGATTTAGTGTATTGCATGTGATATTATTATATTTAAAATCATTTATTAATGTTGAATTCATCTATTAGTAGTACAAAGATTTGTGATTTGGTATTTAGGAGAGCGTCATGGCAAATTATGAAAATATATTCTTATTTGATTTCTTCAAAATTCTTAATTGAGTCCATCTACGATTCTAATCAAGGAGAACGCGACCCTCATGATTTAGAATTCCATGAAAGTGTTCCTAAACACCACCTTTCCTTATTCAAAGTTCATACACGCCATCTTAAATCCAATACATTCTTGTGTGATTTCCTCAAAATCATTGATATGAATCCATCTAGGGGTCTAATTAAGAAGAACGCAAACCTTTGTAACATGAGAAAATTTACACTCTTGTTTAATTGATTTAATAAACAAAATAGCATATCTTTCCAGAGTCACATGAAAGATAGTTATAACGACCAACATATCATATTCACATGAAATACAGTTACAACCTCATATTATCATGCCCCTTTTGTCACATCACAAGCATTCAATCATCATGTCAAAATTTGGACCAACTATCTCAATATCCTATAAAGCCAAAATCAACAAAAAAATGATCATTATAGTTCATTTTGATTGATTTAATACAGAGTCTTTGATAGGTGTATTGTGGACAACCCAAGAGGTTACTTTTGACTTCTTAAGTTTATCATATGAGTGTTCCATGAGGTCAAGGACATCAATATAAAGCAAAGACTCCTTTTCCACAGGTTGGAAGTTTTCTAGACCAATGGTGTGGAAAGGACAATGCAATGTCTAAGTCTACTAAGGATTTATGGACTGCCAGTGACAAGCCCTCAGCTAATATTGATGACCTCGCTGAAGATATGAAAGATGTTGTTGCCCTAAGGATAATTTATGATAAGAGATTTGGGAAAATTGAGCCTAAGGTCTCTAGTCTGGAGGACATTTTAAAGATGATCGGTGAGAAAAGCTATAAAATCCTCAAAGCTTCTACCGAGCACCTGAATATATTGTTGGGGAAGCTGGAGCAGATAAACCAAGACAAGGCTATTGTGGACATTAATGTTGAGAAGGAAGTTAGCTCTAAGGAGGTTATTGGCCCTAGAAAAGGGACTCGGGCGAGTACAAAGAAGACAATGATGAAGGTTAACATAAACATTGATGAAATGAAGAATGTTGTTGCTAACACGGATTAGCTAGAGTTGGAAGCAGCCAATCTTCTCAAAAAAATATTGTAGTTCTATTTCTTGTTTTGTGTCTATGTGTTGGTTTTTTTTCGATCTCTAGTGTTTTTTCAGCTCTATCGGTTTGTGGCAACTTTCTTTTTCTATTAACTTTGGTCATAGTCCTATTTTTCCAAAGCTTTAATGGTCATCTTTATGTAATTTTAATGTAATGGGTTTTGGGCCCCAGAAAACCTATTCCTACATTAATAAAAAAGAATTCTAGTTAATTATCATCAAAGTACAATCATATTGAATGTCGATAAAAATTTATTATTGATTCTTATTTCACATATTTATTAGTGCAATTTTCTCAATATATTTTTTGGACAATATTATTCAACCCCTATCTTTTTCATGTCCAATATTGTTGAATCATTATAAGGGCTTGGTTCTTAGTGAGGAAGTAAATTGCTCAATGTTATAGTAGGTCTTCATGTGCTTCATAGCACCACCTAATTTTCCTAACATAATTATTTACTAAAAAAAATTGTCTATAAATATTAAAGGTTTATTTTCTACTATAATACAACATTGAAATTTATAATTATGATTACAAATTGAATTATAGCTTTAATAAAATTATTTAAATCCTCAAATTCAAAAAATCTCAATCATCTAAACTTTGTGTCAAAAAATAATAATAAATAAATTTTATAACATCACAAACACTCAAAACCCTTATTAGATCAATTTCAATAAAAATCCTTATCCCTACACTTTTATTCATCAGTCTCGTTTAGGGAATACATATTCTATACTTGACAATATAACCTCCCATGATTGTTCTTCTACAAAATAAATTTCCATGATATAGATATTTTTGCATGTGGGTGTGGCTCTTACAATGTTTTATATTTCTCTACAATTTCAATGCTTGCAATTAACAACACCCAACTTTCCTTATATACTTTCTAGGTAAACATTTTTGTAGGTATTAAAGGTTTATCTCTACCACCTATGCAACTAAAATATAACCATGACATTAAATTTGATCGTAGATAATAATAATAAAAGTTGTTTTGAACATCAAATTCAAAAATCTTAAATCTATGACACAAAATACCGAAAGGAAATTTATAGAATCTACATTACATCAACTTTGATATAAATTCAGATCCTCTCACATTCATTCATCTTTGTCATTTAGACAATATAACTATATAATTGACAATAGAATATCTCGTGATTGTTCTATAAAAATCTTGTTCATAAATTTCATTTTATAGACATTTTGCATGTGGGTGTGGCTCTTAACATTTCAAATTGCATAATTTGATGTTCTACTAAAAAATACATTTCCTATTAGTATTAAAGGTTCGTTTCTACCACACTACTCCATTGAGACATAACCATGTTTGTAAATTGTATCATGAATAAAAGTTGGTTCTCAATCCTCAAATCAAAAAATTTCAATCATCTCAAAGATCTATGACGCAAAATCAAGAAAGTAAATTTATAAAACCACAACACTCAAAATCCACATTAAATCAATTTCAATACAAATCCTAATCTCAACACAATCATTCATCGTTTCTATTTAGGAAATAAACATTTGATAATTGATTGTAGAACTTCTCATGATTATTCTACTAAAGTCTTGTTTTAAATATATTTCGATATTATGTATGTGGATGAGGCTCATAAAATCTATTTATCTACATGTAGGTGAAGCTCTACTTTAACATATATATTTACTACGCAAACATTTTCTATAAGTACTAAAACTTTATTTCTATTACACCATATCATTGACGCACAATCATATGAATAAAATGGATCATAACTACAATTTTCTTCAAATTTTGAAAATCTCAATCAACTCAAATTAATGATACAAAACTCAAACTATTTTATTTTTAAACCATAACATTCAAAATCAAAATAATATGATCTTGAATACAAATCCTAATCCCACATTTATTGATCATTCCATTAAAACAATATACCATTTTGTAATTGACAATAATACTTGTCATGATTGATCTTTCAAAATCTTGTTTTGAATCTGTTCCCATTGTAGAGATATTTGTGCATGTGGGTGTGGCTCTTACCATTACAGATCACATGATGTGAAGTCATCGGGGAAAATATTAGTTAAAGTGGTCAAAATAAGGAGTTGTGCAGAAGGGCAAGGGAGTTTGAATAACACGTAGTGAAGGCATTGTCCTACATGGCTTGGACACAATGAAAACAATAAAGCTGGTGACGCCAGGCTGGAAACACATGATATATTGCTATCTATTTCTCGTCCTTCAAAATGCCCTGCTGTCTCACTCATAATGCAGCAGCTAACCAGCTAACATTTTATGTTTGCTGAGCTGGACCAACTACTCTCCTCTTACTTCACTTGCATTTGGTATATTGCCCAACACTACCTAACTAATGTTTGGTAACAACTCCATTCAATTCCTCCATTTTGTCTCCTCTTCTTGCTTTTTTGGGGAGACAGTACTCTTATATATCTATATGGGTATCTATAATCAATTGTACATAGTTTACAGTTTTGTTTTCAATTTAAGGGGTAGAATAATAGGTTTCGATGGCGTTTTGAAAACTTAAAACAGTAAGTGTAATTAATCAAAGTACAACAAATTTATTGTTGAGTAGGTTTTAGAGGGACTTTATGTAAGGATGTTTTGAAGAGACCATAAGTCTTTATATTGAGTCTACAATATTTTTGCTGAACAAAAGAGATTTGGAAAACCACCTACACAATCTTAGGCCTTGTCCTATCATTTTGAGCACATTTTATTCGGGTGGGAGAAACGTAAGCATCTGTAGGAAGATGTGTCTTCTTTCTTTGAATAATCTTCTACTGGACATTGTCCTCTAAGGACTTGCAATAAGGAGAGAGGGGAGAGTTAGCCTCAATTGAAGACATCACAATGTACAATTATGTTGTGTTGCTTCTTTCTTAGGTTTACATCTACTTTGGTGGTATTTAAGAATATTTAATAGGAGTTATTGGTATGTTATGAGCATACATGTTATCTTAGTTATACCTTAAAAATGTGTATAAAAGTTTCAAGACAACAAACAAGGGTCTAGAATGATGTATGCCAATTTGCTACCCCCTTGGAGCACCAAATTAAACTTTGACACTATCAATTTGCCCCTTTTAGAAAGAATCATAAAGGAGTGAGACATGAGAAATGAATGCATGCATATACGAACAAATTTTAGAATATGTATATACTTAGTCAACTTACTTGAGGAGAGTAATAAAGGCTACTAAGGGAATTTTGAGTTTTGACATAAGTGCAAAACTAGGCCAAAAATGACATAAGTATGCAACATTTATTATTATTTTGTCTCACTTTGGAGTGAAAGAGAATCCTAAAATGATTGTGCATTTCAAACCATGTAACACTCACACAAGATGCATGTAAAGTAAATGTTCACACATTGTAGGGCATTAAAGGGGTTCTGTTGAAGTTGATGAAAGATCAACCCCATAGCTCTCAAGAATCACTAGCATGCAAACACCTATCATAGAAAGAGAAAAGTAAAAGCCATGGAGGCTAGAATTCTGAGATCCATAGGTGAGACATTCTTGATGAGCAAATAGAAAAATTATTATAAATTAAAAGTAAATTGAATTATTACAAATAGATTGATCCTTATAAAGGAGATCAAAACCCTAAAAGGTAAAACCTAGGTTGAATGATAATAATTAATAAAATAATTAATTATTATATGTCCAAAGTTTAACTTAAGTATGCTAGAGATAATAAGTGACTTAATAATTAAGTCAATACGATTTAATTAATAGGAAAACAATTTATTACTCTAACACCCCCCTTAAAATAAACTTAGGGAGTAGTTAAAAACCTAGAAACTACTATTAAAAGTAAATTTGGGTCCCGGCAACAAAGCCTGATGAGGTACCGAAGCACAACCAAATCTCTAAAAAGAGGAGAAATAGAGAAATCCGCATGGGAAAAACCTATTCCAAAAAGAGATAGAAATAATGCTAAAAAGAACTAGTGAAGGATTGAAGAAACCTCCAAACTAGGGGATGTCCTAGAAGATAGGAACAAAAGATGATCATGAAGAACACCACTGAAGCATGAAGTTGTGAACACTACCAAATTGTTGATCTGAAGAACCTCCATTGTATAGAACATGACTAGGTAGAGAAGACTAAGTTTGAAGAGCTAGTCAATCAAAGATGGAAGGTATCTTCATGGCCTCCAAAAATAGGAATGAAAGAATGTCTATATGGTAAATGATTCATCTCACCAAAATGCATAGGTATCTAGCCACTACAATCACCTAGTACATAGGATCAAATATTGAATACATAGTTCACTCCATCGAACCAAGAAAGCAATGTAACCAACATAACCCCCTTATAATGTTGAGAGGTAAGACATTAATGTTGAAACTAAATGCAATATCTCCTACAAAAAAAAAACAAGGAACATCAAGAGTGCAAAAGAAGTACAAACACCTATAATGGCATGTGTCATCGACACATCATGAGGCTAATGTTGTGGAAGGAACACTCACTTGACAAAGGAAGGTGGTGAATATGGCCAACATGAAACCCCTCAAGGCATTTTATAATATAGTGTGAGTACAACAAAATAGAAAGATGTGCAAGATCCCAAAATGCAATAGAGTGAAACTCTATCTCAGTGTGTTTGTAAAAATACTACAACAAGATGTCAACAAAAATCAAAAGAGACATGCGGTTGCTACAAGAGATAATACAACCCATGAGAAATAATCTGAAGCAACAAAATCGATCTTTGGACCTGAAATAACCAAGATATCCACTAGAATGCAATAAAGAAAAAAAATGAATAGGACGTGCTTGGAGCAGAATTAGGAAAATATAATGTCTCAAGATATGTCTCTCGGAGTGAAAAATAGAACATCTAACTTTGAGTTCATAAAATATGAACCAAACAACATCAGAAGTCCAAATAAATTGCACAATCACAATAGACTCAGAATCAACTTTCCAACAATATCTCATTTGCAAAAAATGGAGTTTGGATGAGCAAGTTGACTTAAAAACCATAGCTAGGTCAACAAAAGCTGGAAGGGCAAAATAAAAAGCATTGCCTCGGGACTCGTGCCAAATGTCTTAGGAAATGTGACCACTAGCACTAGAAATTACCTTGGGAAGCAATCCAGTTCATACCAGAAACTATCTCGGGAAGCGTACAGGGTCCGCACCAAAAATTGCCTTGGGAAGCATGCAAGTTTTGTACCAAAATTGCCTCGGGAAGTGTATCAGTTATGTACCAAAAAATGTCTTGATTTCTGTGCCAAAAATCTCAATTTTTGTTCCAAAAAACTTGATTTTTGTGCCAAAAATCTTAATTTTCATGCCAAAAATATCGATTCTCATTCCAAAATCATAGAATTGCCACCTTGAGAAATGTGCCCAATCTAGGAGCAGTTTTGTTTGCCTTAGATTCCAAATGTGTTTAAATTGGACAAATTTTAGATGAAAATAGGGGTTTTTGGGTGCTCTAAGTTCAACAGTGATGTCCGTTTGGGCTCAAAGTGACTCAAAAATCAATGACATCCCATATCCAAAAAAATCATTCTAAAAGACTGAAACCCTTTGGAAAAAAACACAAATCTGAAAGCCAAGTCAAACTTCTCATAAACAAAACAAGGGCATGAAGATTTGGAGCTCTGATACCATGTTGAAGTTGATGAAAGTGTTGGAAATTTGTCCAACGCTCCCCTCGGGATTTGTGACAAGGGCTTAATCGCCTTCTGTGTACTATAAGTTGAGTAGTTGTATCGGACATTAACAGATCAATTTTTTGGTGCAACGACAACCCCACTCTAATAGAAAGATCAACCCCACAACTCCCAAGAATCACTTGAATGTAAACACTTGTCAAAGAAAGAGAGAAGTAAAAGCTATGGAGGCTAGAATTCTGATATCCAAAGATGAAACATTCTTGATGAGCAAAAAGAAAGATTGCTATAAATCAAAAGTGAATTAAAATATTACAAAGAGATCAATCCTTATAAAGGATGTCAAAACCTTAAAAGGTAAAACCTAGGTTGTATGATAATAATTAATAAAATAATTAATAACTATATTTTCCCAAAGTTTAGCTTAAATAAACTAGAGATAATAAGTGACTTAATAATTAAATAAATATGATTTAATTAATAAAAAAATGCTTTATTACTGTAACAGGTTCCATATAAAGCAATGTACCTTGTAAGCTTTTAGTGTGTGATTGTGTCCTCTATATGCTCCCACTGTTGGAATTTTCAAGATAGAGAAATAAAAATACAATGAGAATCTTTATCTTAGAAGTGAAAATTAGGTACAAAATAAAAGCTTGCCAATTGTCTGCAAAATAAGAACAACATGCAATGAGTAAATAACTAGGAACTATTTAAAAGATGATGATGGTTTGTTGGGCTCAACAACTATAGGATCATAGGTACATGTATCATAAAGCATGACATATGGTAATGCATAGTCCTAATAATGAATATCTAAGCCCATACCACTGCCCAAAAAGTCATTTAAAAATGTTAGAGAGAATATATGAATCCCTTAAATTGCCTATATCCAAAAGGAACCTAAAAAACCTTACATATAAGTAAATACAATCCATAAATAAGTATAAACATAGATGAATTGTCAAAAGAAATAGCATGAATACATCATGTTATAAGCATGTGTAATATCCATCATGGTAAAATATCATTAGTATATGGATCAAAGATAAAACTGATGGTGTGATGCTATTGGGCCATCATACTTGAAAATAGGAAAAATGGTGATGTGACTTTCAATGGCTAAACACGCATGTAATAACATAAAGAACTATAGTGACACATATACCCCTAATATGACATCTAAGAGTGTACACACACAATGGTGTAGGTAAGTCCAAAAATCCTTAGATGTGGGTAAGAACAAAGTAATGTGTATGAGGGAAGAAGTGATTCCCTCAATGTATAAGAAACATATGGTAACAATATTACTATGAAAGCCTATGATGTAATAATAGAAGAAAGTGATGTCTTTGATGCAAAAAAATAACCATGATGATGTAAAGTATAAAGATTACAATGGACTATGCCTCCCAACATAAGGATAAATGTTAAGAATATGGAATGTAGAGTGCAAATGCTATGAAGGGTATGTTCTAGAAACATGATTAAGAGTTGTATGCCCAATAAGTGGCTCTAAATGTGAGACATATCAATTAGGCTCAATATATAACCTTGAATAAACATGATGTATCATTGTAAGCCCAATGTACACATAAGCATGACATATTATAATCAAGGCCACTAAGATGGTAGAAAAAAGTAGACGTGTAATGTCATACTAAACCATGTTTCATGGATATTGTAAGAAACATGATATATACAATGAAGGATAAAAATGTAATCATTTGTATGAAATGTGTTCTTAAATGCCCATAGGTAAGGAGATCAATAGTGAAAGGGGAGGGCTTTGTAGTCTAATTATTGAATCCCTTGCATAGTTCCAATCTAAAGTATGAATTTAGTCACTCAAAATATAGATACAACCCTTAAGTTTGAAAAATCAAACTTGTTCCAAGTCTAAGAGTGGAAGTTCACTGGTTTAAAATTTAATACATGGATGAACCCACAATAATGGGTTACACATTTTTTAACAAAAGAATTTTACCCTATATAGGATATAATGTGATCAAATTCTTAAGAAGATAACTTACCTAGACTACAATCACATTATATTACATGATTACATTATGATTTGACTTTATTTTTAGAAGTGAGATCATATTATTCTTTGAATCACATTTTGTCAAATTTTTGGGCACATCTCCCTATACATACTCTATAAGGTATTTATAAATAAAGAATATGATTTAACACTATGATATATTGTTTGATTATGTAGCAAAATTAGCAATTGTAGGATTTTAATTTTTAACAAAATAATTATTTAAGTAAATAGAGTAATTTATATCATAGATCATACACTTGTTAAAAAAAATGTTTATATGATCAAGGTTTGATTAAATTAATATCATGACTCATTTGATCTATAAATAACTATTTGATTGTTTTGATTTTTTTAAAAGAATATAATTATCAAACAAATTGATAAAACAATATGAATGAGTCTCTCATATATATATATATATATATATATATATATATATATATATATATATATATATATATATATATATATATATATATATATACATATACATACATATATATGTATATACATACATATATATGTATGTACATACATACATATGTATGTATATACATACATATATATATGTATATACATACATGTATACATATATACATATGTATATACATATATGTACATATATGCATATATGTACATATGTATATACATATATGTACATATATGCATATATGTACATATATGTATATACATATATATACATATATACATATATGTACATATATGTATGTATATACATATATACATATATATGTATGTATATATGTATATACATATACATATATATATGTATGTATATATACATGTATATACATATGTATATACATGTATATACATATGTATATACATGTATATATACATACATGTATATATATGTATATCTATATACATGTATATACATCTATATATATGTATATACATTTATATATATGTATATATGTATGTATATACATATATATGTATATATAGATGTATTTATATATATGTATATATATGTATATACATACATCTATATATATGTATATACACACATATATATGTATATACATATAGATATATATATATATACATATATAGATATATATATATATATATATGTATATACATATATATATATGTATATACATATATATATATATGTATATACATATATATATATATATATGTATATACATATATATATATATGTATATACATATATATATATATGTATATATATATATATATGTATATATGTATATCAATATATGTATCTATATGTATATACACACACACATATATATATATATATGTATATATATATAATATATATGTATGTATATATAATATATATGTATGTATATACATGTATGTATATATGTATATACATATACATATATACATATATACATATATGTATATATATGTTGAAGGTTTAGATAACCTCTTGGAGTAAGAGCCAAGGATTGAGACATATCTATTCCATCAAAATCTATTTGTGACACAATCTCGGCCTCATTTTTTATGGTGTCAAGCCATGCACTCAGCAAGAGGCTCATTTAGGACCATTCAACTTTGTCAGTAGACCAAGGGCCCATTGACAACTTATGATAATATTCAATATTCAAATTAAAATTAATTTTGAAAAAAGGGAACATCTAGATGTGAACTTGATCCCACCGATACAGGGTATGCAAGCTACACAAATAGAAAAATAAATTCTACAAGAATCCATTCTTTAATTATAGTAATTGATATTTGTTATTCACATTAATAGCAACAAAATCAAGGTGGTGTCACTTTAAAACAAATAATTCAAAGGCAGACAAGATTTCATAAGCACCATTCATTAACAATTATTTAACAACATAGTGACTTACAAACCCATAATGAAGTCTAGAGCATGAACTATAAGCTACTAAATCTTTTTTCATTATTGGAAAAAGCTACAAAATTCTTGTCATCGAAAATCACTAATATTTTCTATTATGACTTAAAAGAAAGATTTTACTACTTTAGAATAAAAACTAATTACATACATGTTGTAATAGGAAATTTACGTAATAAATGGTTAATGATTGATTATGTGACGACAACTCATAAGATGAAGATGTTAATTTATGGTATTATTATATTAAGAAAAATAAAATTTATTTCAAGTGCTAGTTGGAGTAAATACTAATTAAATAAACTGTAAATGATTTGTTTTAGATTAGAAGTGAAGCATTGTGTGCTTGAAGCTTGAAGTTTCTTGTAATGCACTTCAAGCTTTCAAATTATGGTCATTTGAATAACTTGATGTCTTTTTAATCAAATTGTTGTCTTCAAATATTAAGACAGGTTAAATTGTTGTCTATATATGTGTCAATTCAAGCTCCCAATAGTTTGGAAAAAAAAAAGATGAATACTTAAGAATCAAGGTTGACAAATAATCTAAAGATTTTGAAATACGTGCAAATGAAGTAAGGATAAAGTCAAACTTATAAATAGATAGAAATTAAAAATAAACTTTAACTCGGTACAAATATATCACATTACAATATATAACTATATTAAAATCTTCTTTAAAAAAAACTCACTTAAATATACAAATTTCAACATTTTAAATATGTTTAAAATATAGGTATTAATCTATTTTACATATATATTATTCTTACAAAGTTGGAAGACTTAGAGATGAAAAGGTATCCATTAATTAATTGAGAAAGGCAAAAGTGAGTAAGCATGTGTAGAATTATTGTTTAATGAAATTCTCAAAAAGAAAATTTGCAATGGAATGACACATCTTCCATTGGGAAGCCCTTTATTCCTGCCCTCCAATTTTATAAGAGTTGAAATTAGTGTGTGTTGCTTTAAAAAAACCTCCCAACCCTGACGGTCACATGGTGAAGAAGAAATAGTTTAGTAAGCCCCCATGTGTAGTAATCATTTTTCTCTTTTGCCTATTCTCTCTTTGCTTTCACCCTACACAAAATCTAATTCAATTATTGCATGAAAAGGTTTATGTGAAAGATTCTCAGCCGTTAATTACTGAGATGCACAAACCCACGGACATTGCTTTATGTCACTCCGCATAAAATGTTTGCTAATAATTCAACGCTCATAAAACGTTCTTTTCTAGAACCATGCTATAACTTGGTGCTCAAGAATGATCAATGTGCCCATGCACTTTCTTCTTTCATTAAGCACAAAAGTGCTTGGAAAAAATGGAAAACAATATTAAAAAATACATTGCTTGTAAAATGTTTTTGGTGCGAGTGTATACATCAAAAGTACATATTTATAAATATTATTTCCAATCCACTTTATTTGTTCTCTTGTAATAGGTATACTTTGAATCATTTCCCATCTTTTTAAGTTTATTTTTAGCTTTAGGAGGGGAGGATGCCAGTGGGTTGGGTATTAGGGGTAGGACTGGGTGAAAGGATTACTTTCATCCTCCCCAACAGCATCCTCCCACTAGGAGATTACTCTTAGAATTTTTTTAATAAAATAAAGAAATGAATTATATAATGAAAGGCACTGGAATTATTGTCTTTTATGATTTGTCCTAGGAAGGTGGATAATAGTATTAGAATTAGGAGGGTGCATAATATTATTAGACAGTTTAAATAAAAGTTGAGGACAGAAAGAGGAGTAGAAGGTATGGTCTACATGAAGTAGGAAAAAAGGTCTAATGTAAGTAGGGTGAGAGAGTTATATAAGGATCATATAATTGCTTGAATTAGAATTATGAATGCAACTGTTTGTCACTTTTGTGATTCATAACACATGTTCTATTATTGTTTTACACAAGTGTGAGATCACACACCTCACGTGTTATGACTATGCATCTCTTGAGTGGATGATTCACTCTTACTCATGTGACAACAAGACTTAAAGAGTAGGGTTGACTATAACACTATCCTTTTCTTAAGGGAAATGTCCTCAGAGTAGCAACAAGAAACTTGGGTAGTACTTTGATCTTGATTATATACAATGTTGATGTGATGAAGAATTGCTATCATATGTTCTTACAAGTTATGGCTTGCATTTGTAGTTTCCCTATAATTATTTTTGCTTATTAGAAAGTAATTTGCAAGTTGTTCTTATATTTAAAAGGTTCTTGCTATGCAAATGGTAGTTTGTTTTTCCCTATTTCCATTCAGACTCAAGCTTGTTGTTGAACTTGGGCATTTCTTGTAATGCTTTGCCCAAGAACCCATGAAAATAATGTTTAACTAATCTTATTGTCATTGCAATATTTTTTTAAATGAAAGACGCATGTAAACATAATAAAAGATTATATTAACAATAAAAAGATATGTGAAAGAAACTTAATTCTTATGTAACACATTTTAATCATTTAGTAGAGTACTTTAGATTTAACTAGATTCTATTAGGGTTTCCATGAGGTTGCTACTTGAACAATAATATATAATCTACAAATTAACTAAGATACATTTCTTGAGTGAATTAAGTAAAGTTTAGTTTAGATCCAAAACCAAATGGTCCTAGTTCTTTCATTTGTCGCAGTGAAAAGGAAATTTACCATAAAGCAATTAAAGTAAATATTAAATATATCTAATACCATGTTATTTATTAAGAGATACTAAACTATTACATCACTATCATCTATAAGATAAAAATATATTTGTACTTATTTACAAGAATTATAGTTTTGAATTACAATTTACAAATTTATATTTACATTCTTCCCTATAGGAATGTCTCAATACATCACATAATACAACATATAGTTACAACTCATGGCACATCATAAAGAAGTCTCTCTAAGCAAAAGATGTGGCAACAACATCCATAAATCCATAAAATATCCAAATGCATAAACATGTGCTAGAATGATAGAATAACTCAGGGGAGGGGGTGAATAAGTTATCCTTAGGTCTAGATGTACCAATTTAATTTTCACTAGCTTCAAACAAGTTAAACAAACTCATAAAACCACTCGATCCATATAGAAAATCATCAATAATTTAACATATTCATTCATCACTTAACTCTCTGTTCAGTATATGTTGACTAACAAAAACTAAAAAATTGTAAGTAGCATGCACCATACATATATGACATCAAGATTTAATGTAGAAACCCAATTTGGGAAAAACCACCAAGTAATATGCTACCACTTTTCACTCTTCTAAAGTAAGCATGGTGTAGATCCAACCTTATTAAAGGTTACAAAACACATTGTTAGAGGGGTGGTGTGGGGGTGAATCAATTATCCTCAGGTCTAGATGCACCAATTTAACTTTCACTAGCTTCAAACAAGTTTAAAAGCTCATTAAACCACTTGATCCATATAGCAACTCATCAACAACTTAACATATTCATTCATCACTTAACACTGTGTTCAATATATTATGATCAAAAATAAATAAACAACAGTAAATAACATGCATCACACATATAACATTCACACGTATATGACATCAAGATTTAACATGGAAATCCAAATTGGGAAAAACTACCAAGTAATATGCTACCAATTTTAACTCTTCTAAAGTAAGCCTGGTTAAGAGCCAACCCTATTAAAGGTTACACAACACACTGTTAGGTGTGACCTTAGAATTTAATCACCCTATTAGGAGTGGCCTGGTTAGAGGACTTTGGATCATTCCATTAGAATGTAATCTTGATTAAAGGATTTACAAAATGAGTGTTAGACCAACATTTATTAAAGAATTTTGACTGTTGTATGCACCCTAAAATGGTCACCCAAACTATGGGCCCCCATTATTGAATTTATCAATTTATCAATTTCCTAAATCAATGGTTTACTATATTTTATTAAATCAATTCAAATCAATTTCCTTGATCAAATTTGATTATTTATTTTTCTAAGGTTGATCATTTTATCCTAAGTCTTATTTAATTAAAAGAAAATCTCTCTTTTAATAAAATAAAATAAGTGCCCATTTAATTAAAAGAAAACCTCTCTTTTAATTAAATATTTCATCCACATTTAATTAATTAAGAGAAAAACCCCTATTTTAATTTAATTAAATATTTCCTATTTAATTAAAAGAACTTGCTTCCTTTAGGCAAAAGCCTACAACACAACGATAACTTGCGAGCCTCTCATGTGGGAGGTGTTGGGTTTGAATCTACCTTGGCTTAACATATAATAATAATTAATTCCAATAAATAATAATAATTAATCTAGGCTTCAGCCGTTTATCGATCAATTTTTTTTTTTAAATAATAAATTAATAATAATAAATGAACTTGCTCCCTTTTAATTAAATAATTCCCCACTTATAGAGGAAATAAAATAATTAAAAATTAAAAATTCCTCTACACTTAAATGCACATATTTCTAAGTGGGATTCCATTAAATTCTTTTCTTATTTTCTCATTGGTGGATCTTTATTTCACACGGATCATTCTTTCTCCACTCTTGATTAAATCTTTTTGCCTCTTAATCTTGATCATCCAATCTTCTTTATAAGGGAGAGCCCTCTCCTCATTTTACATACACACACTCTAGGCTATTGTTATGCTACAAGTTTGGAGAGCGATTTTTGAAGGAGTTTGAATACTAAAGCTATTTTTGGAGAACTTCTACCTTCTTGTCTTCTTCTCTCATCCATCCATGGCTTCTATCATCATGACTCATCCTTGCATTTTCATATTAGATTAAATCTTGCATTGTTTTGTATTGATATCATATAGATTAGCTCGCACCTTCATTTTGCATGCATATTTTATCCTTGAATCTCTCATTTTATGGTGTACTTGCATGGGCACAAACTAAGTCAAACTGAGGGCCTCCATTACAAACCCTTGCACTCCATGAATAAAGAGCTATAAGCCGCCATTCGAGACCTCATTCTTGAGCAATCTTAGATATAATGACTCATAGAAGTGTGCTCACATTTTAAGCATACATTTTTGGCACCCACCGTGGGAAAACCCACCTTTACTTGTTGGTTTTGGATATTTTTAGATCTAACCCCCTTGTATGGATTTTTTTTGGAGACAAAAAACCCTAGATCTGAAAGATTTGATCATATCTCCCAAACAGCTAGGTATTTTGATCTAAATTTTTTTTTGCAAGTTGGAAACACATCAGAGAAGATTTAGTCCAATTTTTAGATTTTTTTGAGGTATTTTTTATTTTTTATATTTTTTTAATTTTTCATGAAAAATCATTTTAGGGCACAAATTAGCACATTTTTGGGAAAAAATTGTATTTTTGGAAAGGTCTCTAAATTATAAATAGGGTTAGTTCTTTGTGTTTTGATTTTAGAGATCATATTAAAGCTCAATAATTTGATTTGCAAAAAAGGTCTATTTTGACAAAATGGCTCTCTAGGGCACAAATGAAAAGATATTTTCAAAATTATGACATTTTTGGAAACTCTCTGATTTTTTATAGGGGTCACTTTTCTGCATTTAGGGTTTTGGATCCGAATTCATATCATATAGGTTCAATCTTGTTGACTAGGTTAAAAATCATGATTAAATTGCACTTTATTTGTACAAATTCCAATGCATGATATGAGTTGTCATTTTCATGGAATCAAATAGTTAAATATATTTTCATATGAATTTTCCTATTTCTTCATGATTTCATGCACTTGATTGAAGCTTGTGAAGGTGATTTGGAGGTCTAAGGAGTAAAAAATGGAAAAAATTGGAAAGCGTGAAATCAAGGTGCACACATTCCAAACCTTCTCATTTGAATTATAAAAAGTGATCATTGTGTTCTTTTTCATTGTGCAATAATTTTCTTTATTTTTTCAAATTGTTTGGTGTGTCTTCCTAACATTGAAAAAAGGGCTTAAAATGAATCATTAACATTTGGATTTGAGCTTAAAATAAGAAACCCCTTTTGACTTTTAATCCCCAAGATTTTCTCATTGATGTTTTCTTCTTGCATCCTTTTTAAGGAGTTTGAGGGAAACCTAAATAAGGGATCTTGATTTTTATTCTTAGGGGGGCTGCCTAGAGAAGTGATCACTCTAGGGGACGACCTCAACTCAAGTGTTTCGGCAGAGTATAAATAGTGTGACTTGAATCTAAAGATAGGTCTCTTGGAAATAGCAATATTGTCAATATTGGCTAACCCCAAAGAACTTTATACCTTTGGGAAGTGAAGGTGGAGATTGGGTTACCGTTTCCTCCCGATTGTTTGGCAGTATTCTCTTTCATTTACAGATTTTGGCCTCACGTACTTTGCATATATCATGGACATCCCCTAGTTGAGCTTGTGCATCCTAATAGAAACCTAAATAGGTTGTCGGTGTATTTGATGTGCTTGAATGTTTAGAACCTTCCCCACTTTGAACAAAAGGGGACACATCCATCAAATTGAGCCTTAAGGATTCTTTCCTTTTATATGCTTTCAAAACCACTATGGGCTTCAAACCCTGTGCTACAAAACCTCAATCAAGTTTAGATGATTATGAGTTCTCCTCTACCATTAAAAAATATCTAGACTTACCTGCTAGTTTCTCTTTTTCAAGGTCTACATCTTCTACTCCAAGACATCAATTGTCTTCATCTTATAGATCCAAAGACCTCTTGAGAGAGAAAGTGAGTAATAACTCCTTTGAGAATATGCCAATATTTCATGATGGGCCTATCTTTGATCAAGATGAGAATGACAAAAATGGTCCTAGACATACTTTTGAGAGAACTTTTACTCCTTTGGGACTTTCATATGACACGGTTCTTGAGACCTTAGTTGCAAAAAAGATCATTACTTTACCATACAAATTTTCTACACCTTATGAACCTAAGGTAAAACATTATCGGTGGAGAGATGATCATTATTATGGCTACCATACATGCAAAGGTCATAAAGCTAAAGATTGTACTACATTTAAACATATAATTCAAGACCTTATTGATGATGGAATCGTTGATGTTGAAATTCCTAAAGACCTATGTAATAAAGATGCTTCTCTTGAGCAAGATCATGTTGATGAACCTATGTCTAGTGATGGTTTCCTTGATACCTCCATTTCTTCCAATACTTATGCATCTCCCAAAACTTCAAAGCTATCGAACATTCTTCCATCAAAAAAAGGTCCTAATACTTTTCATGTAGTTCCCTATAGTTATCCTCAAGGGCTACCTCTTAAATAAACCCAAGCTAATCTACACTTGGTTGAAAACCCTTTTCATGCTTCTAAGACTAAACATCCTCAACCTTTATTTGACGCTATGTCTACTATGTCCACTTCAACTAGTCCTTCATTACCCCTTCAAGATCCTATCATGCAAACCTCATATACTCCCTTTTCTTTAGAAGTGGCTCCATGTCAAGAGGACTTGAAAAAAGATAAAAATAAATATGTCAAGAAAGATCAAGATCAAGCACCCGTTCATCTCGTTCAAGATGTCATCCCTCCATATCCTATGTCTTATCCACCTTGTAAGTATGATGAAGCCACTACTTCCACTATTTCCCTTGAGCTAACTGAAAATTGTGAACAAAGTTCTATGCCTAATTTATCCAAAGAAACTTGTCAAGATCAAAGAATCCCTTCTTGTTCTAATTCTCCATATTCACTTCAAAACTATGCTCAAGCTTCAAATACTCCTATTAAAGGTGTTTCTCCTATTAAAGATACTCACGATTCTATTGATGGCCTTGGTCACATTGCTCACTCTAAAGATGCTAACATCCCTATTCACTATCCCTTTGCATCTCCTAAATCTATCCTTGGTCCTTATTTGTCAAAGATAAAGCCTTCAAACCTTCCATCTATATTGGGACCTTATGTTCCTCCATATCCTACTTTTACTCCTATCTCATCTCCTAGCTCTCCTATCATACCTCGAGATCAACAAAGACACTCATCCTTGATGAATTCTCATTCATCTATCCATATGAACCAGTCATATACTCCTTTTTCATCCACAAATCCCAAGTCTTTTGGAAGAAATTTGGATGATCAATCTAAGAACAAATACAAGAATCCATTTAAAAATGAATATCACTTTGTCCCATCTAATCGACATGTGAATGAAAACAAAGAACAATTATTTAAGAGACCACAAAGGTCTACTACCCAAAGAGCTAAATCAAAGAAAATATGGGTTCCTAAATCTATCATTGAAGAAATGTGTTCTAAAGCATCCAAAGGAAAATAAAAATCTAAAGCTATATGGATTCCCAAGTCTCTTTTGAAAGACTTGAGTATTGAAAATACTTCAAAGTTGGCATTCAAGCTTCCAAAGGCTTCCACTCCATCTTCTTCCAAAAATCTTCCTAAGAAGCTTCGAAAGACTTCCACTCCATCTCCTTCCAAAATTCTCTTACTTCCTCATACATCTAAACCTCTAACTATTTACTCCATGATTACTCCATCATTTTGCAACCCTTCAAGTTGTTTGTCGATGTTGATCTTGCCTACATTCTCACCTATCCTTATGCAATATTTTCAAGCCTACACATATCTACTATCCATATTCCTTCTATCTTTCCAAAGCATAAAACCTTGTCCTCCATATACATTATCTACCATTTCCTTTCCATCACCTTATTAGCATCTTTGAGAATACTTATGTATGTTGTTGGCTTATCATGACTCATCTTTCCTATAGGAGAACTATTTAAATTGAAAAAAGCTTGACTTCTTCCAAAAAGTTCAAAAAAAAAAAAAAAAAAATTAAAAGAAAAAAAGAAAAAGAAAAATGTACCTTGGTGAAAACCTGGTAATTGGGCACCTTGGTAGCAAAAGTAAAGAGAAATAAATTCATCCTATGGTGAAAACCACTCCCTTGTGGTGCCTTGGATAAGTACCATTATGAAAACCTAACAATCAGGCATCATGCATAGTTCTTCTACATATTTCATCCATTTCGTCTTCTCTCTTTGATCTTGACAATGTTGACCTATACAAAAACATTTGGCTATCTTGTGAGCTATCTTATGATGATCTTGTTTTCATTCCTTTCATGTTTAGCCTTCATATCTATTTTCCTCTATTTATTCTAGTCTTTCACTATCCTTTTCCCATTCAACCCTTTGGTCTTGATCTAATAAAAAAGAGTAAAATACGATGCTATGAAGCCTCTTGACATTTCTACTCCTTTGGATTGCATCTTTCCCACTTTTACATTATGCTTTCGTAAATTATCCTATGCTGGCCTTTCATTTCTTGTCCAAATGTGCTTTACATGACAATTTTTCCCTAGCTTGGGTACTCTTGAGGAGTCAGTCCTTGAAGATCACTTTCACTTGCTTCATACACTCCTTGCTTAACCATCATATCCACCAGCTTGTTGCTACATCACACCTAACACCTTCCTTGACAATGGAACAAAATGATGTGATATTGCTTGAGAGTGAGTAATCTCTAAGTCATTCTAAAAATCCAAAAAAAATCATATATGATGCTGAAAAAATCCTAAAAAGCATAAAATGTCCTAAAAAAATGATCATCTTAGTAATAAGCGCTTTAATGTATCTCCAAAAAAATTATATATTCTAAAAATTCAAAAAATTTATTAAAAAAAAGAAAAAAGAAAAAGTGCCTTGGTGAAAACCTGGAAAGAGACGCCTTGGTAGCAAAAATACAATTTTTTTATATATTAAAAGTCCTGAAAAAAATTTAAAAAATAAAAAAATCCAAGTGGTGAAAACCTAGAAACAAGCGCTACTTGAGGCCTTTGCACCCCTGTTTCTTAGCGTGTGTCCTCGACACTTAGCCTTTCTCCATCATGCCATGTCCTTGTTGCCTTGGTTTGGAATTGGTCTTTGTCTAGGGGGCATAATTGTGTTAGCTTTGGTCTCTTGGATGTGTTAGTCTTTAGGACACCTCACAAATGGTGTTTTTCAACACCACCTCAATTGTATTTTACAATACAACCCTTGACATTGAGTGTTTTTCAACACTTATCAATTTGGTCTTACCTAGTTTTGTCATGTAATCTTACCTATTTGCAAGCATTCGATCCTTATCCTCAGAATTCGATATCAATTAACACACTTAAATTTTTAAGCATAAACACTTAATGTTTGAGCTAGATCATGATCTTTTCTTTCTCTTATTGGAAAAGCAATGGAAGTTCAAGAAATGGGTAAAGTTCCTCAATTAAGTGTTGTCTTCTATATCTTAAGCAAAGGACATGCCATGACAAACTACCCATCATTGAGTACTTTATTACACTTTTCAAAAGTTTTTTATTATGCATGGAGTCACTGGTCAGTAAACAACGATTGAGAATGGGCAAGTTGTCTTGTTGAGGTTGAAAAGGAAGATATTAGAGAAAAAAAATAAAGAGTCAAATTTTATTACAATTTCTTTAGATGAGGTAACAACAATAGACAATACTTCCTGGGTATGCATACATGTCTATACTGTACACAGTTTTGTCTGCCAACCCAATATACTGACCATTGTTAAAATGAAGGGTAATTCAATAGCGGAGAAGATATTTGAACTAGTAAAGAGTTCCCTAATTGAATATAGAGGTATAGATGAAATAATGATTGCCCAAAAGTTGGTGTGTGTTGGAGTAGATGGAGCTTCAATAATGCAAGCCCTTAAGAATGGTCTTGTCACAAAGTTAAAAGAATTTGTTACACCTTACATTGTTGGCATTCACTGCATGGCCCACAGAATGAATCTAGCTTTTGGAATTGTTAGAAACTCTCCACAAATATATAGAGTTGAAGTTTTAATCAAAGAGAATCTATAGGCACTTTTGTCGAAGTCTTAAATGATTTGGAAAATTTTAATAGTTTGTTGATGGCCTAACTAATGGGAGAAATTTGCTTAAGGATAATGATACCATATGGATCTCTCTAGATTGACCAACTCATTGAGCTTTTTTTGAATATCCATCATTGCTTGGTACAATGGAATCAACTCACAATAATCAGGCTGGTCAATAGAAATATGGTGATCTACTTGAAAGGTTAAGTAATGTAGAGACACTCTTAACGTTAGCAACCATTCTCCCCATGCTAGAGGAAATGAAAAATATAGTGAAGAAGATCCAACAAAAATATATGTATATTGCAGAATATAATATGCTACGTAAAATGACATGTGGGATCCTCGATAATCTCTATAGAAATTCAGATTCATTTTCTATGGATGAAAAACTTTCAAGGCAGATGAGAATCACAAATTTGGATAATCTTGATAACTTTTTAAAGATTGATGCAAAGGGGGAATTATGTGCCAATATATGAGGTGTTGAGATACCAATGCACTACTATGGAAGGCTCATGTCTACAATAAAAGGAAAGAGACCTGCACAACAAAAATTAATTGTTATAAAGGAAGTGTTTGAACATATTATTGAGTCTGTAATGAATTGTGTGAAGGACATTTCTTATAATCTTTCCTCAGAAACTAGAGAAAGATTGCCTCGATATGAATTGCTTGAATCAATGTGTAGTATGTTTCCCCATTACTAGAGTTTAAGAAGTGCTAAAGATTTTCGAGATAAGCTAATGGTTTTGATAGATCAATTTTGCAAAAGCAAAGAAATCAATGGGGTGACTGTAAATGGAGTTTTAGATGAATTTTTTTTGAGAGAGAAGTCCCATCATTTTGCCTGTACAATGATGGAACAATATGATCTTATGCAAAACCCCAAAGAAGAAGGACCAATAACCAAAATTTGGAGAAATCTAGGTTAGAGCGAAGTGTTGCAAGATTCAATATCAAAAAATTTCAAGCTTGTTGAATCATGTTTGACCATGATATTGGGGTTTGTGGAGGATGAGAGAGTTTTCACTGATTTGGGGTTCCTAAAATCAAAGGTAAGAATTAAACTAGATAAGAATTTGGAAAATAGTTTGAGGCTATATACATCCAGATATGAAATCAATACTTTTCATTATGAAAGGGCACTAAAATTATGGATGAAGAAATGCCAAAGAAGAGGTTTGGGCAAGGTTTCAAACAATGAGATCAGTAACTCAGGTAGTGGCGCTACTAATGGTAGTGGTATCATTGATGTTGAAGCTGAGGATTACTATCATGATGGAAAAGGTATGCCTATTGGAGAAAACATGGAGCATGATGGATTGATTGAACTTGATGCCAAGGAATAAGAAGAATTAGATGATGAGATGATGTGGCAAGTTTAACAGTTATGGTATGATGTGTCAATTCTGAATTATTATCTAAATCTAATCATGATTCATCTATCATGCATAATAAGTTATATCATTTTTTACATGTATAATGTCAAACAAACAAGTACATTTTAAGTTAGATGATGCCATGATTCATGAATCAAGATTCATTTAAATTTTACCATTACTATTATTTTTTATTTGCATTATTATGCTCATATGATACATTGTTATGGTACAATGACATCCTTGATGATTTTTGTGAAAATATAGAAAATAAAATGATAGAATTCAATGATTTCAATTTGAAAAAGTTAAATTTGAATGCCCAATTTCATAATCATGAGTTAAAAGTACTAAATTTACAACTATAACATTTAGCAAATGACCCTGAATTCCCTTCTATACAAATATAGAAATAAGGGAGCAACAACAACTATAGGTCACTTTACCTCATGGGAATAGCCTTAGACTCTTAGAATAACATCAAATTCAGTATCAATTACTTTTTTGGCCTTCGCATTTGATAGGCCTCCATCTGGTAAGAAAAATAGCATTTTAATTTTGCTACATTTATCATGTTCAAGAAAAAAAGTTCAAACTTTAAAATCATATTAAGTAATTACAAATTGAAATAAAGTAAACACTACAAAGACGATTAAAATAAATTTCCAAGTGTCACATTATACATACTCTAATGCCTGATGGATGTCTTATGATATGACTAAAGATTCGATCAACTTTTTTAGGATGTTGAAAATTTTTTTGTTTGGTGTTTTAACATTTGTTATGTTATAGTAGATCACCTTTAACTTCATTAGACTTCCATATTTGGAAGATTTACTTGAAATAAATCCCACATCCAATAGTGAATTCAGATTCGCCAATGGCTTGATGCAATTCAAAATGCCTTCAGGAGTTGAATCTTGAGGAAACTTGACTACTTTAGACATCATTTTGGCCTCCAACTCTTTTTGGTAAGCTTCCCTACCAATGAATGTCATTGACGAATTACTAGAGCAAGGAGTAGCCAAACCAAGACTTATCATTATTTTTTCTCTGTCATCCATCTTGGTGAGTTTTCTCCCAATTGAGTTCAAATATTCCTTTCCTTCCTTTATACTCTGGCATTTTTGAATGATAGCCGATGTCTTTACTGATGCACTAACGTGGTCATGAACTCCTTGGCTGGCCAAATACCTGTTGCTATGTTTATAATCTTTCTTACAGTCTTATCAAGCTTTAAAAGGTCATTGTTCTTCTCAATCTTCTCTTTGATACTCCCATAAACAGCTCGAAAACTTTGATGCAATTCAAACTAAATCACACAACTGATCGGTTGCCATAGTTCTCCCTCCCCCCCGCCCCAACATTTTTCTTTAATTAGCTTGACTAAATTTATTTATTTTAATTTGACTCAAAGAATTTGTTCTCCAAGGTTTTGGATTGTTTTATTAGCCTTTTGTACCTCTTGCACCATTTGTGACAACTGATTTTTAGTTTGTTTCTTTATTTCCCTTGCTTTCTCTTCCCATTGTTTTTCTTTTTCCTTCTCATTGTCCAATTCCTTATTTATGTTATTGATTGTATGTCCACTAGACTCCAACTTTTTGAAAATATCTACTACATATGCTCTTTCATCCTCAATTTTTAAATTTATTTCTTGCAATTTTTCCCCGAGTTCTTTGATTTTTTCATCGACTTCCATATTAACATGGTTCAGACTATCACTGAGCTTCTTATTGCTCCATTCCAATTGTTCCTTCAACATCTTGAGTTCTTCTTCTCTGTACATTTACATCAGATAGCTTTTTATTGCTTTCTTCCAATTGTTCCTTCATAATTGTCATTTATGCTTCCATATTTTCTGGCTAAGGCTATGCACTTGGTCCTTGAGAGGAAGCACTTGTAATCCTTTTCTCAATTTATTTGCACCTGCTATCTACTTCTTTCTCCTTTGCCTTTTCATTTCCCAAGTCTACTTTTAACTTTTCAATTGCCTTCTCCAACCCTTCTCTCTCTCTCTCTCTCTCTCTCTCTCTCTCTCTCTCTCTCTCTCTCTCTCTCTCTCTCTCTCTCTCTCTCTCTCTCTCCACCTTGAATAGTGAACTATAGATCACAGAGTTGGTCTTTTTGGCTACACTAACTTTGTCCACATTTTTTACTTTGGAGAAATCCATAGATAGTGTGCTAACATGAAAATTGGATGGATTTATCTCACTCTCTAGAGGATTATTATCTAGCTGAGGGGGACAAACAATCATAAACTCCATCATTTCTTTATTGGTGTTATATGTTGGAAATATCCTACTTGATGCAAGTTCTTGGGACCGAATCACCTCAAGTACATCCTTCTTGAATGCCTTATTATTTTTTCTATTCATCTTTGTGGTTTCTTGAAAATTTGATACAAAATTATTGAATTCAAAATTTGGGTCTATTGAAATAATATGATGCTTGAAAGGAGAAAGAGCACTAGCAACATTATACTTGTCTCCACCAAAGCCCAAGGTTGTAATAATTGCATTTTGAGGATTGCCAATACCAATGACATCACCCCTTCCTAATCCTGCCCCATTGCCACTAACAAGTGGATTTTTTAGACTATTCTAAAGGTTTTGTGTTGAGGGAGTTGAGACTAGCATTGTACCAGTATCAATATCTAAAACATTTTGCTTCTTTACACAGTGACTTTCAACTCCAGGGGCAATGATCTTGTCAAATTTTAGTTGCATCATACCTTTTATAGAGGAAACAACTTAGGAGGTTATATATCCACTTGGGACAAAAAATTTCTTGGGTTCACCTTTTTTTGAACCTGATGGGTTATGTGACTCGTCTCCAATGTCTGGTTTATGACCACATTTGGTATTGGGAGTGGATATCAATTTCCTTGACTTGTTATTACCAACCCACCATCACTTGGATAACCCATTTTTTCTATCATATTTTCCCCTATGCCATATTTTTCCCTTGTCTACTAATTAAGTACAACATTTTGTCCAGTTGCTATTGAATCAAATGTACTACTACTTGGAGTAGTGGATTCAGTGGACCCAATGGCAGTGCCTGTAGCTATGGATGAAGGATCCTTCCAAACCTCATACTTATTGCCTTCATCAACTGCATCACGTTGTGTTGTTGCTTCATATGGATGCTCATTATCCCATAATTTGCTAAATGTTTCATCCTCAAGAAAGTCTTCAAAATCTGCAAAGGTGTTTGGTTCACCGAGATTCTTTCTTGTCTCCCAAAATGCATTAATTGTTTATTGATACCACTTTACAGCTGCATAATCATGATTTATGGAATCTGGAAGATGTTTTTTACTTGGATGATCGACTTTTTGGTAGAAATTGTAGGATGTCATAGGCTACACTTTTTCTTTCTATTTGTGCAATTCTTTAACCTATTGACAATTCATGTATTGAAATATATTTTTTCACTGGAGCATTTTTACATCTCTATTTTGACCTCTTCCCATTAAATCTTTCAATCAATAACACACTCACATGTTGACATTTTCTTGTAGAGTTTCCATTATGTACAAGCTTTGTACCAATTATGTTTAGTGGGTCATATTGCTAGTGTTTGGCAACATCAAATTTTAAAACTACAAATAATTCTTGTACCACATTGGATTCTCTCCTCTCAAATGTGAACCCTCCGCATCCAACATACAAGGAAGGAAAAATGGTTTTCTTTTGCTGACCATGAAACAATACATCTATGCTTTCCATCTGCCATACATATTCTAATGCAAATACCCTCTCTGTCACATGTATAGGAAGTTTGTAGGGTTCTACAATTGAACCATAAAATCTTAATACAATACACTCTTCCATAAAGTACCAGTTGGCCAATTGAATTTGACTTGCCAATTGAATTAATTGTGTACAAGACACCGATAATCTAGGCATTGAAGTGCCTATAATTTTATGATAAAGTGGTGCCAAAAAGAAGTCTACAAAGTGGTTGTAGTTCCCTTGGGGATCACCTATCTTAATCACAATTGTCCATTCAAATATTGGTTTACCAAAATTAAGCTAAAGCTTGTTTGTTTCAAAAATTTGACGATACTTTGATACCAGAAGATAGCACAAGTAGGTCATGTATCTAAATGTCTTTTGTGACAGTGGGTCTGCCCCTCTTTTAATCATTAACAATTGTTCGTTCATGTGATGTACAATGTGCCCAATATAATTATATCTTACGGGTTATTTTAGACAATGAATATTGAAAATTATTTCTAAAACATTGGTAGCCACTTTCTCATTACTTTCCAAACCTAAACACATTGATAGCTAAGATATAGTATCCTGAACCCACTACAAAAAAAAATCCAATTCGTAAGGAGGTTTACGATCATGAGGAAGATTGAATGAATCTATTAACCCTCTGATATAACAATTTTTTTATCTAAACCTGACTTGTCATATGTTTCTGCTAGTTTTTCCAAGTCAATGTGGGTTGGGTTTTGTTCTTCAAACCCTAGGTCCAATAGTCTACCATATTCACTTTGTGTGATAGGAAAAATTACCTCTTGTGTGTTTCGATTCACAATTTCCTTTCTACTGTCATCATAATTTTTAACACAAACTATTACAAATTCTAGATAAGGGAATACTTGAGGGAACCCCAAGTGGGCAATTCCACCAATCCACATTGCAACTTTGTTAACAATGGTCCCTATCATGGTGTTCGATTTAATATATTTTGATTCTTTTTGTGCATCATTCCACTTATCTTCAATTGCATATTTGATTGCCTTAATACTCCTTCCATAGATAACAGGATCTAAAATATCATGGAATTCATCAGTAAAACCTGGTGTTTTAACAAGTTTGTGCATGTCAAAAACTAGTTTCTGGGTCCCTTGTATTTTCTTTTGGGTTGCAATTACACTACCAATGCCACTTCTTTTGTATGTTTTCATCATTGTTGAAAATTTTGCATAACTATGCACAAACACAAATTACAATTTACAGACACAAATAACATTTAAACCCTAAATTATATTTGTAATTTTTAACTTTTCAAGTTACCCAATTGCTAAAAAGTAAAGAATTTAGGTTTACAATGCACAAAAAATTGGAAATTAAACCCTAAATTTTACAGCCAATACTAGTTACTAAACTATTAGTAAAAAATGTGTTTAGGAATCAAGATCTTAGTTCTGACCTAGAAAGTTGAAACTGTAATTGATAACTATTTTTTGTGACGTTGTGAGTTGTCAAAGAAGACTAGATTTCTGATGCTTGTAGCTCCACTGCTTTTACTGAATCTTGGTCCTTGGATTGGTAATTTGTGCACATAGCAAAAATCCAAGCTTGAATAATCAAAACTAAACCTTAAGATATGCACAAAAGCAAATTACTCAAGCACATGTTTGATATTAATTCTAACGTACATTGTATAGTGGACAACTAATATTATAATTATTCATGAAACCATAAATGTATGACCATTATAGTATAATTCAGGATTAACTCTAATAGTTATTGCTAATTTATGGAGACTTCTTTCTGAAGACTTCTTTTTAGGGGAAATTTTGAAACAAAATTGAAGGTAGCCAAATTTGGCCTGAAATAAATCTCGAGCCATCAATCTTTGATGCTCCAATGGTGTTAGCCGTCGATCTTGACATGTCTCATTACCACACCATGGTCTACATCAATGCCACATGTCTTCTTTTTGACCTGATTCCCATATGGTACATGTCTTCTTTCTACGGCATTTGAGAAAGCAAGACTACTCTAGCTAAAATTGGCCCAAAATATGACTAGGGCCATTCGATTTTTGTTGATCAAACAATGTGTATTGTTGTAAAGGATGCAGATGTTTCAATAGATGTTACATCAAGTATGCCACATGTCCTTTTCTAGGAGAATATGTGAATACAAGTCAACTGTTGCCGAAATTGGCCCGAAATTCATTAATTCTTATTGTATTATAATAAAAACAAGATGCTATTAACATTTGTGCAATTGTGCAATGTGCATTGAATTTCAAATTAAACCATTTACATTACAAAAATATTTATCTTATTAGTTATTTTATGCTTTTGAAGATGCTTAAAATATAATTAACTTTAAGGACCTAATACAGTATAGTTAAATTATTCTAATTCATATAGCATACTTAAAGTTTTAATTTAAAAGTGATTACAATATGTATAGTTGAGCATTCTTATATAACATATTTATTAGTTATTATAGACTAGAGATGACACATGTCTTTTTTTTGGTTACATGTATGAAACTGGTTGAACGTGCCCCACATTTGCCCAAAAATCATCTCTGGTTGTTGATCTAGCTTGATCAAATGGTGCTACTATGCACATAGTGATTTCATACTTGATCATGTTTGCCATGTGTCTTCTTTTTGAGGCTTTTGGAAAACCTAGTCGGTTGTTGCCTAATTCGGCCCAAAAATCATCTGAACTCATTGATCTTTGTTCATCCAATAGTCATTGTGGCATGACCTTTTAAGTTTATAATATTAGTAACATAGTTCTTGAATATATTAGAATATTTCTAATTTTAAAAATGAAATAGTTTTTCAATGATACTTTAAATTTGATTGTAAAATAAACCTATCCAATGGAGAGTTAAATCTAATTGTAAAAGTAACTATTGATTAAATTGATTGTTAAATGTGAAACCTCAATAAGTTTTAATTTAATGTTAAATGTTATATTTTGTTTCTTAAAAATTTAATAGAAAATTTGGAAAATGACAAAATATTGCATAAGCAAGCATAACAATGAAATGTAATTTTATATGGAACTCTAGAAATTTCATTGATATTCATTGTCACTTGAAAATTACAATCTAAAGTAGACTCTAGAGACTCTAGAGACATGTACAGTGGTTGTAATTTGATAGAACAAAATGGAAAGTAAAACCAAACTTTAGGGGAAAACCCCTATACTAATCATTGTAGTGTTGGAAATATTCAAGATATAATAGGTTACTGAGAGGGGAGGGGTGAATCAGTAACAATAAAACTTTTAAGTCAATTCAAAATAACCATATACAACATTCACTCATCTAGCCTGCTGCTTAAAAGAACCATTAAACATTTAAACCATATATGCACAAAGATTTGGTGACCCAGAAACCTTCCAAAATAGAAAGTAAAACTAGGGTGGGGATGATACCCACAAAGCTTCGTTACTGCAGTATGAAGTTGGCCGGTTAAGGCTTACAATGATCACTTCTGGTGATCTACCCTGTTAGGAGCACAAAGGATTGCTAGATCCACCTTGTTAGAGGATTTACAAACATACTTTACAAGTATGCACTATGTTAGGAGATTTAAATAAAGACGGTTAAGTCTACCCTGTTAAAGGATTTACAAGAATGATTCACCTGTTAGGATGAACCAACAGATCAACTTACAACTTGACTGGATTCTTTATTGTAGATCACCTTCTGTGATTGATGAAATCATTTCTGCTCCTTGTAGACCTTGCTGAGTATTCTTTACTGCTGATGAATTCGCATTATCATAATTCCATATATTCCACTTCTCATGTATATCTTATTGAATGTGTCTATTAAAAAAAATCTGTGTCCTTTGAATGATATAATACATTACATATATATACCATTCCAATAATTATTCATGCAAGGTCGGCCAAACACAAGTAAACAAAATATAACTGAGTCTACCAAATAGTAAAATGGACTCGGGTTCTTCAGACAGACTTGATGACCTTCTGATATGCAACATCCACTATGTTACTCGGCATTGTCATGCACTTGATAGAAGTAGGGGCTCGATTCATACTAGTCATACAACGTTGCCTAGAACTCGGTAACCATTGGTGACTCGGTAGATATAGTGTCACTCGGTAGAAACTAACTTCTTCGATAACCTCCTGAGCTCGGTTATCACTGAGTCCTTCCTCACTCGGTCATCACTGAGTGTTTCCTCACTCGGTTAATACTGAGTGCATCTTTACTCGGTTAACACTAAGTGCATCTTCACTCGGTTAACACTAAGTGCATCTTCACTCGGTTAAAACTGTGTCTTCGATGCTCAGTTTGAACTATGTCGCCATCACTCGGTCTGAACTATATTACTCAGTGTGAATTGTATTACTCGGTGTGAACTATATTACTCGGTGTGAACTATATTACTCGATGTGAACTGTATTACTCAGTGTGAACTGTATTACTCGGTGCTCGGTTAGAACTGTGAGATGAGTGTTGTCACTAATGGCAAATAACTTTATGCCAACATGTAGAAAGCACAAGATTGGACTAAGGTTGTGAATTCTTCTAGCCATGAGTTGTCCTGTGGCACTTCGTTTAGGTTATACCATTTTTAGAGAAAATCCAAGCCAATTTGTGTCGATTTCTTATGGTGCTTCAATTGCCCAATAGTCAAGCCCAACAAAAATGGTTGTAGGGCCACATTCTAGCCAGGTTTCAAAAGCTTATTAATTTCACTTGCCTAAGGGATCCCCACCCCTAATTTTGCATGAGAAATAATATCAATGTCATCACCCAAGTATTCCACTTTAAAAGTCTTCCTCAAGAGCAACAAAATATCGACCCTTGTTTCTCTGAGGTCAAGCAGAGAGGCTAGAAAATGGGACATAATATCAGTGTTAACATGGTACCTATTCTCATTCTCCAAAAATAGACACCCTAGAACCATTTTCATAGCATGAATAATTATGTTCACAACAATAGTTGTAGCAGGAACAAGCTCATTGCAGATTGACAAGAGGTTTTCATCAAGGACTTCACCTAAAAAGGCCTTTTATTCCTCTTCCAATTTGCATGTCAGGTGAGTTGGAGTGGCCATCTTGACTACAGATAAAGACTTGCTACCCTACCAGACTACCACCAAGTAAACTAGACCAGAATTGAATGAGCACTATATATACCTATTACCAGACTATTGACTACCAAAAATGAGATGAGAAATGACGAAAGAAGCAATTGAATTGCCTATAAATAAGTTGAGTAGCTGAGAAATGGTCCTGAATCCCTACATATTCATCCTTCCTACTTCTAGTTTATTTGTTTTAAATTATTAAATCTTCACAAAAACATAAATGCAAGTTCATGCCAAAAAAGTTGTTATGCGTGTGAAGCCAATCGAAGAGGGAACACCACTAACAATAAAAAAGACATGCATGTACTATCCACTGCAAGTGGTACAAGCTGGAAGGAAATGTGTCACCATTTCGAAGATTTGAATAAGGTTGAGGTTTCATTCTAGACGTTTGGCCCAAAATAAACCTTCAACCATTGATATATTATCATCCGACGAACCATAGTCTATAAATGGATGTTACTTGTTACACACATATGTTGGACACATGAAAAGATATTAGAGAGATTTCCCAAAAATCCATTACTGCATACATCAATTCTTGATCGCATGCAACATGTGTAGTATGTACTGTGTACTACTACTAACTAGTAAGTACTTACTAGAAAATGAAATTATGATTCACACAAATTTAGAAAGTAAATTTACAATTACTGTAAACTAACTAGAGCCCAACAAAAAAACACCATGCCCATTGAAATATCAAATTTCAACAAAAAGGGTTTTACTTTGCATTATATTATTTGCACCTGCTTTACATATCATCTTATATATATACCAATAACGGTTGTGGTTTCTCTCAAAAAAGGAAGTGAAAAAGCTTCGAACTGTTACATTTCAAAATCATACACTTTCGATAATATGTTTAAAAAAACAAACTGACAATTCTTCGTGTAACACTTCTTTTATCCTTGAAAACATCCCAAAAGTGTTGAAGTTCCAGATTTGTTGTTCCAATGCATTTGCAAAGATCTTCAAATTTAGCAAGCTCAAGACCCATTTCAACAAACATCGCTCAAAGGTTTGCCTTTTCCATCTCCTTTTCAAGCTCTTTGATGGTGTTCCTAGGATTAGCAGAGAAAACTTGCGAAGTTGCAATAAGCCCGGTAGAAAAATCACTTTGTTCCTCATCCTCCTCCACAAACAAATCTAGGTTGATAATAGGGCTTGGGTTTTCATTCGATGATCCCTCTTCCAAAGGTAGTCCAATTTTTGGCAACCAACTACTTTTCTGATAATGGCAACCACTGAGCATGATATTGAGATGTTTCCAGCAATGCCAAAGAGGGAGATTGTTGGAAACTACAATTGGAACAATTGTTGTATTGTCATTGATGTCAAATCTACTAATGAGACATGTTGTTATCTAATCTAAATGTCATATCTTTTTTATTGACAAAGATGATTTGAAAGTTTTCTCATAACAGAAGAACCTAAAGGAAAGGTTAAGTTATGAAAAGAAAGCTACAATGGACATTTGATTAGTTAGACTATGGCAAGACAACATGATTGTTTAAATCATGTTGATGTTCAAGTCTCTATCATACAAATCAAGATGTATCACCTATGAACAAGAAAGAGAGTAAAAGATCAAGGAATTTTCATGTATATTCCAAGTGATGCTAGTGTCAACCAAGCCATAGTAAATGCCAAGAAAATTCAATGTTGACTGAGCATCAATATCGATCAAGTGATAGTTGATGCCGAGCTCTACAGCAACTGAGCAATTCAGTGATGACTGAGTGTTAGAACGTAGTGATGGATGAGTAACAATATTTTGAATGCGTAAGAGGAATCATGATTTCTATTTGACTTAGTTGATTTATTGGGATATGGAAATTGTGTTGAAGATAAGATTGATGAGTTGGATCATTTAATTAAAGAAAAGGATTAGGTACAATGCCTAATGAAATAATTCAAAGAGAAGTTTCTAGAAATGAAGAAGATGGATAGATACAATGAACCTGATGAATTATATTGCAAACCCTAAGATATACAGTGCTCATGCAAAATGGAAAACTAGAATTAACTATTTAAGGAGTGATAGAGTGAAAGAGTGTGTGTGAGAGGGAAGGAAGAGAAAGGAAATGCTTGCACAAATGTTGCTGAAGTTGATAAGCGAATCTAAGTAGAAGGCTTAAGTTCGAAGGAGAAGATTAATTACTTGAAGGGTTTCCAAGTGAGTCAAGGATAGAGATGACAAGGGGGAACTTATCAAAGAATCAACACATGAATTGAATTAAGATCTGGAACTGCAAAGTGAGTTGTAATCATACAGATCATACCCTACTATTTTCTTTCTAATCATTATAAATAGTTTGTATTGAAATCCTTTTAATCAAAGGTTGACCTAACAATCATTAAAGGACTTAACAGTTTGTGTAAATCCTTTAGCAAGGTGAAATACTAAATGAAATGATCAAAGTGCTCTAACAAGGCCAGTCCTAACAAGGTGATTAAATCCTCTAACCAGGTCACATTTAACAGTGTGTATTGTAATCTTTAACAAGGTTGGCTCATAATAGAGCTCACTTCAAAAGAGTGAAAAAGTGGTGATGACATGTTGCTGGTGGTTTTTGCCAAATTAGGTGAAATTCTAAATTAGATGATCAAAGTGCTCTAACAAGGCCAATCCTAACAAGGTGATTAAATCCTCTAACCAGGTCACATTTAACAGTGTGTATTGTAATTTTTAATAGGGTTAGCTCGTAACAGAGCTCACTTCAAAAGAGTGAAAAAGTGGTGATGACATGTTGCTAGTGATTTTTGCCAAATTGGGTTTCCACATTAAATCCTAATGCCAAACTTGTATTGAGTTTTTTTATGGTAACTAATTCACCCCCAACTCTCAGTTATTCTAAAAATTCTAAAAAGTGTGTCTTTTGGATGAGGGGAAGCAATCGTAGTCACTTCTTCAAGAGATCTACACAATGTCACACTCATCCTTCCTTATCTGTCATTGCTTGTAAGTATGTATCTGTGTGTGTGTGTGTGTGTGTGTGTGTGTGTGTGTGTGTGTGTGTGTGTGTGTGTGTGTGTGTGTGTGTGTGTGTGTGTGTGTTGTATCTTTTTGGATGGTGATGTAGGTGTGTTTAGGTATCAGAAATCGACTCCACTTCACTACTCAAGTCTAAACATGCCTCAAAATCCTTGAAGTAGTTTTTGTTAAAAGGAGATGGAACCATGATCCATATAGGTGTCCTTATATCCTTAGAAATCTAATAAAAGGTTTTTCACCTAGTCCACAAATTGTGGTTTTATCAATTCTTTTTATGGTTTGATTGATGGATTCTAGTGTTTATAGTTATGTGTTCATAATTTGTATATTTTTATTTTCATATAAATTTTCTATGGTATTTGCTTGGTATATTTATATAATTATATGGGTGCACACATATAAACCTATATAAATATACATCCTTACATAGTTAATGTATTTAAATATTTGTGTATGTTATAAATTGATTGCGAGAGATTTATTTATACACTTAGATATAAAGAGAAATTTATTAAAGTACTAAAATAAATAAATTAAAAGGGATAAAATAAAAGCATAAGTATCTAGAAGAGGAGCTAAAGCATGCATTCAAGAGAAAAAGGTAATATGTGTTACCTGTTGACAATTGGATATATGTAGATATGTAAATGTTGTCATTAGTGGCAACACATGATGTACATGCTTGTAGAAAACCTCAAAAATAAAGATACTTAGCTTTTTGGTATTTAAAAAATTGTCTAAGTATGAAAATGGTTTACAATACGCTTATAGTAGTGTATTTTTTGTATGCAACTTGTTGCTAACATCATACTATGACTAGCAAGGTTACATGGAGGAAGAATGAAGTGAGTTGAACATGTGGTTATCGTTGCTTGCAGGAATACTAACTCTGACACTTGTTATTCAAATTCTAGTGAATGCAATTATGTGTTTATGAAAGAGGAACAAAGAATAGTATTTGAAGTATAACTTGTTTATATGATGTTATTTTTGAGAGAGAGGTTATATGGAAATAGTATACATGTTGATGATGATGTGTATAACTATGAACATCAATACAGACAGTATGGAAAATGGATATTTAAGATTTACCAGTATAACTATGTATAGAACAACAGAATGAAAGGTAAAGGAATTATTTTATTTGCAAAATAATTAGTTGACCAATTAGGGAAGACATCCTAGATTTTTACTCTAAGTTGAAAAGTTTATTTTGGTCCTAGCCAACCTAGTAACAATTTGTGAAAAGACATGGTATTTATGTAAAGACATCTTGCGAGGTTATTTGGAAGTTATGCATGAAAGTTATGAATGCAAAGTTTTGTATCATATGCAAGAAGTGAGTTTTTCATAACCTAATTTTGTGATCCGAGATTGAGTTGAGGTTAGACATCAGTTGGAAAAAAGTTACAACATCTATACTTATGTATTTGAAGAACTTAAAGGATAAATTACTTGTTTGGTCAGTGAGCTCTTATTGCATACATTGTACCACAAGTCCTAATAGGGATTCAAAGTCTCCTAACAGGGACTCATATGTACTAAATGTTGTAACAAACTCCTAACAGGGTCTCTCCCCTAAGAAGGAATATTTATATTAGTACATCATATTGTGGGTATCATCCCACCGGTTTTTTCCCTTGGCCAAGGTTTCCCTAGTTAACAAAATATGGTGTAATGAGTTCTCTTTGTGCATGGTTACTCTTATTGTTCAACATTACTTGTTTACTTTCTTATATATGGTTCAAAGTAATAAATAATATCTAGTTGGTAACAAAAAATTTGTAGAATACTGACTTAGCCCCACAACCCCACACCCCCCCCCCCCCCCCTCAGTATTCCCTATTTATAACAATTGGTATCAGAGGATAGCTACTTAGAAGAGGCTTAACAACTTGAGTAAGATCCCTATGGATATGGAATAGTTGATGAAGAACCTTGAAGAGGCATTTGAACAAATTGATCTCCTTACTAAAGAAAGAGATAATTTGAGAAATAGATATGAAGGCTCCAAAGTGTACATTGGAGAACTGAAGGACAAGACTGAACATCTCAAATCCAAGCCTAAATCTACTGAATCTGAAATTGGTGATGATGAATATTCAAAGATGAAAATAGAGTACAAGATCTTGAAGCATGAATTGAATATTACCAATCTAAAGTTAAGTTTGACGAATGATCCTAGTAGAGTTGTATCTGATTTGAAGACTGAAAATTTAGATCTTAGAGCCAATCTAGCAAAGAGGGCATCTAAACTTGAAGCATTAAAAGCAAATCATGAAGAACTTCAAAAGTATAACACTATTGTGAAAGGTGAACTAGCTCAAAGAAAGGTACAACTTGAAAAGCTTTATTCTAGTAGAGAAAAGCTTGATGAATAGATGTTAGTACAAAGACCTACCCATGGTAAGATTGGTCTTGGTTACCTGTTTAGCATGTCTATAAAGAAACCTGAAAGTGAATCAGATCTAAAATGAAAAAGATGAATCTGATGATAAGATTGAATCTATTCAATTGTCTGATAAATCTAAAGAAGTTGGACAAGACAAGGAAAGTAAGAAATTGGATGAACCTAAGTAAGTTGAATCTCTTAAAGAAACTAGGTATGAATTTCTAGGTAAGTGTTTTTCATGTAATCAAATAGGTCATATGAAAAGAGATTGTACAAATAATTCATTTAACCATGTTACAAATTTTTATTGTCATAATTTTCATGGTATTGATCATAAAGAAATTGATTGTAAGAAACCTAAATATGATAATGATAAAAGGAATAGTATAATGTTTAGAAATACTAACCCTACATATAGAAGAAGATCTAATGAGAGGACATCAAGAGAAAGAAGACCTTATGAAGAAAGAAAGCAGATTGTGTGATATAAGTGTAACAACTTTGAACACATAGCTCAGAATTGTCAAGCACTTATTGATCAACATAATCCTAGAAGCAAAATCCTAGTATGTCAGTTATGCAAAAACTTTGGACATATAGTGAAGTATTGTGGAATGGATAGAAGGAACAATGGAAGAAACTTCAGAAATGATAGAAGGAATCATGAAAGGAACTTCGAAACTAACAAAGATAATGAAGATCAAAGAAATATAGTTAGTGAACTTCGAGCAAAACTTGATGAGACATTTGTAAAGGGATTAAGTATTAGATTTGAAGAAAAGTTAGATGATGTAGAGAAAGGAAGATTGAAGTTAGTAATTGAGTTTGATTCAACCAAGTTTAATTAAGCTTGTTCACAACACCAAAATTTGAAACTTCATTTAGAGATCAAACTATGAGAAGCGAGGTTAGGAAAAGATGTATCTAGATGAGTTTAGACTGTAGCTAAGCTTGGTTGCAGTTTGGAGCTTATCGAAACAAGTTACAAAGGAAATAAGAGTTATTGTTATAACAGAGAAAGTTTATTCTATGACAGAGGATGAAATCTATGTTTTCACAAAAAATTTCATGGAGTGAAGTTTTGTGGAGTATTTTCATGATGAAAGGAAGCTATGGTTAACCTCAGGTAGCATTTGAAGATCGCACAAAAGATTTTGAGCAGATATTTGATTTTGGAATGAAAGTAATAGCTTTTTTGATTTAGCAAAGTGTGTAATTAATGGATGTTCAATTTGGATATATAAATGGATTACAAACTTAATTACCTCCACATTATGATCATCTTAGAAGCTTAGAGCACCCCGAATTGATTTGTCAAAGCAATTTCGAGTAAAACCCTACTTTGAAAAAGGTATTTTATCATTTTTTGCACATAATTTCTTCAATAAATTTATGTTTTGTGAAATCATGGATATGGAAGTAGTTCACAATGTTAAGAATGTTGAGAGACCCAAATTGAAGGTTGTCCTTGTGAAACACTTAGAAGAAAACCTTAATTCAGCTCTATCAATAACTCTGAACAACGTAGTTTTCTTGGAAGACGTAGGAAGTTACTTGTCTATATAGCAAGTTTGAAGCTATTGGAGGTGAACTTATGAACAAGGATATGGAAAAAAATTTCAACCATGATATGCTTGTAAAGCCTGGATTTGAACATCTAAAAGATTTAGACCTATTCAAATATTACTTCTACTGTGAACTTGATAACAAAGAATGGACTCAAATTATATGAAGAAAAATTCATAATGCGAAGTTTTGGATGGGAGACAATGTAGTTGACATATCCACCGACCTCATTCATGAGGTTACTAGTCTTAGCAAACAAGGCAGTTTATCCATTGGTGAGAAATTAGTCAAGAAGAAGGTTGAGCTCAATACTAAAGCAATTTATAATGGGAAGGTAATGGTGATCAGCACCATTAGACAACATGATGTGAGATTCTTGAGTAGAACCATTGCATCTTCTATTTGTGCAATTTCCAAGAATGACTAGTTGTCAATAGGCTTTATCTATGCAGCCTACAAGATTTGTATTGAGAAAGAACAAGTAAAATTGAGTGAGATTTTGAGAGTACGAATCCTTAAGAATCTGGAGAAGACTAAGAGAACTAAGAATGGTGTATTGAGATTTCAGTCACTAATCAATCACATTTTCTTTCATGTACTTAAAATATTTCCACTTCTATCAATTATATAGATCATGAGTAGTGAAAGATATACTATGAATAAGATAATAGATTTATGCAAAAGGCATCCTGTAGATAAATAGTGGCAATTTGATTATGGGAAAATTCCAAAATGAAATGAAACAAAGATTCAGAATTACACCAGCAATTCTTGATAGATTTAAGGATGATGTATGCTTTATGGTAGATATAGACCTAACTTATGTTGAAGGAGTAGAACCAAGGGAAACATTTCTTGAACTCTTAAGTTATGAATTGAGTGATGATGTAGCTATTGGTTACATTGATCTATTGTTGAAATTTAGAAAGGACAAAGCCTCATAAAAATTTGGAACATATGAAGAGATAACTCAGTTAGCTTACCAAGCATCCTTAGAAAAAGCATCTCATAAGAAGGTTGAGACTATGATGAAGAAAACATTGATTGAGGATGATATGTCAAAAAGAGAATCATAGGCAGTAATCAAACAATCTCTAGACTAAAACAAACTGGGGAACAAGGTTTAATGTATGTGCCAACTCTATCAGTTGGTCAAGCATCTGGTGTATACATTGCAATAACTCCTATAGAGAAAAGCATCCCATATACTACTGTATCAGTCGAGCAACCTAGTGAACCCAATAGGAAGTTTGAAAGGCTAGTAGAAGTTGAGACTCACAAGTCAAAAAGAGTTAAGCAACAAGCTACTGGACTTGGGAAAATGAAGAAAAAATTGTTGATAATTGAAGATTCCAATGTGGAAGAAGAAGAGGAATAAGAAGTCAAACAGCTTGAAAAGATTATTGCTTCTAAATAGCTAGTAGGTAAAACAAGGCAACCCTAGAAACTAAAGATAGAGAAGATTAACATAGCTATTGTCAATGAGGGGAACTTTGTGCAAATGAATAATTTTTTTTATTTATACAATGATATTGAGAAAGAGAAGACTGATATCTCTACTATGAGATATATGATTCTTAAGAATTTGAAACTTGAAGACATTAAAGACATTGTGAATCAGAAAGTTTGTGATATACTTATAGCAAAGAAGGTACTAGTTCGTGAAGAAGATATGGAACTCCATAAATCCATGATAAGAACTATGTGCAAAACTGATGATGAAGAAGAAATTAGGAAATTGATGAACAAACTAGCACCCTACTTACAAAATAAGATGAGGCCAATTTTGTTTATGGGAGGTGAGAAGAATGTCATTAGAAGTGAAATAGTTGCAACCATCAACAAGATGATGTTTGAGTTAAAGGCAGCATCTACCACTGGAGAGAAAACTTCAGAAGTATCAATAAGTGGTGATACAATGGAAAATAATCAAACAAATGTTACTATTAATATTGATGATGATCCTTTTTAAAGTTTTGATTAGCCTAAGCCCCATTCCGAAAATATTCAAGATTAGTTAAAATTGATTGAAGAGGAGAAAAGGAGGTTAGAAGAGGAAAAGAAATAGATTGAAGAAGCCAAGCTAAAGTTGCATGAGGAGGAAAAGAAGCAGAAAGAAGAAAAGGAGATGAGAGAAGAGGAAGAAGAGAAGAAGCTAGAAGAAGAAAAGAAAGAACAGGAAAGGAAGGAAAAAGAGAAGGAAGAAGAAGAGAGAAAAACAAGAGAGACAAAAGAGAAGAAAAAAAAAGGAAGATGGGACTAAAGTATCTAGCCCATCCACTCCACTATCTCTTTCCAACCTTACAAGTGATGATGATGATCAATCTGACTTGATCTCATCTTTGACCAAGTTTATTGAGAAGAACAAGAAAATCAAGAGTCTACAAAGGACATTAATGGAGGTTACTAATAGATTGCATAGTATTCTGGCAACCAAACATATAGAAGCAGACCCCGAAAAAAGAGCCAAAGTAGTAGTAAAATCTTTTGATGATGAATTTATAGATTTGTTAAGTGTTGCAAAGTCTAAGGCTCAAGTTTCTCATTATGCTAATCTTTTTAGCACTGTTTGTCAAAACATAAAGAATGATTTGTTGAGTCTTGATACTTGTATCAAGAAACTTTGAAGATGTCAACAAGATGGAAAGGTACTATACATCAAATGTACTTTATCTCAAAAGTTAACTAAAGATTTTGATAATAAGATTGAAGGGAAGCTAAGTGAGCTACAAGCTCTGACAAGTCAGTTACAATAACCCTCTAGCAAAGTTGATGATTTTGAAGGACAAGTTGTCGGTGTTCACACTAACATCAGGAAACTGCAACATGAAAAAGAGAAAATTTTGAGAAGATTATTAGATTTCAAAGATTCTCTAGCTCTGAAACTATTAGTCATTAAGAGATGATTGGAGGAATGTGTTAAAATAAAGGACACTTATTCCAATTTCATACATTCAGACCTTAATGCAGTTGAGATTGCATCATATGCGTTATGTGCAATTCTCACTGCTACCGAAGCAACTAATGACACATGGAAAAAAAGTATAGATAGTCTAAAGGAAAATTTTGATGATTGTATGAAGATGATATCAGCTTGAGGTAGCAAGACAAAAAATTTGACAATTTTTTACAGTAGTTAGACAGAACTTTTTGACATTTTTTTTTTGGACATTTTGACCTTTGTCATTGATGTCAAAGGGGAATAAGTTGTATGAGAAAATTGTAAATAAGTTATGCATTTTGTAGTCATATCAAAAGGGGGAGCATTTGTAATAAATGAAGATGGAGCAATTATAATAGATGGTAAGTGTAGTAATGTTGTAAGTTTTGGTAAAATTTTGATACTTAGCCAATTTTCCTACTTTGTTTCCATCAATGCCAAAGGGGGAGATTGTTGAAAATTTTCTATATGTAGATATATAAATATTTTCATTAATGGAAACACATGATGTATATGCTTTTAGAAAACCTCAGAAATAAAGATATTTAGCTTTTTGGTACTCAGAAAATTTGTCTAAGTATGAAAATGGTTTACAAAAGTGTATTTTTTTGTATGCAATTTGTTGTTGATGTCATACGATGACTATAAAGGTTACATGGAGGAAGAATGAAGTGAGTTGAACATGTGGTTAATGTTTCTTGTAGGAATACTAACTCTGACACTTGTTATTCAAGTTCTAGTGAATCTAGTTATGGGTTTATCAGAAAGGAATAGAGAACAGTATTTGAAGTATAACTTGTTTATATTGTGTTATTTTTGAGAGAGTGGTTATATGGAAATACTATACATGTTGATGATGATGTGTATAACCATGGACTTTAGTATGGATAGTATGAAAAAGAGATAATTACTTGACCAATTAGGGATGACATCCTAGATGTTTACTCTAAGTTGAAAAATCTATTTTGGTCTTAGCTAACCTAGCAGCAATTTGGGAAAAGGCATGGTATTTATGCAAAGCAATCTTGCAAGGTTATTTGGAAGTTATGCATGAAAGTTATGAATGTGAAGTCTTTTATCATATGCAAGAAGTGAGTTTTTTATAACCTGATTTTGTGATCTGAGATTGAGTTGAGGTTAGAGATCAATTGAAAAAAAGTTACAGCATCTATACTTATGTATTTGAAGAACTTAAAGGATAAATTACTTGTTTGGGTAGTGGTATTTTCTTGTAATTGAAAGTACATGTTTGGGTAGTGAGCTATTATTGCATGCATTATACCACAACTCCTAATAGGGTTGGAATCTCCTAATAGGAATTCAAAGTCTCCTAACAGGGACTCATATGTACAAAATGTTGTAATAGACTCCTAATAGGGTCTATCCTCTAACAAGGAATATTTATATTAGTAAATCATCTTGTGGATATCATCCCATCAGGGTTTTCCCTTGGCCAAGGTTTCCTTGGTCAAAAAAATATGGAGTTATGAGTTCTCTTTGTGCATGGTTACTCTTACTATTCAACATTATTTGTTTACTTTCTTATGTATGGTTCAAAGTAATAAATAACATCCAGTTGGTAACAAAATTTTGTAGAATATTGATTCACCCGCCCTCTCAGTATTCCCTATTTCTAACATTACCTATGAGGAAGAATATGAGATCAAAACATAAATAGAATGACAAGCACACAAAAATGGGTTATAAAGCACCAGAGATGGTAATTACATCATTTTTGGATCATTTATTAATTATATACCCCTAAAATAGTCTTAATTTACCCCTAATATACCTTAAAAACTTGTAAAATGGTAGTTAATTACATAAACTAAGGCAATTTCGAGTTTTGGAATTATTTTTATTTTAAAGTGTGGTCTCTTTTCCCCTAAAGAGGTATGAAAATTACACACACACACACACACACACACACACACACACACACACACACACACACACACACATATGGTTTAAAATGTAAATGTAAAGAGGGGGATGCTTGAAAGGTAGAAGAGAGATTTATGGTACTATTTATGAATATTTTTTCTATGGAGAAAAATTAATGATATGTGAGAGAAAGTCTATGAATATAATTCTTAAGGATTTATAAGTTTTCTTCCTTTTTCAAGAGATGTTTACAAATGAGAATTTAAAGGGTTGAGAATGTGATTTATTACCATTTGATTTATTTTTCTTCCATGATTATTTTTGAAAGTGGAGAGGGTTTGAATGATGCATTTCAAGAGGATTTATTTTACTCTATTTGTCTCATTGCCCTAACTTCCACCGAATCTATGCAAGACTTGAGGTATGGATTGAACTTATTGATTATGTTATTTATCTATTAGAATATTTCTATTTATATGTTATCATGATGTATTATATTTTTATATTCAATTCCTATAGTTATTTAAAGGTTTTTAATTTTTTTTTTGTGAAAGTAAATATGTGTTTTCCTATGGTATTTAGCCACTAGTGTTTAGAAATATATTACCTTATGTTAGAGGGTTGTGGTAACTAGAGGAAATGAAAATTGTACTATGATATCTTCCATGTGTTCTTATCTATTCTTTATTTTACATAATACATATTTTTATTATAAGTTTGGAATTATATGTACTTGATTTAGGATTTTTTAACCAGTTGACCTCATACTTGGATTTTCATGCTCCCAATTATTCTTTAAGACACCAAAGGCATGTCAAATTGTTATGTGAGGTATGAGCTTGATGATTGCAAAGACATATTCTTATAGTATTTGTGCCTTATGTATTGTGATACTTATATGATGAGTTAGGGTCTCGTTTAAACTAGAGGTATGAGACCCTAGGAATGGTGTTCCCTATAAAAATTTATGATGTTGGCTTTGGATTTTTGATTAGGGTATATTCCCTAGGTGAGTGGCTCACCATAGGTGTTGGGGCCTGCAAGTGGCTGTCAGACGATTGTATGTGTTAGAGACCAAGGCCTTGTGTAGGCTGGCTCTACGTGTGAGTTTTTGTAATCAAGTGAAAACATTAATAAAATTAATGGATTATGGGGGTTTGGGAATTCACATTAACCAAGACTAAGAAATATGTGGTGTTGTAGTACTCAGAGAGGGGACATCCTATGTAGGTCATTAGTCCCTAACTCATGTGACTGTTCCCAATACTATTGGTCTGTACATATCATGTTGGAGTAGTTGGGGAGGAGACATTTTGTGTGGTATAATGGTCTTCATCTCATGTAAATGATCCCAACTAAGAGGAATGTATTATGCTTTGTGTCTCTTTATGTTACCTTTGTACTTTGATTTTAGGGTGTAAGCCTTAGATCACCTTAGAACCTATTTGGATCATGGTCTTATCTCCTATCTCAGGGGAGTGAACCATTTATGGCTCTAGGTGATTGGGTGGTAAATATTTTTGAGGTTTTGTTCAATTTTTTATGGATGGATTTTATGGATCCTTGTTGAGTTTTTGTTAAAGATTAATTCTTTAAGTCTATGTCTTACATCTCTTTGGAAGAAATACTTATAATATTATAATGTAAACTCTTGAAGAAAGTAAAAGATCATATGTATGTGTATCATGAATTGAAAATCCATGTAAAATCTAATCTATCTTTTTCATCTATCTATTATTTCAAAAGATAAATGAATGTATGATGAAAAAGATAGATTTTACATGGATTATCAATATAGATAGATTATATTTTACATGGAATAATGATGAAAAATCTAAGTAATTAGTGAATAAAGATGATTAGGTTTACATGTATGGTTGATGGTTTAAATATATTTCATATGTCTTTATTGAATGTCAAATAGATCTATTTGAGAATATGATTTAAGACATTAGATCCTAATTTGTAAATGGTCATTAAGATGTATAATGTATCACAACATAAGTAAATGTAAAACTCATAGATGGATTAACTTAAGTAGTAAGGATAGATTTTGGTAAGGAAATTAAGCAATGAATGAAGAATACATGTTGATTTGACTGGATGATAAAAGTTAACTCCTAAGCTTGGACACTAATTATGTTGAAGGTGATATTAAAGAACTTGTTAGGACTTTGCATGTATGATTAATGAGCTTAATAGGCAAATGATGTTTTTTTTTAAAAAAAATTACTCACCAAACTCAGTAACATTTAGACTTATCCTTTTGGGTTCCCTGGTAGGGCATTAAAGAGGCTTTCCCAATTAATAAGATAGGACCTCATTAAGATGTTACAATTCATTACATCTTTTCACAAGTACAAGATGTAGACACCTAAATCTGATTACATCAATAAGGTAATCATATTTAGTCATCTCCTAGGACATTACTGATTAAATATTTATTATTTAATTAATTGATCATCATCCCCTAGTTAATCAATTAATTTAATTAACTATAGTCCAATTGATAAAATCAAATGATCACCCAAAATCAATTTGTCAATTAAATCCCTATTCCTCTATTAAATTGAATAAATCCTCAAATCTATTCAATTTAATTCCATACCCCCATTTTATTAAATAAATCATTTAATTAAATATCTAAAATCCTAAAATCCTCCCTAAACCCTATCCTAACCCCTAATCCAACCCATTCACCCATACTAACCTCACTTGGCCACCTAACCAACCCATCTCATCAAAGCTAAGCTACTTGCCCTCCTAACCCCCTTTCTAAGCTAATCCTAATCCCCCTCCTAAGCAGTGCACAACTTTAAGCAAGGGTTAAGACTTGCTAACCCAAGCTAAAGTCAAAATATCTCTTACACCTCCCTTAATATCTCTTACACCTCTTACATCCCCCATTTATGACTCTTACATCCCCCTTTATGACTCTTACAACCCTCTTACATACTCAACCTTCCTCATTACTCCTTTGACCAACCCATATCCTATCCTCTCACACTCATCCTCCTTGTGATGAGTGTCACCTCCCTATTGGTGCTAAACAAGCACAATCCATGTGCTCCCTTTTGAGTGCATCTTGACCCTCCCTCACCATCTTACCATCCTTGCATCTTGACCATCCATCTCTCTACCCTTTGGCCTATAAATGGAACCCTCTCCCTTCAAAAACATCATCCACCTTTCATGCAATGTTATAATGCTATTTTTGAGAGCTTGAAATCTACCAAAATACTATTATAATGTTGAAATACCTCCATGACTCCATTGTTGAAACCATCCTTTATGCACACCATCCATCTGCTTCAAGCTTGAGCACAACTGTAAGCATACATATCTACTTATCAGGGACAAATCCACTTCATCAAGGTTTATGCCATAAGGAGGCTACCATTCTTGGTTTTCCTCCTTTCTTGGTAATAACCTTCATCCTATCATAAGTGTTTACTAATTTCAGTATTGTGAATGCTTTTATAGTTAGTATTCATTTTACACTACTAGAATAGGTGATACACAAGATACTATCAACTCACAATAAATATAAGTTCTCACATATGTGATCTCTAACCTCGTGCACTAGTTGACATCATCATCAAGTTGTCTACTAGCAATGTCTAACTTCACTTAGTGTGATTCTATCACTATTAAGAGATGCAATCTAGACATTAGAAACCACTGCTCAAGAATTTTGTATGCACACTATCTAATGTAACTCTTGAATAACTCTGGCATGTCTTCACCTTTATGCACACACACTTATCCACTTCATCAGGACACAATGTAGAACATGTCCTTAACTTCACTTGACTGCATCCTCAATACATAATCTATATGACCTCATTCTCTGTCTACTACTCTCCCACTCTTTATATAAACAATACTATGTTGACATCAATGACAAACACAGTCACAAATGCAACATGTTAATCATGCTAACAATATTTTTAATTCTTAGGATACTCTCCCAAAGAAATATCATCAACATTTATTCTAACATTATAATCTCAATTGATTGTATTACCTTTCTTTCTTGGTAGCTACTTAAACTTTTTTTGTGATCTACAATCTTGAGACTTATGTCCAAATTTGTTGCAAGTATGATAGTAACCATTGAATGCGTACTTCTTAGGGGACTGATTGAACTTAGATCTACATTCATTTTCTTGGTAATTATACCTATTGCAATGAAAATAGTAACCATCAAAATTGGGAGTAACATTGGACTTACCAATTTTGCTCTTGCAAACATTTTTTGTGTATTTAAGTTTTCTACAGTGATATCATGCAACCTTATTTGGCTTGGGATTTGTATAGACATTCCTTTATTCAAATTATTTTGAGGAATCTCCTTTCTCAATAGTACAATTCTCAGTATAGCATAGTCCAAATGTGTCTCTTGGTTGCCTCTATCCTATAAGTTGTTTATCCAATATTCTTATGCTTTCCTCTTGTCTCTTTAGTCTTTCGTTGATTTTCTTCTCTAGTGTGATTTTATGTTTCATCTTTTCATTCTATGTTCATAGTTCCACAATATCTTCCATCCTTTTTTCAATCTCATGATTTGCATCGAGTAATTGATTTACCATATCATAATGGTTTTGATTCAACCTTTTGATTTCTTCATCCTTAGCATCGAGTCTTGTTGTTATTTGTCTCTTGTCTTCTTCAATCATTTTTTTCTCATCCTCACCTTTTCTCTTTTGTTCTAGCACTTCACACATCCTTGTAGATTGTAGTTCTTGTTCTCTTTTCATTAGTTTTATCTGCTCTATAAGGTTGTTAGTTTTCTCCTATAGATCATCTATGGAAGTATTAGATTCATTAGACATATTTCCATCAAATAACTCTTCAATCACTTCTTCTTGATATGTTGTTTCCTTCATTTTTTGAACAATTTCCTTCCTTATATCCAATGACTACTTCACTTTTTCTTTCATCTCATTAATTTGATTCATGGCCATCCTTAAATCTAAGTTTTGATTCTCAATGGTTTTGTCAAGCTTGTATCTCTCCATGATTTGGATATTTTCTTTAAGTTGGTAAAATCCTCAACAAGAGAACTATGCTCTAAAACCAATTTTTGGAAACTTAGGAAAGGTAGGATGTTGATAGGGGGAATGAATCAATATCCTCTAAAACTTTGAGCTTATACAAACTCAGTGATGCCCTTGTCTTTTTCACAATTTGATAAGCTCTTATCAGTTATCACAATACGTGTAAATGAAACAGCTTTATATAATCTTATTTGATTCAACCATGTAAACATAAGCATAAAATCAAAATGCATAACACATAAATTTGGTCACACAGAAACCCTTGGTTAGAGGGAAACTAGTGGTGGGGATGGTACCCACAAATCCATCACTACTGTAGTAAAAGGGCACCTTGTTAGGGCTATAATATCTTTGTCACTTCTGGTGACTTACTTTGTTAAGAGTATACAATCAAATCTTCTAAGATCTACCTTCTTCAAGAATTTAACAACACTGTGCTAAGTGTTTACTCATTTAAGAGTTTTTACATAAGATTGTTAAGTCTACCTTGTGAAAGGGTTTAGTCTGCTACAATGATTAGAAAATGGAAATAAAATGATCTATAGAATGCAACCTTCTTTTCCAATTAGATCTCTCTTTAGCTCATTTGTATATCACCTTGTTGTGACTAATCTTGAATTCCTTTCAACTCTTCTTGAATCTATGATCTCTAATATAATCGACACTTTGTTCTTTTGTCATAAAAATATTCTCAATATCAGTAGTATCCCTCTTTCTCACTCCAAAACTAACTTAAAAATGGTTCCTTCTAGGTAATTTTATAGTTTTCTTTTGTCTCTTCCATCTCTAGCCTAATTGGGGTTTAGGAACTCTCTAAGAAAGTATCATTGATCAAAATCAACAATCTAGAATAATCTATGTTCCATACTTTCCTTTCTACATTATCATTGGCCTTCTCTACCTTAAAATCATACAATAATTAATGCACTCTTATCAATAAATCTTTTCAAATATTTGCCTCAATTTGTGAGAATCTTGTTTCCCACTCGATATAATCATTACACATAGTTAGGTTCAATCCTTACATTTGAGTAGCATCTATTTCACTTGGTAAATACATTGTTCCTGCTTGGTAGAAATGTTGTCACTAAATGATAACTCTTATCAGTTATATATGTCTTTCTTAGTAACTAGAGAAACACTTAGTAAGTACTAAGCTCAGGGATAACTATAAACACATTCATCTCCTCCTTCATTTCTTAATCATTATAGGAACACTTAGTTACTATGTTCAATTACTAGAATATACACTTCTTCTTTTCTCTTTTTGACAATAATTGGCAACATGAATATTTATGGGAGTAACAACTTCATAGTGAAGGCAAACAATACTTCAAAACCAGATGATGCTTGGACAATAACCTAGGTGATATATCATAGTAAGGGTAGACGATATTTCTTTGGAAGGAAGACAATAATCTAGGAACTTGCATGATATTTTTCACCATTATAAACAACAATAGACTAGCAAGCATGAAAAGACCAAGTTTAGACTCAAAAATGCTATTTCAAATGACCATTTTGACTATTTTGGTAATTTATATTGTTTTGATTAAGTAAATATAGGTTTTTAAGGACCCAAAACCTTTTACAGAGTAGTAGAGAAATAAAAATTAAGAAACCCAGAAGAACCATGCATCAACACCAAAAGTAGTACAATCTAAAACAAGTAGCTAAAAAAAATGAGCTAGAAAAGACAACAATAAGAAAGCAAAAAGAGGGCACAAAACCAACTACATGGTCTTCAATAGACCCACTACCTGATCTACAAGGATATTCATGTTTTCAACAGAGGCCTTCAAATCATCCATTTCTTTGGCTTTGACACCCTCTGTCTTCTTCGAGTTGGCCCTGGTGCACTTGCTAGGTCCTTGATCATCTTTTCCTTCCTTGCAACCTTGACCTTTCACTTGTTCAAATTTATTTAGGAGAGTATTAATGTTGTCAACCACTGTCTTCATAATAAAGCAATTATGATTAGCTAGTTTCTTGACTGTCTTCTCCATATTCACTACTCTGTTATCTAGATCATAGATCATTTTCTAGAAATATTTTATCAATTGATCTAGATCTTTATTTTTGGCTTCAAGGGGTGGAACACGTTTAATTAAATTGTTCACCTCTTCAGTGTTACCAATCACCTTAGAGAGTTTATCAATATGTTAACCCAGAGTTCTCTCCCCTTTAGTAGTTTTGCTGAGCTGATCAAATTCTCTAACAATATCCTACATCTGCAACTGCAAACTACTAATCTCTTTCCTCATCAGCCTCAGATTGCCAAAAATCCCTTTCAAAAACTCTTGGTCATCATTTCCCTTGTTATGAGTAAGATCCTCCTCAACCCCACCAACATTATCTCTTTCATAATCAGTCTCCTTATGCCCTTTAGCATCCATCTTCCCTTGGCAAAGTGGGTTTTTTCCTTTCATTCCATCCTCTTAATCAGAGGCTCATCATCAAAAGGTATTTTTGGTGCCCTATCCACTTTCTTCCTCTTGGTTTTAGAGACCTTACCAGCAATACCCCTTTTCCCTTTCCCCTCTTCCAACTCCTCTTCAAAATCTATATCCTCATCTGAATTAGTCTCCTTAATATTTCTTTTCTTCCCAGACAAGCTACCAGGCTCCAACTTTTTCCTCTTCATAACCTCAATCTCCTCAAACTCATCCTTCATCTCTTCATCAAATCTTTCACCTTGTTCACTCTCGTTCATCTTGAATTCCATGGTTTTCTTACTAAATTGGGGTTTATTCACTTTTTTTTTTATTTAAGGAGGTTCATAACTAGCACCATTAAACCCTCATGACAAACATGGTCACCCTCAGGATCATTCTGAATGGATAAAATTGTAGTACCCAATGATTGCTTGAGGTAGGAGGGTAGATTAAGCCTAACCCCATGCCTGAAATGGTTCATTAGCATAAAGTGGTGCCCAAATATCTTAGTGAAGCGACCATCCAAAGTTAAGTATTCAATAAAAATGAACATGAAAAATCTCCAGGGGTGAGATATAGAGCCAAGGCTAAAATAAGAATTACCAAATTTCACCAGTCTGTTCCATTCCTTTGTCGTGTCCGCAAATTCCTCCACTGCCTGATCTGAAAGCTTCCTGTCTTTGTAAAAGTTGATCCCCTCTATGTCAAGGCTCACAACTTTCGCTATGATGTCCTCAATAACCTCCATTCTCTAATTACCCACCAAAATGCTCCCATCCTTCCAAGTTTTAATGAATTGGTGTGTAATAGAAGGGTTACTACCTTTCATCTTCTCCTTAAAACTTGTAAACTTCCCTTGTTCCAAAATATCCCAAATCTTCTTCTTGTTTTTCCAATCCTTACAACTAGCTAGTTTGACCCTCTTTCTCCTTCCTCCCATCTCCTTCAAATTGTTGAAAATTTTCACAATCTTAGAGTACACTTTCAGAAAGAAAAGCCCATTGTCGATATTAAAGTAAATGGAATTGATACATAAATGTGCCCCCAATCTGTGTGGCAATGAATAAAAAGTCTTTGCCCATCTAATCATGATCTGTGCCTCCCCAAATCTACCCAAGTAATAATTAATTCTTATGGTATTATTCATCACTAATAAGCTTGTTTTTCCTACTTCTCACCTTATCATACTCAATTAAGGATACTCCCTCAAAAGGGATGTCATCAACTTGATTCCAAATCAGCTTCTCATCACTTTTGCAAGCCATATTCGCAACCCAATCTGCAACATGATTAGTTTCTCTATACTTATGAGTGATAATACAAGTCTAAAGAGAATTCATTAAACAAATGAATTTACAATTAATATTATGAATTTTTCAAGAAGGTTTGTTAACTTTATTAAGAAAATTAATAATATTGAGAGAGTCTCCCTCTAGCCAAATCTTGTCCAAATTCATACTCTTGGCATAACTAAGACCATAGAGAGCAGCATTGGCCTCCATCACACAATTCATTTGTTCCCCAATAGGGATGACCATCACACCCAAACTATCCCCATTCATGTTTCTAATGATGACACCACAACTTGTCGACCTTGGGTTTCCCTTCGAGGCCCCATCAAAATTAATCTTGCACCAGCCTTAAGGAGGGCAATCCCACCTAGCCAGATCCCTAAGGTTATTCACATTTTGAGAAACACTTAACCCATCCAAATTCCATTTCTGAATCACTTTTTCTTCTCAATCTATCTAGGGTTGATGCCCTTTCCCAATAGTCCTAATATTCTTGATCACCAGATGCTTGATCTTATAGAACAACTAGACAAAGTTAGTTTCCTTCCCCCTAAACACCCTATCATTTCTTTCCTTACACACTCTGCAAAAAAGAGAAGGAAGAATGAAATCCCAAAGCTTCATAATCAATATATTACAAGTAGGAAGCTCCCATCCTTTAAATAACTCTTGAATAGTAAACGGGGAGACCCAAATCAAATCCAACAAACTAAATATCCTTTCCCATAACCTTCTTGTATAAGAGTAGTGAATAATCAGATGATTAATTGACTCTTCCACTTCCTTGCAAAGATAGCATCTGTTAACAAAATTCATACCTCTCTTCATCAAATTAGCAATGGTTAGAATTTTGTCCTGCAAAAGAGTCTAGAAAAAAATGTTAACTTTAGGGGTCATTCCTTTATACCAAGCTTTAGCCCAGTAAGGTGCCTGATATTCCTCAAAAGCATTGGTATATAAAGAAGAAATAGAGAACATACCATTGGGATTATACTTCCATATTAAAAATCCTCCTCTTGAATTAAAAAGACAACATTTAGGATTTTGTTGAGATCATTAAGATTGATATCCACTCTATTGAGGTTAACCCATTTTTCCTCTTCCCAATAATCAGCCACAAAGATTCCAAACATGTTCTTGCATTTATTCATAAATCCATTACACCTCTAATCAGAACTGATGGTATGATCAAGAATCCAAATATCATCCCAAAAAAGAATATTCCTACCATTTTCTGCCTTCAATCTGACCCCTTTTTTTATAATCTGCTTATTTTTCTAAACATGTTTCCAGATTTTAGAATCCCCTTGGGACACCTCATTACTAAGGAAGAGGTTAAACCCAACATTCTCTCTATTATATTTATCATTCCAAATGTCTCTCCATTCTCCCTCCTCTTCATGCTGTCTCCAAATAAGCTTAGCAAGAAGAGAATCATTCATTGTTAAAACCCTTCTAAGACCAAGACCTCCTTTCTTAGTAGGCATGTAGAATTTATCCCAAGTAATTAAAGCCATTCTTTTCTTTTTTTCCATACCCTTCCATAATAATTATTTCTGGATCTTCACAATTGTTAAAGAAAACTTCCTGGGAATCTTAAACACACTCAAAGCATATAAAGGAAAACTTTGTAGCATTGATTTAAGAACAATTACTTTTCTAGCTTGGCTAAGGAGGGATCCTTTCCAGCCAACTAATTTTGAATGGATTTTGTCAATCAAAGAACTCCAAAAGGTTTCAGGAGGGTTGAGATAGAGAGGTAACCCAAGATATGAGCCCAGAAGGGTACCAATCTCAAAACCAATGATTCTTCTAATTTTATTTTGTCTATTTTCATTAACATTGATAAAGTAAATCACACTCTTGTTCCAATTTATAATCTAACCAGTAGCATGCTCATAATCCTCAAGAACTCTCTTAATGTCTCTTGCATTTCTCATAGAAGCTTCTCCCATAACAATCGAGTCATCCACAAATTGTTGATGAGAACAAGTAAGATTCTTAGAGGAAGGTCTAAGCCCAACGAATTCCCCTAAAGTAACCATTTTTTCCACACATCTACCTAAGAATTCAACCATAAGAATGAAAAGGATACGAGAGAGTGGATCTCCTTGCCTTAACCCATGGGAGGCTTGGAAGAAAGGAGTTAGAGAGCCATTAACCAACACAGAGAAGGTAGCAAAGGAAACCAGCAAAAGGACCATCTCCAAAAATCTATTATTACATCCAAAAGCTTCCAGTCCACATTTAAAAAAATTCTACTCCACCCTGTCATAAGCTTTTGATAAATCTAGCTTAAGGAGGAACCCCTCTTTCTTAGATTTGGTAAGGGAATGGATATTCTCATGCACTGTGATTATAGAATCCAAAATTTGTCTGCCAAGAACAAACCCATTTTGCTATCTAGAAATTAGACTAGGAATAATAGATAAAATTCTAAGTAAGAACTTTGGAAATGACCTTGTAAAAAGAGTTACAAAGACTAATTAGTCTGAATTGATCTAAACAATCAGCCTCAGGTTTTTTGGGAATTAGAGCAAGAAAAGTACCATTCAATTCCTTCAAGAGTTTCCTAGACCCAAAGAACTCTTTCACACCATTAAATATATCCCCTTGCATAATGTGCTAGTACTTATGAAAAAAATGGAAGGGGAATCCATCTGAACCAGGAGATTTGTCTCCTTCAAAGGAAAAACTGCCATTGTAATTTCATCATTGTTGGGAGTAGCGGTAAGTTTTTTATTTTGTTCATCAGAAATGCAATTTGAGATACAGTCCAGAAACATCTTTTGCCTTTCCTTGTCCAGATTGTGATCACTTTCCATCAAGTTACTAAAAAAATTCATGCCTTCCCTTTTGATAGCTTCATCATCCTCAATAAGAACCCCATGAACATTTAGCCTTGAGATCTTATTCACCATTCTATGCTTCAAAATAGTCATATGAAAAAATTTAGTATTCTAATCCCCCTCACTCAAAAATGCTTTTCTAGATCAATGTCTCCAATATATCTCTTCCTTAGAAATTAAATCATGCATTTCAATAATTTTCAAATCTTCCTTCTTCCTAGACACATTCTCATATCCCTCTTCATGGATGTTTTCTTGAATTTCTTTTAACTCCTCCAAAATCCTCCTTTTTCTATCAAAGATGTTCCCAAAGGTCTCCTTATTCCATCTTTTGATATTTTTTTAAACATTTCTCAATTTTATGGCAACTTTAAACATAGTTGTTCACTCCACTTGAATATCCCACCAATATTTAATAAGGTCTTCTAGTCCAGGATGGAGAGTCCACATCTTTGCAAATCTGAAGGGGTAGTTCTTCTTACTCATAATAGGATCAGCCAAGAGAAAAATGGGGTAGTGATCTAAGCCCACTCTAACATGCGCAGAGAGGGAACATTTGTACTTCAAAAACTAGTCATTACTAATAAGGGCTCTATCCAATCTAACTTGGATTGCATCCTTCCTTAATCTCTTGTTAGTCCAAGTATAATCCACCCCATGCAAGTCCATGTCATGCAGAAGATGATTATCAATGAACTCCATCAACTACATTTTGTTGTCAAAATTAGTTTGGTTTCCTACCTTCTTCTCATTCTCTTTCAGAGGTGTATTGAAGTCCCCCATGATAATCCAATTTTCATCAACAAAATTCTTCCTTTGGTTAGAGAGAGAATCTCAAAGTGCTTTCCTTCCCCATTTAGAGTTGGGGGCATAAATATTAGTTAAAACCCAAGAAATCCCATCCTTTGCATTAGAAAATCTAATATTCATCATATTCCTATTCTGAGAAATAAGTTCTCTGGAAAAATATATATTATTCCAAAAAATTGCCATGCCCCCGAAAGCTCCATCCAAGTCTCCCCTAAACACCTTGCCACTCTTAAAGACCAACAGACCTTCAACTTTTTCTTTTAACATTTTATTTTCTTGAAGTAGAACCATATTTGGCTTATTGTCCCTAATCATGTTCTTCACCATATCTTTCTTGTGAGGATTATTTAATCCTCTGATATTCCAAGATATAAACTTCATTTATTATGGAAAGATTTTGAATCTAAGATAGTCCTCTAACTACCATCTGCAATACTTCTATTTGTCACCATAATTCTTTTCTGCACATTAGAAGGTCTTCCTACAGATGTAGAAGTTAGGCCAAAATCCCCAGATTTGATACCCTTCCCAACTGGAGTGAAAGGTAGGCAACTATCTCTAGCTTTGTTACTCTTGTTCTCTTCCTTTTTAGTGCTCTTTCCATTTGGAGTGTTGATATGTGTCATATCCCCTATCTTATTACTCCTCATTTTCTTTATCACCAAAGCATTCTCTATGTTCTTTTTAAAGGAGATCTTGTCCTTCTTTTTCAATCTTAAAAGCTTCTTAGTCCCAACTGCAGTCCATGCTACTTTAGAGTCTTCCTCCTCACCCATTAGGGTTGTAGAGATATCTTTAGGATCCCTCCCCTTTTGGTTTCCATTTATGGATAAACTTTCTATAAGGGGTTTCTTCTTGACAAGAGCTTCCTTTGCCAGAATGACACAATCTTGTGTATCATAAGAATCAAAATCCTTAATATTAGAAGAGGAAATACTACCATCTCCTAAGACTTCTTCAATCTAAATCTCACCCTCCTCTAATTCCACCCCCTTAGTGGATCCATCCTCAATCACAAGGCTATCCTCTAACACCAAAAATAACAACCTCCTCAACCTAAACCAGAGGTGTCTGGTCTTGGTTCTCCAAAACTTCATAAGAAATCAGCTTTGAAGAGTCCACCTAATCACTGACCTTGGACTCCAGAGTCATCTTATCATTACACACTCCCTATTGAAGAGGCCCTTTCGTAGAACTGGTCTTCTCAACACCCACCATATCCTTAGTTCAATTACAAACCCAAAATTTCTTAGATTTCTTCTAAGAGCATCTTAAAGTTAGGCAACTCTTTGCCTAATGACCTAATTTTTTGCAATGAAAGCAATTAAAAGGGATGGATTCATACTCAATCTTCTACTACCATACTCCTTATTTGGATTTGAGCGAGATAACCTCAAGCATATCAACTCCTTGAAAAACCCCTACACAAATTCTGGTGTAAGTTAATCTCCTTCTAGCCACTGTGACTGGGTCCATGGATAGAAGTTCACCAAAATATTTAGCAATACCTTGAAAAAATTCCTCCACCCAAAACTCCAAAGGCATGCTTGGCAATCTTATCCAAACAGGAGCTTGAACTAGTGACTCATCCTGCGTATTTAGATTCGGAGACCATTTTTGCAGAATCAAGATGTGCTTACCCACAATCCATGGACCATTGCAAAGGATTTTCCTTTTATCTTCCTCACATGAAAAGCTAAAAGATAAACATCCTTTAAACATGGCCACAATATTCACCTGACCTTTCAAGTCCCATTTCCTTCTAACTAAGGCACATATCACCTCTATATTTGGTCTGGCCCCTAGAAACCTTCCCACAAGAGTTGAATCCATTCTAGAAATATTCCTATCAATAATTTGATCCAGAATCTCCAGAATAAATGTACTTGGTTTAGATGGAGAAATATTTTTGATAGGAGGAAAAGATGACTTACTTGTCGACTTAATGCCAAATAGACTTGACCATTTTCAGACTAGAATATTTATAGAGACCTCCTTTCTAGGTCCCCTTGGGTTCCCCACTATCCCATTTCCATCAGGATCCTTCCCATTCACATTGTCCAACATCGTCTCTCCTAGATCTCCTTCACCAGATGAACCTGCACCATTGTCATTCCCGTTTGAAGTTTGAACTCCTTCTTTCTCGCCCACCACAACGGACCCCCCTACTTTGCTTACCATTTTATGCCTAGTTTATATGAGCATGATGTGAAAAATACTATTGTTATTGTGTTACTTGTGTTGGTAATGTAGAATTTTGTAATAGAGTGTATTCTCAGTTTTGACAACAAGTTTGAGGTTCCAAAGCCAAATTTTCAAAGAAAAATTTATGCATAGAGTAGTCTTCAAGCAATCAAACAAGGGACAAAGCAACCTTGCATGATATAGACATATGTTAGATCATAAAAGAAAAACCCTATGAATACTAGCATGATGTGTACATGTTCAATAGATTTCCAAGCATCTTATCACAAATGAAGATACATAAAGTAAAATATATCTAAGTTTGTAGTTCATTACTCAACACCATGGCCCATAACTTGATGCTCCCTTGCCTTGCATAAAGTGGTCACCCACAATAGATATTGGATTTTTCATAGAGTTATTTTAACACATCTAAAGGAACACATATGGTGAGTCAAATCTTGGGGTGATCCATAGAAGGAGGTTAAGGTTTCTAATTTTCCTCAAGGGAAAATGTCATACTCTCCTACTGCAAATGTATCTCCCAAACATACCAAGCAAGGTTAATAAAGACACTAAAGAGTGACCTCTCCACTCACTTTCTTGATTCACACTAGTAGGTCAAGATTTTTTATTGTCTCAAAGAGACAAGAGAATACTCTCCTACCACTAATGAAAACTCTTAATCATGAGTTATGAAGTGCCTAATGAAATGAAATCTAATGCAAGTAAGCACAATGATAAGCAAATGAAATAATCATAATGGTTTTTTTGTTTATTTTTCTTTTGCTTTTAGGACAGTTCTACAAAACCAAACATTAGTACCCCTTTTTTATGTAATCTCCCTTAGAAATCAAGTCCCTACAAAACCACAAATTAGGGCATCAAAATATGAAAAGTAAAGCAATGCAAAATAACTTGTTAGGAGCTTGTAGGAAACCTAAAAAACTAAAATGAAAGATAAATGAAAGAAAACTAAGCTAAAAGACTCAGACTGTGGAAGCAAGTCTGGGCAATACTTCACAGACTGTTAGACAATCATACAATACACCTCACAAAATCTAGTCAATACATAGATCTAGATGATAGAGCATGTTAAACCGAATGATATTCTACCAAAAGGTAGATGATATTTCACAAAAAATCCAAGTCATAGTCCTAAAATGGTAAGGATCACCTAACAATTATGAGAAATATTGCCCCAGTGTACTATAAAGTATTGGACGATATTCTTGCAACAAAATCAAAAAGACGAACCTAGGATAGCTCAAATAAGAAAATGAATGAAAATTGAACTAAATCGTAAAGTCCAGCCCACAATGCGCACCAAAATGTATGCCAAAAAAGTGACACACTTCCATAAACCCTTATACTGGAGAGAACCCATGACGAGGGAGTCTCAAGAGGCAGCTTATAGCTTTCTATCTATGATGTGCATGGGGAAATAAGAAAATACAGTATGAATGTGGGTCTTGAATGAACCTCAAAAGGAGACACTTGCAAGGTGCACTATAGAATGGAATATTAAAAAATAAGAGCTAGAGTACCAGTATCCAAGATCTTCAAGTGATGTGCAATGCAAGCTAGAGTGAGAATGAAAGATTAGTCTAAATGAGATGCAATAAATTAAACTAAGCTAACATAGAAAGATTACTATCCCCTAGTTAAGCTAGATTTGCTAAGCTAAATACCATTGAAAAAAAAACATTCAACTAATATGCAAATAAACTAAGATGATAATGCAAATAAGAGTGCAAAGTGCTCAAATGCTCAAGTGAAAGTGCAACAACATAACAATAGCACAAACATAAGATATGTGAGAGTGGGGAAAGAGCCTTCTATTAAGAAAGAGATGGTTAGAGATTAAGATGCAAAATTCACTGTGGAGAATTATCTTCATGTTGACTTTGGTGCACAATATTTTCAAGAGGAACAATCAATGGATGTGTTTAAAAGGGAAAAGATTGTGTGGAAGAGATTAAGAGGCAAAAGAGATTCCATTGCCTTGGAAAGTGTTCATCCAATGTGTACACAAAAAACCTTTTCTTTTAATTTTTTATTTAGGAAATTCCTTTTGTGTGCACACACATAGGATAAAGGGAATTCATTTAATTAAAAGGGAGCAAGTTCTTCTAATTAAATAAAGACTTCGGATAAAGTGGCCAAGCCTAAGATAAAATTAATTAATTGAGGATTTGATCAAAGATGAAAGATTAAATAGATTATGCAAAATTTATTAAGCATTAGGACACCTAAACATTTATTTTTCAGAGTCACTATGATCCTTAGAACTTGGGATGATATGTAAGTACAATTTTGTCTGACTTGTCCAAATTGTCAAACATTTGACCTACTAGTTTATGCTTTGCTCCTCACATGCTTTGCAAGCTGGGTATTCAACTTGTCAAGCCAAGGTGGAAGACTAGAAGTGGCATCTGTGTACTCTTATTCATTATAAGTCCAAGATAGGATACCTCTAGTTTGTGCCACACTTGCCTATGGTTGATACTTTTAACTAGCAGTGACACCTCCAGTCTTCTCAACAAAATTGGAGATACTGGTTTAACACTATTTGGATTGCCATCACTGAGATGAATATTTCTCACTTTGATTGTGGTTAATGTTCCAAGGGATTCCCATGGGCCCTCGACTCAAGTATTTGGGAGTTCCTAACCCTTAATGTCCTTTTCGTGGACAACCTAAGTCTTTTTTTGCATATCTTTTGGTTATGTGCTCAAAGAGCTCAATAGTATTGGCTCTAGATTCATGGGTTTTTGAAGGCCTTTAGGTTAGAGCCTTTTTCTTGGCATATGATCTTGCTGAGAGATTTTCTCGTAATTCCCTTCAAGTATACCTAGATTTGGTATGCTTTCAGGATATAGATTCTATTAATGATGTTGAAAGATAGAATTGTTGTTCTTTTCACTCACAACTTTCTTTATATAATTGTTTCTCTGTATAGTAAAGCTTGCATATGTAACATTGTAATAATGCAAATTCAAGTACATGCTAACAAGGTGGCCCTTGAGGTGGCTCACTTGCAGGAGCTATTGAATCACTAGGGTAATGCCCCTTGTATGATGGTTAGAGTGTCGCTAGATTCTGGTTCTATTGACTGCACTACGCCCCATGGTCATCACTGGTGTTGTAGTTTTTTTGCCCGTTGCTCTTAGACTCCTTAGTACTAGGCTCCCTGTCGCTCTTGTGGTGGTGGGAGTGATGGCTGGCATCGTCACTCAACCTCTCCACTATGGCACAACTCTGGATGGTCCCCAGATGCCTTGCTCCTTCTCTTGTTGTTGCTCTTGTTTATGTTATTGTCGGTTAGTCCACCCCTGGGTGGTGGCTCTGCATCACCTAACACCACTTCTGCTAAAAGGTCTTTCCCTCACTTGGCCTTGGCAATTTTGCCTCTTAGTACTGAGGAGGAAAAATAAAAATAAAAAGATGCTACTAATGATGCGTGGTCTTTGCCTAACCCGTCTCTTAACCTTGCTAATGTATGGGGTTTAGATGATCACCAAAATTTTCCTCACTCAGTTGGCACTACTCTTCCAGCCTAAGGTTGTTTATACTATTTTTTTTAATGAATATTTTGTAAGTTGTCCGACCTTGGTGTTGTGTGAACTTTTGCAAGGTGATCTTCTATCCCCTGACCCTTTTTTTGTGAATATGTAAGTTTAATATTTTAAGTAGGAAGTATTTTCCACAACAAGTCAAATTGTGATATTGCTATCAAGATTTATCCATTGATGAGCTTACGAAGCTTTCTAATGAATGGTTCATAAGACACAACACTTGGTGAAGGTTTTGCAAATGGGGTTGCAAGCAGAGTGAGTTTAACCACATGGAAGAAACGTTGTAGTTAAGTGCACTCAAATTGGAGTAATATTGGGATAGGTGACCTCTCGAGAAGTCTCAGTGCTTCACCTCTATGAGCATCACCAATATCTAATGAGTGCTACGTGTTCCATTTATTCTAATAAGAGATGGATTTGTGTGAATCGCTACTCATGAAATCCTAATAGCAATATCGCAATTTAATATTTTAATCAATAGAAAATAAGACTATTCATAATTAAAAAATTATATACACTTCAACAATGCTAGATTCCACAATGAGTTGCAAATATTGAAAACGTACAACATAATTTCAAATGACATAATAAGTGCCTCTAAATAATAATATAAACCCAAAAAAAATAGTCGTAAGAAACGACAAAACAATGGGCAAAAACCTAAATACCACTTAAACCAGCATTCCAAAATAAAAACAAAAACACTAATCGAGGTGGCATTGTCTTGCTCACGGATCCTTAGTCCAATTTTATATCTATTATTACTTCCTAGGATGCTCCACACATACATCATTATCACCAAGTCAACCTAGCGTTATGCTGACTAAAATCAAGCTGTCCAAATTCAGGAACCTTCTCAAATTTATAAGGGTTTTTTCTTTTGTCTGAAATTATAGAGCATAGCCACGTGTCAATTGAACACGCTGCCATGTGGAGGTTTCCGATCATCCATGTTGTTATACATTTGGCATTACCTTAAAAATACTTGGTCGTATGTTGTACACGTGGCTAGGGCATGAACGAATAAAGCACCTAGGCTAAACCATACCTAATACACATTTATCTAGCTGGCAAAGGAATGAAGGAAAACGCCATTCATTTTTTATTATTTTATTCGAATACTTTTTAACTTATTTATTTTTCCTTCATTTATCATTAGAGATCACGGATGATAAAATGTTCCACCTGATTTGAATGCTATTTGCTTTGTCTATAGTGTATTGGTTTATTCTTGGTTGGTCATAAGCTTCCATTTATTTATGTGAATGAATGATACCGACTTCATTCCTATTTATCCCCTTCTAGATGGATATGCACACTCAATTATTTGTAGAATTATAAATGTTTAATTTATTCTTTTTCTAAAGGTTTAAACGACAAATTGGTCTTCTTTCAAAACCCTTGTGTTTGGCGCGACTGTCAAAAACCCATTTGTACTAAAAAAATCATGAACAGCTATTTCACACTAGCCGTTACGGTTAGCTTGACCGCCCAAACTCAACTCGGTTTCGCAGATAATGATATATGTTTGCACCGCCTCCTACAAGATTGCTCTTAGCGTTTGGTAATGACTTTGTGTGGTTCATTTGAAGACCCATGATAAGAACATGGGTTTAGGTTTTACAAGGGGGGATACCTACTAAGGTCCATATGAGTTGGTGGTGATGAAGAGAGAAAAGGATTGATGTTACATTGCATATTAATATGGAATATGTCATTAACATTACGTTTGTTTATTCCTACAATTGGAAGGCTCTACACATATTATTATTGTTTTATAGTGATCATCATCTTTATTTTTATCATTTCTCTAATAAGGGTTCTCTTTTATTGTTTGTTAGTTCTTGCATGAGGCATGTATGTTACATTCAATTTGTTATTTAATTCGATTAAATAATGATTGAGAACTTTTGGAAGATATATGTGTGTCTTATAGTTTATAATTTTAGGCATATTTTAAAATATTTTATCTATGTTTTTAAATTGGTTGTTAGTCTAAAGAACAAGGGGAGAATTTGAATTGGTGTATTTTAATTATCGAAAAACAAACAAACTTGACAATGACTGAGCATATGTATTTAGAATGAGCACTTTGGCATTTAGGTTGGTTGTATGTTAGTTAACTATTAGTTATTGTTAGTATATTAGTAATCAAGTATAAGCAAATGCATTTCTTTGAAATGTAAGGTCATTAAATGTTTACACACATGCTCTTTGCTTGTAATTTTCATCGGCATTGTCGTGGAAGTGGGCATACAATGTAATGTCAAGTAACTAATTTAAACTCAAGAGTTATTGTTATAAGCTTTGTAGTGGTAGTGGACATACATCGAGTAACTAATTTAGACTTGAGAGTAGAGGCTTGTGATTGCCAAAATTGTTTTGGTGCATTGAGCAGTTGTAAGTGGTTTTAGTTGAAGTATTTGTTTTCATTTGCATTGTTAAATTTATAAATTCACAAGAAATTTGTAATTACATTATAGTCTCTTCATTTCATCTACATACAATGATCAAAGATAACAAAAAAATATACATTAATCTAAAATGATATACTTTGATAATACTAAATTACTCAACAATATTTCAATTATTAATAATTTCAAACATTTAAAATCATAACATGTTTATAAATCACATACGGACTCCTTTAAAACCAAAAGAATTGGCCATACCAAACAACAAAACAAAACAATGGGCAAAAAGCAAAATGCCACTTAAACCAGCATTTAAAACAACAACCGAGGTGGCATTATCTTGCTCATGGATCTTTAGACTAATTTTACATTTCTTTATTTCCTGGATGCTTCACACATAAATCATTATCACAAAGTCAAGCTACCGTTTTTCTTGACCATACGAAAACTTCAACAAAATGAGGGGCCTCCTCGAAAGAGTTGTTTTCTTTGAAATCATACAGCATAGCCACATGTCATATTATTAGGTTGCCACGTGGAGGTGCTGGTTTATCCTTGTCATATGTTTTGCCTTATTGAATGAATGATATTGACTTTATTCCCACACACTTTTTGTTGCACGCTCAATTATTTGTAAATTTTTTTAAAATTACTTTATTCCCTTTCCAAAATTTAGACGACGAATTAGGTTTTCTTTCGAAATCGTTATGCTTGGCGGGAATGACGCAAATTAAACGTGGGAGTGTACTAAAGAATAATTCAACGGGCTCAATTAGTAGAGAGGGAAGTAGCGCTTCATAAAACACCAAAAAAAAAGAAAGAATTAGATTAATAAGTTTTTAAAAATAGTTCTAGTTTGATTTATAGGTCATTATATTTTTTATACGATATCAATAGCAATACTAGATGGGGATATTTATATATGCATAGATTTTAGGAGTTTCATAAATGTATCACCAAAAGGTGACTATTGATTATCAAGGATTGATATGACTATATACTATAGTATGGGTTACTATTTATATTTATTAATAAAAGCGACAAAACAAGGGTGTTGACTTTTACAAAATAGTAACCAAAGGTTGTGTAGCTGGATGAACCAATATGCAAAACTTACAAAGTAGAAGAAGTTACAACAACAAACAAACTATGAAGTCAAAAAGTAGATGATTATCAACGAATAAAGCTCATAGGCCTAATCTATTAACTACTCCTGCTCAAGCCAAGAACTTAGAACCACTCTTATTGTATAAAATCTAGTAATTCCCTTTTGTTCTCCAACTTTTCATCCTCCAAGTCATCATGAAGAAGACAAAAGGTTGTCTAGTTGCAACATATAGAACCCGATTCCCAAAAATGGTGAAGTTCTTCACCCCCTATTCATCATAGGGAGTTGGTCCAACTGGTAATCCACATTACCCACAACATTTGGAAAATGACCCATTAGATACTCCACTTTTCCTTTGAGGGATTCAACTATCTCCCTTAGGTATGCAAAACTAGAGAAATTGTTACACTTTGATGAAATATCTTCCCCGTTAATAACCATAGCACCCTCATAGTTATCATGTATTGAGGACTTGTGGGTATTTACACTAATCTCTTACACTAGATTATTGGCCCATGCGACTTGCTTCAGTAGTACATTAATAACTCAATAATTTCATTGACTGGGTCTGGTTCTGCCTTTATTTTGTAGCACCACATTTTGTAGCTAGTTGGCTTTCTTTATTCATCCTCCTTTCTTCATGTGGTAGAATCCTCAATAATGCCATTAGGGACATTCAAATGACCATCAAACCGCATTGACAAATCATTATCAATATTTATGGCATTGTGTTTGTGCAAGCCCAAAAATTGTGTATTGAGGTCCATCCTTCATGTTGTGATGGTTCCCTTGGTGCCCCTCAACTTGATGTTGTTACCATGCATGTTGTTGTCCATTCCTCTCATAATTAGACTTGTTTCTTCCTCCCCTATCATACATCTTTTAAACCTTATATCTCATTGTGTAGACCTTCCTGAATTGTTTCCTCCATATTCTTCTAACTATTAGCATTTCCAACCTAATGCTATTTGAAATGAATTATGAAAGCTATTTCTGCATTCAAATATATTGCAAATTTTGATGCCTTTTGTTATGCACGACCACATATTTTTTGAATTCATCCATATTCTTCAACTTATTGAACTCAACCATGTTATTCCTTATTTTGTTCTTTACCCTTTTACAAGTAAAAATGCTATATTAGACTTTGTTTAATCCACATGGAATAATAACCATGACTCTACCCTTGTGGTGATATTTACACTAGTCATTTTCCTCGATGTAATTAACATTTATAATTGGTATTATACTTCTATTTGTAGTTAATTTCTCTCATCTAGTATGATTTTCTTGATTTGAGTGATGGTGCTTCCCTGCTTTCTCCAATATTTAAGCATATTGGTTTCTAGTCTTTAAGTTGCCAAAGTATCAACATTATTTTTCCCTTCCCTTTATATGTGCTTGCTCTAAAAGAGTTCATCGCTAAAGATGTGTGTGCAAATATCACGAAGAATACCTTTTTATGACAACAAATAATCACTTAAGCTACAAAAAATATCCATTATGAATTTAGATTCTCATTCAAATAGTAAGCTTTTGATTCCAATCGACAGGGATAGTTTGATCCCCTACAATAGATCCATTTCTTCAACTTGATTGTTGGTAAAACCATCAAGATTACCTAAAAAGGCTAGGTGCATCTCTCCTATACTAGTTCTTATTAATCCACTTGCAGTAGCTTTCAACCCCTTAATAGATTCATCAAAATTGAGCTTAAACCAGATCACCTATTGGGGGTAGAGATTTTTTTTCCCTTTTTAAAATCCATCCTCTTTGAGTCATCATACTTGGCATAATTTTGTGAGAGATCCCAATACTTTGCAAATTTTCTTTCATAATTGGTTAGAGGAAATATGGCTAAGCCCATAAAGATAGCAATATTTTCCAAAAGTAACTTATAGAATGAATTAAAAATAGCCTCTACAAAAATTTTAAAATCTTTGAATATTTTGTTTCTTTCCTCTCATATGAATTGTGCCATATAAGGAGGAATTTGCTTCCATAAATTCTTGATCATGAGGTTACTACAAGGCCCTAGCTCCTTTCTTTAAAAATATTAGGGTCGAGTTATTCATCACCAATCAATTACCATTTTGGTAAATATCTTACACCATAATTTCCTTCTGAGTTTACAATGTGTAAAAATATAGGTAGTTGACTCTACTTATTGCTTACACAAAATGCATCTATTTAAGTATCCCTCTGGTTCGAAACTCAATGTCCATTTGTATAGGGATAGATATTGCCTCCCAAATGTCCATGTTCCAAGAAGAATCTCCAGCAAATCTTCCTTCGAGGTGAATTGAAAGAGAAAAAGTTTGACAGTGTGAGTGCAACTTTATCTCCATTGCACTTTTTATTCAAGTCAAGCACTATGTCATTTGTATTGGATTTGTTGCCCAATAAGGATTTCATCCCATGAGCATCATTACCAATATTAGTTACTTTAGAACTTTAGGAAATACAAGTACTATGATAGGGAACCTTCCCCCAATAAACCATAATCACCATGGATTAGTAAAATGAGCTAGAACATTGAAGAACTAAATCAAAATTCAGGGATAACTTTAAGAAACCCTCCTGAGAAAAATATGTAAAATGCTAGCGAATTCAACATTAAATATGCAAGAAAAAATTCTAATCGAGGGCAATTTTTTCATTCGAGGCAAGGAAGAAAATTATTTTCTATTGGCGAAATTTTCCTTTTTGTATCAAAATTTAATAATAACTATGGCGAATTAAAATTATTATTTTTGGTATGCAAAAAAATGTAGGTGATTTATTTTGTCTGTCATAAACATTTTTGTAATGTAAGAGGTGAATTAATTATTTCATATAACACAAAATATTAATATAGTTTGATAATATGTCATTTTCCAAAGAGAGATTATGTAAATTTTTGGTGAATTTGTAGTCGCAAGTGGTCCATGGCCCACATGCCAAGTGTACACTATACAATGTACTTGTAGTATGCCAATACATTAAGATTCAATTAATAATGTGCCCTTTTTTTATTGCCAACTTGGTCGTCATCACGTTTAATGTTATCACTTTTATGGTGAAAGGAATCAATTTGGACCTTGATGTAATATAGATCAATGGCTTCAACTCTATTTCAGGTCTAATTTTAAACAACATACCATAAAGTCTAAATCTTCCCAGAATTAGGACACGTGTCCCAAAGACCAAAACATTAAGCGATTGGCTAAACAGGGATATTTGGAGACACACGTCAGTAAAATGGTAGGCGATGCTCAACTTGAGGGAAAATATTATTTTATTTTAAGGGCGAAATAACATTGTCCAATAAGAAAACATTGGCAAAAATTTTAAAATAATTGTGTTCTAAATGTATATTGCATTAGTGATTGGACTAGGATTTGGACCAATTATGCATAAACTAATGAGCGATTAGCCTTGGATTTTAACCCAAATTATTTAATATCTCAGTGACATGGTTGACCCCATATGTAGGTTTTATTAGCCAAATTATGATTTCTCAAAGAGACAAAATAGTCAATTGGCAAAGATTGACCACTAAAAAAATCACTGTCAAAATTATTTATCTCCCCTCTCCTCCATTACTTCGTTATTATTATTATTTTATACATTTTCATTTTATTTTCATGAACTCTCACAAGGTCAAACGTTTTGAAAATTCTTTTATCAAGTACACCATTCTTTTTAGATGATTTGTAGATGAACTTTTTACAAAATCTAAGAAAGAAATTGACCATTTTTGTTATTTACACACTATTTATAAAACATTGAGTTAGTATTATGTTCATGTAAACCATAAAAGTAATGTTTGATGTTGATAGTGATCAATTATTAGTCTTCAAGGAGAAGTGTTGAGGTAGCTTGAAAAATTGGTGATGTAGTCAATATGCTTCCATCACATTATCTTACATGATCAATTTATAAGGAAAACTTTGGGCTATTCAAAAAATTATTAAGCAATTACCAAATAAGATATTTTGTTTTTTGAAATTGTTAAAGAATATTACAAAAGAAGTAAAGTTTTCAATAGACATTTGATAATATGAAATAATATTATATCACATAATATCTATTTAATTTATAATGGATCTTATACCAATCATACATTCAGTCATTCATTCTAATATTCATGCTAATTGCTATTCATTTCTTGTAATACTCATTTGATTATGAAAGATGTATCTCAATATGAACATATTTTACAAATCAATATTTATGCTTCTTGGAAAAAATTATGATCATATTTGACACATGAATGATTTTGGATATGGAATCAATCTTATCACAAAATCC